>CM042476.1:103718583-104136083 GCA_023621385.1 Quercus gilva | reverse complement strand
TGTCAAGAGTTTCAACATAAAAGATGGATGAAAGTGGAGAACACAGGAAGTTGCAACTACAAGAGTTAGAGGAAATTCGCAACGATGCCTATGAAGGATTTACAAGGAAAAGACAAAGTTTTTTCATGACAAGATGATCTCTAGGAAGGAGTTTAAAGTTGGTCAAAAAGTCCTTCTATGCCATTCATGGCTTCGTTTGTTTACGGGTAAGTTGCATTCTTGTTGGATTGGACCTTTTGTTGTTACTAATGTTTTTCCCCATGGTGCAGTTGAAATTCAAAGTTTAGCAACTTCCAAAGTGCTCAAGGTGAACGGCCATAGACTTAAGCATTTCTATGAAGGTTTACAAGTAGAGAATATGGTAGTATTGGACCTTGAGGATCCAATTTATACTAATTGAAGAAGGGAGCATTGAGTCGAGCCAATGACAATAAACAAAGGCGCTGCTTAAGGGGCAACCCAAGGGGAGTTCACTCTTTTTCTTCTTCTTGTTTTCACATTTATATTTTTGCCTTTTCTTTGCATTTCACCTTACATTAGGGACAATGTAAGTTTTAAGTGTGGGGGAGGGGATTTAGGTTGTGTTTTAATTTTATATTTTTGAAAAAAAAATTAATTTTGTATTTTTGAAAAAAAAAAATTACTCTTTGTTTTTGTGGTTTTCAAAGATTTTTAGTAGTGTATTTCGTAAGCAAGATTCAATTAAGCTTGAAAAATTCATAACATGATTGAATAATTGATCTTCCAGCTTAGAATTAATTGGTCTAGTTATTTTCCGTGAGAATGGTAGTGACTAAATTTAGTAGACATTTTGAGCCTTTAGACTGACACATCCATATCAGTCTCATTATTCTTTCATATGAGATATTTTTCCATGGATTTGTTTCTCTAGAACTTGCCTTGATTCTCTTCGAGATCATATTGACACATGCATTCATGAACATGATTAAGACCCTCTTTGTTATAAGCTACATAAGCCAAATAGCCTACCTTGTAAATAATTTTCCCCTTTGTTGAACCCCTTTGAGATTTATTGGTTTTTTTTTCCTTTATTGTGAACCCACGTTACAAGCTTTAAACTTGAAAAACAATGCCTTTACCCAAGCCATAGAGCTAGAGGAGCACTGTTCATCATTATGATATGTATGGGTGTGCAAGAAATAAGTGTGGGGGTGTATGGGTTTGTGGTATGGCTATGACTGGTGAAATGGAACATGCTTTCATTCTCAATTCGTGAGTTCCATTGTTGATGTAATTTTGGTGAAAAAAAAAAGGAAAGAAAAAATTCGAAAGAAAAAAGAAAGAAAAGAAGAAAGGAACTGATGGAGGAAATTGTTTTTAATGTTACAAACTGTCCATGTTCATAATTCCTCCTAAAATTCCAAGAAAGGGGTCTGTTTACAAAGGTGGAAACTGCTGAATGGAGTGATTGGTTTTACATGTCTTATATATTCGAGCTTGAGTTGATTCATTTTTGCTCCACTAGTTTCAATGGCTTTTGAGCTACATTCCCAAATATTACCCACCTTGATCCTAAACCCCGTTACAACCCTTGAAAAGTCCTAATGATTAGTGTTATGCATATGATACCAGTGGTGGAGAATGAGAAGATATGTAAGCCTATGGTAGATCATTTCCATTGGAATGAATTTGAGTGAAACACATACCCTTCAAACACATGAGAGTCAAGTGTTTATTTCTGTGAGGGTCTACATATTTAGTTTACTCCATCTTCGAGTGAAAATGCTTACTAAGTAATTATAAGTTGTTTAAGAATGTTTGTTCATGATATGTTATGAGTTTTGAAGAACTTGGATGTTCTTTGTTGATGGCATTGCAACCTTGGTGTTTTTGGGAAAGTGAATTTGAGTTTTGCCTGAGGACGAGCAAAAGTTAAGTGTAGGGGAATTTGATGAGAATGAAAAATGTCATGTTTTTCTTCATTAATGCTTAGTCTTTTATATTTATTTGGTGCCTAAATGTACTCATTATTATTATATTTTGATTTAGGATTCAAATGGAGGCATTAAGTGCAAAACGTAGCTAATTGGGCGATTTTGGACAGTTTTGACATTGCTTTGTAATCTGGGCATAACTCTCTCATTAGAGCTCCGATTGAGATGATTCAAGCTGCTTTGGAACTTCAAGACAAAGCTCTACAACTTTAATGTTTTGAGTTTTGAGAGATACGGGACACATCAAGGTCGAAATTGGGCTTGCAATTGCTACACCTGCACGGCTGACATTCTGAAATGTTCCTTTGCCTGAAATTCTAATACCTGATGTTTATTTTCAGAAACTTCCAGATCTTGTGCACAAAAATTCCAGCTGGAAAATACAACTTTCCTAGTTATATTAGGACTTTGTTTTATTTTTAATATTTTTCCTTAATTAGTCAAATTTGGATATTATTGTTTAGAATATTTTTAGGAGATTTTGTAGGCTAGGGAAATGGGGAATTAACGTGTAAAAGAGGGGAAGAGAAATCAGATTGGACACACACGCCTCTCTCTCCCCTCTTCTCTAATTTTCTCTTTCGAGTTTCTTATCATGGTCCTGCGTGGCTAAAACTTTTATACTTGGTCGAAGGAAACGGAAGCCTCAGAATTAATAAAACTATGAGATATAATTTTTTTTTTTTATTGTTCAATTTATTCTTTGAATATCGGATGTTCTTCTGTGCCTATTTTCATGATTGTCTCGTTTAATATTAGGAGGCCTACTAGTTTATTATTCGTTGCAATCTATTGCTAGGTTAGATATCAAATCCGTAATTGTTTGATCTCTCTAATTTGTGAAGCAACCAAGATTTAATGATTTTCTGCGTCAGAAATTATTAGATCTTAGGAAGAATGCCTGACTAAATTAAATACAACCGCTTGTGCTTGTGTTGTTTAGTTTCATCAATTTCTTTAATTCAAAAATACACTATATATAAGTTCGAATAATACATTTCAAAAATAAATAATTAACGCAAGGGCACTATGAAAATCAAATTATTACAACATGCATCAGTAGAAAAGCTTTATTTGACAACTTTCTATCTTAGGAAGCACAGGCACAGTTATGGATACAATTACAAGTACGAGTACGATATGGTGACATGAACAATTTCTAAAAATTTATAACGGTGAGTACGACACTAGTAGGACATAAATACGACACCACTACGATACGACATCTCAAATGAAGTGTCCATATTTTCTACATTCTATCATACATGGAAGAAGCTTGAATCTTGCTGGAGTAACGGTGTTCACTGCAGATGTTTAAGCACTTGGCATCGTTACAAAGCCTAATGCATTTATCATTGCTAGGCAGGTTAAAAGCGTCCTCATTTTGAGTCCCGAGAAATTTCCAGCAACCTACAAGCACAACAGCAGCGAACCCTAGAAAGAAAATTATGCAAATTGCCAAGTAAATATAACCTTCACGTTTACATTCATTTCTTTCTCTTTTTACACGATCTGGATTAATAGAAATTTTTCTAATACCAATTGATAGGCCAATAAAAATTGAAAAATCTTTAAAATGTTTGAGCGCTTGTGTTGTGTATTTCACATGTGAGTTTGGCCTAGTACCTTCGTACTAATGGCGTAGTGCATTTTCGAGCTTAGCTTGTTCTGTATGCACATTTATTTATGTGGAAGAAATCTTGAAAACTATGTGTGATTGTTGTAAATAGATCTTCAAGCTTGTCATGAATGATTGGTCAATAGTCTTGATGGTCTTGATACTTGCATAGACTTGTGTCTATATCTCTTCCCACTTTATTTTTATGTTTTTGCAATTGAGCTCACCAAATGTAAATCTCCAAATGAAAAGAGATATTGAGTTGCAAAAGCCTGTCACACATACTAGTATTTGACTAGGAAAAATGGAAAGCAACTATCAAAATGAATTGTATGGTGCTCAAAAAGCCAAAGACTAACTCTCAATGTTGAAATATAAAAAAATTCAAGCTCCGATCTCAAAAAGAGATGTATTATCCAAAAATGGATCAAATGTTATGTTTTATGCAGAAGCCAAATGAAAAGCTTCTAAGTTATGTAATCATTCTCTTGTAGGAGGTCATATATGCTTATTTCTATAATTGAGATAGTTCACTTCATTTAGTGCTAGTTGTGTATGACATGATTGAATTGATCATTGAAGCTTCACTCTGGTCTAAGGACTATTCCACATTTGGTACTCACACACATCACACAAGACTTTGACTCAGTTAATGCTTATCTCATTTGTGTGATTGTACATGTTCAAATGTGATGTGTTTGCTCAAGTACTTGCTGATCAAACCCAAAAAGATTTTTGAGTGTTTTGTATGTTTTTGAAAGTGTTTTTATACTTTCGTGTCTTTAGTTTTTGTTCAAAATGCATTTTTGTGTTTTTTGTCAAAAACTGGTTTAGAGGTTGTTTCGCGAGAAACTCGCGACTTAGAGCTTCCCGTGAAAAGTACTTAAGGGAAATAAAATTTTTGTCATTTTACACAGAGACTCTCGCGACTATCTCGCGAGTATTTCACGACTATCAACTTTTCGCGAAATGGGTTTTAGGCAAAAATTGGAATTTCTTCAAATTCAAACAGAAACTCTCGCGACTATATAGCGACTTTTTTGAGCTTTAATGGCCATTCCTGCAACTATATCGCGACTGTCTCGCTACTGTCTAACCCGCAAAAAAACGCGTATTTTCAGTTTTATAATACAAATGTGACAGTTTTTCAAAACACTTCCATTTCCCTCGCACTGCATCTCTTCGAACACTTCTCAATCCAAAATCTGTTTTTCACTCAAACCCCATCAATTTCAAGTCTCTATTTGTAAAATCTCTTCAAGGTATGAGTTTCTAATACTCTCTCTTATCATTTTACTGAGATTATGCAGATTTTAGCTTAGGGTTTTGTAAATTGGGGATTTTTCGCAAAAGGGTTGAGTTTATCAACTTTTGTGAAAATTTTTCAAATTTTTTATTGGGATGTGATCCATTTGCTGTGTTTATTCTTGTGTTGGCCCTGTGTGGCAGTTTGAACATGTATTGAGGCAAATTTTCACTATGTTCATGCATTTTTCATAACTGTTGTGCATTGTTGCATGTCAAGTGCTTGACAAATGTCCTAGTGACATTTTCGTGCTAAATTGGATTCAAGTGAATTCCAATCTCTGAGTTTACACTTGTTTGACCTTGTTTAACTTGATTTGGTCATTGATTCTATGTTTCACACACCGTGCCATGTCATGCACACACTAGGCACACACCTAGGCCCCTCTGGCCCCCCCCCCCCCAATGCATCTCATGCTACAGTCTCATGCATCAGCACATGCACACACATGCATCAACATATGCACACACATTCATAATTAACTAAATTCATGCATTATGTCTTTGTGTACTTGTTGTATCTGTTTTAGTATGCTATTTTGAGTTATTTTGCTCTATTTTAGGTTATTTTTCCTTTGTTTTGGGTCTAACTTGAATCTAATCAAGTTTTGTGTTCTGTTTCGTGTTCTTGCACATGTTTTCTTTCTCTATTATCTGTGTAACTATGCAGATGTCTCCATTCAAGTCCTCAGCCGTGAAAGGGGGCAACAACAAAGGAAATGAGCCTGTGATTGATGTTGATAACCCTTCACCAAGGCCAAAGAAGACTCGATCACCAATAGGAACTTTTGATTCGAACTACTTCAGATCCAAGGCCAAAGGTTCCATACTATATGTTTATATGCTAAATTGATAATGTCCAGTTTAATGATTATATTTGATAGGTCACAAACTGAATGACCCCTTGTGATTAAACCAATTAATTAATTAGTCAAGTTATTAATTAATTTATTTATCATGCAATTGCATGGCAGCATAAAAAAAATCACCAATAAACTAATTATGCAGCGAAAAATAAATAATACGGTGATTTGTTCACGAATGGGGAAAATCCTAACGGCAAAAACCCCACTGGGTGATTTTCAGGTCACCACTCTCGAAACTCCACTATTATCAAATCAAGCGGTTACAAGTAAAGGAATCCCAAGTACCTTACCAACCTACAGTTGAATCCTTACCTCAATACCCAATTGGACTTGATCTGTAGTGATAGTTCCCCCTTTTTGATGCACTGCTCCCAAGTACGTGACTAACCAATTTGATGTGCGGATCCCAGTACGCGGCTTACTCCTTTTGCATGAATCCCAATATGTGACTAACTCCATAGCAACCCTTTGATTGTTGTAGTTAATTTGCAGCCGCTTCACATAGAAACACCAATAAGATCTTTAATGTTGGTGCAAGAGACTTTGCTTGGTTACAAAACCCAAAGGCGTACAAGAAACGCAGCAAGAACTCTTAATTTTGTAGGAGGAGGCTAGGGTTTCAAAAAGAAAACCTTATGAAGCTCTCTAGGGTTAGGTTTTTCTTTTTCCACCTCCTTTAAATAGGAGTTTAATAGGCTCTCCTATTCCAAATAGGTTTACATAAACCTTGGGCTTTTCCTTGTCCAATAAGGATTATACAAACCCATAAACAAATAGCCTTTTAGAATAAAACATTGCTGGCTATAATCTGAAAATCCGTAAGCTCGATCAATCAAGGAATCTATCGAGCTTTAATGAATCTCGACAGATCGATATTCTATCGAGAAGGTATCGAGACCTACAGATTGCACTTTTCTTGAACAGTTCTTGAGTAGTCTTCATGTCTTCAATTTACCACTTGTAGTGATCATCTTGAACCTACTTAGATTTATCCAAATACAAGTATAGTGCGTTTTATCAAAGGATATGCCAATTGCATAAAAATATGTCCCCAACAATATTCATGTTTATTGTTTTCAGATTTGAACATGGCATCATTTAGCCCACTTGTAACTATTCTTAATCAAAACAAACTGACTAGATCCAACTATGTTGACTGGAAAAGAAATTTAGACATAGTTCTAACAGCTGAAGAGCACAAATATGTGCTTACTAAACCATGTCCTAACTTTCCTTCATTAGATGCTCCTCTTGAGGAAAAACAGCAATATGATCGTTGGCAGAAATCTAATGAGATGGCCAAGTGCTATATCCTAGCATCTATCTTAAATGTTCTACAGCATCAAATGCAAGATGTAGAACTAGCTTCAGACATCATGCTAAGTCTGAAGGAGATGTTTGGTGAGCAAGGCCGTTCTGCAAGGCAAGAGACCATGAGGCAAATTTATAATACCAAAATGGCTGAAGGTAGTTCAGAGAGGGAGCATTGTCTTACAATGATCTCCAATCTGAATACATTGGAAGTTTTAGGTGCCGATATTGATGGAGAATCTCAAGTGGATATGATACTCCAGTCGCTACCAGAATCATTCAAGGAATTCAAACTTAACTATAACATGAACAAAAAGATTTATACCTTGTCTGAATTAATGAATGAATTAGTAGCGGCAGAAGGCATTCTTGGTACTTCCAATGTTGAAGTCAATGTTGGTGAAGCTTCTACTTCTCAACCTAAGTCGAAAGGCAATGGTAAGAAGAAGAAGAAAAAGGACTTCACCAAACAAGAGGGTAAACAAATTGCTTTAGGGGTTGCTGATAAAGGAAAGAAAATCAAAGGAAAGTATTTCCATTGTGGTGAGAAAGGACATTGGAAAAGGAATTGTCCAATCTTTAAAGCTGCTAAGAATAAAGGTATGAATAATACATTCCTTCTTGAAATATGTTTGGTACAGAATCCCACGGATTCCTGGTGTGTAGATTCAGGTTGTACTAATCATATCTGCAATTCCTTGCAGGGGTTCCAGGAGACCAGAAAGCTTAAAGAAGGGGAGTTGTTTCTTACTTTGGCTGATGGAAGTAGGATTCCAGTTGTAGCTATTGGTGTTTATAATTTATGTTTTGAGTCAAGAGTTTTAGTATTGGAAGACTGTCTATATGTACCTAATGTTCGTAGGAATTTAATTTCTATAACTTATTTGGGTAAACATGGATATTATGTTATCCTTAAAGACAATGTTGTAATAAAGATGGGTAAAGTGTTTATCTGTTCTGGCAATATTGTGGATGGTCTTTATATTTTAACTCCTGATAAGCATGAATTATATAATTCTGAATTAGATAATGACTCTCATGTAAAATCATTAAAGAGAAAGTTTCCTTCTACTAGTGATGCATATCTTTAGCACTTGCGTTTGGGTCATATTAATTCAAATAGGATTCAAAGACTGATCAAAGATGGACTCTTAGAGCCCATGGACTTTAATGAATTTTCAGTTTATGAATCTTGTTTGGAAGGAAAAATGACAAAACGACCTTTTAATGCAAAAGGTAGAAGAGCACAAGATTTGCTAGAACTAGTGCATTCAGATGTATGTGGTCCTATGTCAATCTAGGCAAGAGGTGGCTATGAGTATTTCATCACATTCACTAATGATTACTCTAGATTTGGTTTTGTGTACCTAATGAAACAGAAGTCCGAACCTTTGAAAAGTTCAAAGAGTTTAGGGCTGAAGTTGAGAATCAATTAGGCAAACGCATAAAGGCCATTCGATCTGATCGTGGTGGCGAATACCTTCTTGGGGATTTTAAAGATTATTTAACTAAGAATGGGATTGTTTCCCAATTGACTGCACCTGGATCTCCACAACAAAATGGTGTAGCGGAAAGAAGGAATAGGACTCTTTTAGATATGGTTAGATCCATGATGAGTTATTCGACTCTACCTATTTCTTTTTGGGGATATGCCTTAAATACAACAATGTATCTTTTGAATTTAGTACCTTCGAAGTCTGTTCCTACTCTAATACCAATTGATAGGCCAAGAATGTATTAACCACTTATGATGAATTAAAAAATTAATTAGCCAAGTTAATTAATTAATTCAATTAGCATGCAATACGTGTAGTAGCACAAACAAATCACCGACTAAGTTAAAGTGCAGCGGAAAATAAATTGACACGGTGATTTGTTTACGAATAGGGAAAACCTACACTGCAAAAACCCTACTGGGTGATTTTAAGGTCACCACTCCCGAGAATTCACTGTTATCACAACAAACGGTTACAAGTAAAGGAATCTCAGTACCTTATACCAACCTACAATTGAACTCTTACCCCAATACCTAATTGGACTTATTCTGTAGTGACAATCTCTCCTTGTAATGCACGGCTCCCCGTACGTGACTAACCAATTTGATGCGCAGATCCTAGTACGTGGCTTACTCACCAATTTGAGAAAGTTGTTGGCTACAAAGTTTTTCAGTTCATCACATGATGAAGATCACGAAGCTCCTTGGTTACAAAACTCTACGGTGTATAAACATAGTAGCTTCTTCAAGAGAGAGATGAACTAGGGCAAATTTTGTCTTCGGTCACAATTTGCATGAACATAATTTTGCTTCACACTTGCGCAACCTTTGACAGCCCTTAAAAAAAATCTTTATATATGTTTAGGGTTGTGAGAAAAGAAAGTCCAAACATGTATTCACGGATTGAAGTGAAATTAGCTATGAAAAACAGATTTTCATAAATCTCGATAGATAGCTTATCTATCAAAAAGATTTCAAGCATTGGGCTTCCGCAGCCTTTTAAACCTTGATAGATACTAGCTGTCAAGCTTTAAAATCTAGTGCTTCTTCACCTGATCCGGAGGTAAGGGGGGAGAATTGCAGCCGTTTAAGTTTGAAAAGAACATGATGGATTTGAGTAGATCTCCAAGAGAAGCAAAGGAGGATGGAAATTGATTCTGGTTTCCCGACGAAATCATACTGTTGCTCTGTTGAGTGCCTAACCACTTATAGCAATTAGATCGAGTATGTCCAGCTGCTCCACAATAATGATAGAGATACTGCTTCTCTGTTTAGGCTTTTGAGAGTTTCCCTTCTTAGCCCTAGGGTTTTTAGTCTCTTAGGATTTTCTTGCTTAAGGGGTGCTTCTAAGACAGGTTTACCCTTGTCTATGTTCTCACTAGCTAACAGATTTTTCACATCATTATTTTCAGATTCAATATTATTAGTAGGAGAAACTAAAATAGTTGTACTAGCAGAAGTAATACTAGGAGAAGAGAAATCATACCCTAAACCGGTTCAATCGGAAGCAGATTTCAGAAGATTGAGTATCTCATCGAGCTTTGCACTTGAAGTTCTTTCCAACTGAGCTTTGACTTGGACCAATTCTGCCTCAAGCTTCTTAATCTTCTCAACCAAGAAATTCTTCTCAAATCTCAGTGCTCCAATGGTCTGATTGGCTTCATCAAACTTCATGGAAAGCTCTTTTCGATGATATCCATATAGTTTCTCATGCTTCTTAGAAACCTTCTACAACTTTTCATAGGCTGTATGGATATCATCTTGATCGTCCATTTTCTCTAACTTAGAGTCCATCAAGTCCTCTTCATCATCCATATCTTCAATAATCCACTCAGTAGGATTTATAATGGTAGGGAAGGAATTTAGGATTCCATCATCCTCATTGTCATCATCTTCAGGCTCGGTGTCGCTCAACGTAGTAGCAAGTGCCTTGCTCTTTCCAATTGTTTTGAGATACATAGGGCACTTTTGTTTCATGTGATCGAAGCCTTGACACCCAAAGCATTTTAGTCCTGAGGGAACAGTGTACTGGCCACCATCCCTAGCATCCTTTTTTCCTTTGTCCTAGTTCTTGAACTGAGACGAGCTGGACTGCTTGCGGTCTTTGTCAAATCCTTTAGCATTGGCATTTTTCATGAACTTTTTGAATTTCCGAGTGATATAGGATTTCATCTTAGAATCTTCATCGTCTGAAGACTCATTAATGTCACTACTCTTGGCCTTCAATGCCATGCTCATTCCCTTACTAGATTTCCCTATCCTTGTCAAACCCAACTCATAGGTCTGCAGATTGCCAACCAGCTCTATCAAAGGAATTTTTTCAATATCCTTTGATTCCACAATCGCGGTGATCTTGTAATGAAATCTCTTGGGTAGAGATCTGAGCATCTTTCTGAAAATCTTGGGTTCGGAAATGGTTTCCCCAAGATTAAAGGCTGAGTTCACTATGTCTTTTAGCTTGGCATAGAACTAATCGAATGACTCATCATCCTCCATTTTAATCTTTTTGAAGCTAGTAGTAAGCCTCTGAAGTTTCGAGTCCTTGATAGCCTTAGTTCCTTCATAGGTTGTCTAAAAGATGGTCCATGCTTTCTTCACAGTTTTAGTAGAGGATATCTTCTTGAACTCCTTATTCGTGACCGCACTGAACAATGAATTCAATGCCCTACTATTGAAATTTGCCACCTTGATCTTAGCATCATCCCAATCGGCCGGTGCTTCCTTTGGCTTGGTCCATCCTATCTCCATAGCTTGCCACATTTCCTTATCTAAAGACTGCAAGAAAGCTCTCATGCATACTTTCTAGTAAGCATCGTTAGTGCCATCAAATAAATGAGGTATAATTAGAGACTGTCATCTATCCATGGCAAACAGGGGTTAATGGATCTCACAACAAAGATTAAAACCTAATCAGAGTGTACCTGCTCTGATTCCACTCGATAGGCCAAGAATGTATTGACCCCTTATGAAGAATTAACCAATTAATTAGCCAAGTTAATTAATTAGTTCAATTAGCATGCAATAAGCATGGTAGCACAAACAAATCACAAACTAAGTTAATATGCAGCGGAAAATAAAGTTGACATAGTGATTTGTTTTCGAATGAGGAAAACCTACACAGCAAAAACCCCCACCAGGTGATTTTAAGGTCACCATTCCCGAGAATTCATTATTATCACAATAAGCACAAGGGGTTACAAGTAAAGGAATCCCAATACCTTCTACCAACTTACAGTTGAACCCTTACCCCAATACCCAATTGAACTTATTCTATAGTGACAATATCTTCTTTCAATGCACATCTCCTAGTACATGACTAACCAATTCAATGCTCGGATCCCAATACGCAGCTTAATCATCAACTTGAGCAAGATGCTGGCTGCAAAGTTCTTCAATTCATCAACACGATGAAGATCACAAAACTCCTTGGTTACAAAACCTTACAGTGTACAAACACAACAACTTCTTGAATAAAAAGTTGAACTAGGGCATATGTCTCTGGTTCACAATATGCTTGTGAAAAACTTTTGCATTTAGTTGTGTAAGGTTGAATTTTATCAACCATCTTGTTGGCTTTATTTCATGCCAAATTTTTTTGTATTTTAGCAATTAGTAACCCTGTATTTATGTGGGATTCATGTAAGGGTAGTGTGTGAGAAAGTGTGAAGAAATGCTCAAGATTGTGCAAGGATGCAGAGACTCGCAGCTGATTCACGACTGGAAAGCCGCCAACTGTAGCACACATGAGAAGCATGGAGGGGAGTTGAAGGGTCATGCCAGCTATCGTACTACAGGACAAAAGTTTCAGGCTGGCCAGGCTGTTAACTCGCGGCTAGAACTCGTGACTCAGACCAGTCGCGAGGCCAAGCCGCCAGACCACCCTGTTTAGGAACAGAAAAGGTTCGATGTAACCTCGTTGGAGCAGGAAGCTTAGAAGGCTTAGGTACACTGGGTAGATTAGGCTTGGAGGGTCTATTACTATTCATGTATCCCAACTACATTTTCTAGTAGATTATTGACCGCTTGAAGGGTGGCGAAGACGTTTTATGCCGAGGGCTTCGGTTTCCTCTTCGATAACACATCGAGTGTTGTCCTTGTGTTTGCATCTCTTTTCCTTTTATCTTTACCATTTAATTACTGCTGTGATTGTGATTATTTATGGCTTAGATTGTTTATCAATTCTGTGTTTAGCTTATGTTCATGTTCCGCACGTTAATCATTTGATATTAAGCTTGAATTGATATTTTGTATTTTGGGGTCTAAACGTTCAAGGGTGTTTTACACACATTTTGAACATTTAATTGGTATCAGAGCTACTACACTTGTTGTGGTTTAAATATGTTAGGTTCTAAAGACTTAGGATTTTATGTATTTAGAACTCTAATATGTAATGTTGGCAAACCATGATCAAAACAATGTGTTTAGTCTTGTTTAGGCTTGCTCAAAGTTGATTTATTATTGTAAATTTGGAATCGAGTGGCTGCAAAAGTCTTTGTGACTTTCAGCCTGGCTCAATCGATCGAAGGACAGACTCGATCGATCGAAAATCGCCAAGGTTGCGTTTTCTGCAGAATTTCCAACTCAGCCCTACTTCATTAAACGTTTAGGGTTTTATGTTTTTACCCTAGGTATTTAAACAAAACCCTAGCCACGTTTTTGTGTGTTGTTCATATTGTATCGTTGCTCATACTTTGCTGTTTTGTGTAAATCTCTTGTGAGATCTTTGAGGAGCTTTCCTTTACACAAAACTTAGAGTTTTCAAGGTAGAGATTATTTCAACATCATAATGATCAACTCGGTTGCTACCATTGGAGCTTAAAAAATAACAAGCGGGGAGCTTGTAGCTGATT
The DNA here is from genome assembly GCA_023621385.1 of Quercus gilva. NCBI lineage: Eukaryota > Viridiplantae > Streptophyta > Magnoliopsida > Fagales > Fagaceae > Quercus > Quercus gilva. The sequence continues at coordinate 104,122,683 of CM042476.1, read as the reverse complement.
GAAGAATCCAAGAAAGAAGGAGTTCGTGGATTCAAAGTTTGCACGTAGTCGTGACAGTAAGTTCTACTGGTGGGTAGCATTAGGAAGTCAAGCGGGGAGCTTGTAAGTCCTTTTGTATGAACTTCGATTCTTTCATAGTGGATTCAAGTTTACCTTGAGGATAGCTAGGTCAAATCCTCCCCAGGTTTTTACCGTGTGGTTTCCTGGGTCATCATATCCTGTGTTATTTATTTTCCACTGCTTTATATCTTGATATGATTATTTAATTGTGTTAACTTAGATTTGCATGAAATTGGACTAAGTAAATCACTTGGCTAATTAACTAGGTTAATCCAATTGTTTGTTTTCAAGGGGTCTAAAACCTAACAAGTGGTATCAGAGCGGGTAGTTCTTCTGTTGTAGATCTTTTGATCTTTGAGCTGATCCTTGACCCCTGTTGTCATGGAACACGGACACTCTCTTGTTGTTCCTCCTCACTTTGACGGGAATAACTATGCCTATTGGAAAGTAAGGATGAAAGCATTTCTGAAATCCATTGATGAGAGAGTTTGGAACTCTGTTGAGTACGGATGGGAGAAGCCCACTACTCCTATGAGTGAGTGGCAAACTTCTCAAAAAGAAGCAGCTGCATTTAATAGCAAAGCTATAAATGCCATCTTTAATGCTGTTTCTATGGAGGAATTTAAGAGAATCTCAAATGTTGAGGTTGCTCATACTACTTGGAGAATCCTCCAAACTATGCATGAAGGCACAAAGGCTGTCAAAATAAATAAGCTGCAGCAATTAACTTCTAGGTTTGAAAGCATTAGGATGTCTGATGATGAATCCTTTGATGAATTTTATGCCAAACTGAATGATATTGTTAATTCTGCTTTTAATTTGGGTGAAATCTATGATCAACCTAAAATTGTTAGGAAGATACTTAGATCTTTAACTGAAGACTTTAGACCCAAAGTGACTGCCATTACTGAAAGCAAGGATGTGGACTCTATCCCTGTGGATGAACTTGTAGGATCCTTTCAGTCCTATGAGTTAGACCCATCCAAAGTTAACAAATCCAAATCAATAGCTCTTAAGTCTGTTGATGATGTTGATGCTGGTGGATTTGATGATGAGCTCTCTGCTACAGAGATAGCTTACCTTGCCAAGAACTTTAGAAACTTTCTTAGGAATACTAATAGGAGGGCAAGGAATACAAACACTGCTGAACCTAGAAATTTTAGGAAGAATGATCCCATTAAGGTTAGCAACACTGAAAAACTTAGAGAAAAAGTAGGTCAATCTTCCAACAATTCTTTGGGTGCTCAATGCTTTGGTTGTCAAGGGTATGGTCATGTTAAATCTGAATGTCCAACATTCTTGAGGTCTAAGGGCAAAGCTATGGCTGTAACACTTAGTGATAATGAGGTTTCTGATGATGAGTCTGAATGTGATGAGGATGGAAACTTCATTGCTTTCACTGCTACTTCTGTAGTCAATGAAAGCATATCTGCTGAGGACAACCCTTTTGATGAGGAACTCTCTGAAGATGTAGATCTTCAAGAGGCCTATAATAAACTTTGCAAAGTTATTGCAAAGGATGCTATGAATGTTGAACTTGGCCTGAAGAAAATTGAATCTCTTGAGCTTGATAAGAAAAATTTGCCTGTTAAGTTACTTGATGCTAATGATCTTTTGAACAATGTGAAAACTGAGAATATGATGTTGATTGATAAAGTTAAGAAATTAGAACTTGATTTATCTGTTACTAGATCTGCTAGTTCTAAACTTGATCAAATGTTGAGTGTTCAAAAGTATCCTTCTGACAAATCTGGTTTAGGTTTTGTTAAGAGCATCTCTGTGTCTGCAACCCATTCCACAATCTTTGTTCCTTCTTCTTCTTTTGAACCTTCTGTGAGTGAGGTTGTGAGTGAAACTGTTAAACCTCCTGTGAGTGAGGCTGTTAAACCTGTAGAAGTTTCACCACCAAGGAAGATTAGGGTTGATTTGAGAGAATCTAAACCTAAGGAGCCTACCAAACCTAAGGAAAAGATGCATGGTAAACCTGTTTGGGTTTATCATTATTGGGGAAAGTTTGGACACATTCGTCCTAACTGTTACAAGCTTCAAGCTGCTAAAAGAGCAAACAAACAAAAAATGCCTGTGCCTCAAGCACAAGATCCTATGGTACTAATTGGTGAATTGGTAAAGGTGTTAAACCTTTATTCCAATCCTGAAGTTGGGAATCACTCTAACGTGAATAAGAACTCCAATGCTCGTGGTGCATCTAAAAAATTTTGGATACAAAAGACTCGATCTACTTGAGTCTTTCTGACATAGTCCTTGTGCTTCATTGCTATATTCTTCTGTGACCATTTGTTCTTTGGTTTTTTGTTTTTTGTTTTTTTTTTTTGTTCTAGGACTTGCATTGCATTACATTCATGCATTTCATTCTAGGATTTATTTGTTTTCTCTTTTATTTTAAAAAAAAAAAAAAAAAAAGAAAAAAAAAAGAGGAAGCAAAACCATGTTTGACACTATTTTTCTTGATTTTTGAAAACAAGGTTGGTCAATCTATTTTACACATGTCATGTCTTGTGTACCTTATTTAACTTTGATGAGCTTATTCATTGCACTTGACTAGTTGAAGCTTTGTAGTGCATGTTGTGTGGGAAAGATGTGTGTGGTTATTAATCACTTTGTCTTAATCTTGAAGTCACATGTTCTTTGACTGTCGAACTTGATCCTTTTGAGAAAGGCATAAATAACCATCTCACCATTGTTCACTAACCAATCATGAACACCTTAGTGCATATCATAAGATTGTGTGCTCGAGAAAGTGTAGCACATGCACAAAAAGAACATAAGGTGTAGCCTCAATTAACTCATTTAATTAAAACTGGTGTGTACTATTAGGCTTGATGCCAATTCACATAATTAAAACCGGTGTGTACTATTAGGCTTGATGCCAATTCACATAAATAAGAGGCAATAATTCAAGAAACTTACATGATTGCAAGCTTTTGTTCTAGGAGATGTGAGAGTTATAGGATGTAACTCTTTAGGTGATAGTCTCTTTTAAATTCTATGTGATGAATTGTGTAGACTTTGTGTTTGATTGCTATTCACATATCACCTCACATGTATCTCAAGTTTTTGCTAGTGTCACACACTATACAAGTTACTCTTTGTTAAACATTGTACATGTTAGTGTGTGTGTTTTTGGTCTGACCAACCAAGTTTGAAAATATCTTGAGATTTGTGCACATCATATTTGTTGCTTGAGAAATTTCAATGGAAGAATGATTGAAACTTGTTTTTGGAAAATTTGGGTTTAAAATTTGGGTTTTTGAAAAAGCATTCGATTACATCTCATACTCATGCATTTTGTTTCTTCAATTTAATGCTTTGAGGAGTTGTTTTCAAAAAGTGGTTGTTGTTTTTCAAAACTTGTGATTTTCTCAAAATTAAGTGAGCCTCTGCCTGTTTCAATCGATCCGAACTGATTTTCGATCGATCGAAGATCGCGAAAAAGTTCTTTTTAAAACCAAATCTGACTTTTTCAAAGTTCTTATTTCAAACTTTTTCAAACTTTTTCTTCTCTCTCTCCGATTTGGCAAGGCTCCACAATGATTTTTTGTCGTTTTCTTCCAAACTTTTTGCGAAGTTTCTCTCACCTCAAGCCGGTAAGACCTTTATACCCTTCTTTTTTATTTTATTTTCATGTTTACATGCATAAATCCATGCATTTTGGGGTAATTTTCGGACTTTGCATTATTGGGATTTTCTATTGATTCAAGCCCTATTTTGTGCAATTGATCATTGGGTTTTTGTGGGGACACGTTATAAACATGATCCTTACTTGTTAATTTGATCAATTTTGAGTGTGGGGAAAAATTGAAATTCTAGGGTTTGTTCTTGATCCGAATTGGGGCTTTTGTTAAATTGGGTTGAATTTGATAAAATTGGCTTGTTGTTTTGATGAAATTAGGCATTATAATCTATGTGCTGTATTTTGTAATGCTCAATTCATCAATTTGTTTAAAAATTTTTAACGAGTGGTTTTCAATTTTGGGATTTTTGATAGAAATTCCTTACTCACGCCAATTTTGTCAAAATTTGATCTCAATTGAACTTAATTTTTACTGCATTAGTACATGCATCATGACAGTGTATTAGTTCATGCATCATATAGATTTTTATTCTATTTTTTTGTGCTAATTTGCAGTCTGCCCTTGGTTTTGTGTTTGTTGTTCTTTTGGTTCTCCTTGTATCTCTGTCCTTTCCTTAGCATCATACCTAGGAAAACTAGAGCCCGTAGGTCTGTTCCCTCTCCTTCTCCTCCCCCACCTCCCTTTGACCGTGAGAGGTTTCCGAGTGAGAAAAACTAAGAGATTTTTTAGAAGCTAAACCTTAAGAGAAAAGTTTGGGCTGAGCATTCTGTCACCTTAGATGAGGTTGATCCTGCCATTAGGGAAAACTTTGAGCGTCGGGGCTGGTTACCTCTGCTGGATGTTTCTGATCCTCCTCCTCCAGCTACCCTGATTAGAGAGTTCTTTTCAAACATCTCTATCTGTGTCTATGATTCCAACACTCTAGTTAAGAGTTGGATACGAGGCGTAGAGTATGTCATTACTCCTGTGGTAGTGGCTGATGCTCTAGGGTACCTTTGGTCCAGCACCCTGTATACCCTTATTATGAGTCACCTTTGTTGAGTGATGTCATGTCTTACATCACTGGGTCTTCTATCCAGTGGGGTTCTGATCCTCGGATCACCACTGCTGAGCTTCTTGAGACTATCTATCTTTTCTTTAGGATAGCGTGTCATTCTCTTTGGCCCATTTCTCATCTTCACACCATTCCTCTCGAGCGGTGTGTATTTTTGTACGCTACTGTCACTGATGCTCCTATTAGTTTTCCTCATTTGTTTCTTCATTCTTTGAACGAAGTCTATAAGAGTTGATCTACATCTCATGCCCTTGTTCATCCTATCTTTATTCATAGGATTTTGCTTTATCTTGGTTTAGATGATTTCCCTTCTTCTGAGCCCGTCCATGTTATTGCTCCCATAGGTGCTTCTTTCCTTAGACAGAGGGCTGCTCATCTTCGAGCTGGCTCTAAACACTCTAGGTCTGAGCCTTCTGGTACCGCACCCCCTTCTTCTTCTACAGGTCCTGCTCGTGAGGCTGTTCCTGATCCTGTTGGTGCTGCTGCTGCTACTGTTACTGTTCCTCCACCTCCTTCGGATGACTTCGATGTACGTCGTACCTTGGAGACTGTCATGACCGTTCAGGCGACTCATGGTCAGATTTTGGGTGGACTTGCTTGATGAGATTTGTGCTCTGAGAGCTGACTTGGCACATCTTCGTTCACCCTCTCCACCTCCTTTTCAAGATGGCATGTGATTGTCCTTTGGCATTCTGTCACAAAAAGGGGGAGTAGAGTTTGGAGCTTGTAGAAGTGTTTTTATAGCTTGGGGGAGTTTTATTTCTTTTTGCAGAGCTAGTGGAGTTTTTGAGATTAGATTGTATCTAGGTGCTTCACCATGTATACTTTCTTTTGGGCTATTCTTGTTGGGAAATACATTTTTTTTATATATGATTCTTGATTCTGTGTTCACTGTTTATTGATTTATATTTATGATTTATTCATTGATATATGTCTTTATTATGTGTTGTGTGAACTTTCAAGAATGTTTTTAATTTTTGGCGTATCTAATTTGGGGGAGAGTTAGATTACATATCTGTTGATTTACTGTTTTTTCTGTCACACATGCGTTTATGCGTTTGTTGAGTGTTTCAGGAATATACAGGTGGATTCGATTTGGCTGCTGTCTACACTTGCAACTGATGGATAGTAGTTAGGATTGAATTGTGTTTTATGAGCATTATTTTTGTAAAGGGCTTTTTATTTGTACACTTTGAGCTTTTAGTTTGTGTTTTGTCACGGATTACCAAAAGGGGAGTTTGTTAGGTTCTAAAGACTTAGGATTTTATGTATTTAGAACTCTAATATGTAATGTTGGCAAACCATGATCAAAACAATGTGTTTAGTCTTATTTAGGCTTGCTCAAAGTTGATTTATTATTGTAAAGTTGGAATCGAGTGGCTGCAGAAGTCTTTGTGACTTTCAGCCTGGCTCGATCGATCGAAGGACAGACTCGATCGATCGAAAATCGCCTAGGTTACGTTTTCTGCAGAATTTCCAAATCAGCCATACTTCATTAAACGTTTAGGGTTTTATGTTTTTACCCTAGGTATTTAAACAAAACCCTAGCCACGTTTTTGTGTGTTGTTCACATTGTATTGTTGCTCATACTTTGCTGTTTTGTGTAAATCTCTTGTGAGATCTTTGAGGAGTTTTTCTTTACACAAAACTTAGGGTTTTCAAGGTAAAGATTATTTCAACATCTTGATGATCAACTCGGTTGCTACCATTGGAGCTTAAAGAATAACAAGCGGGGAGCTTGTAGCTGATTGAAGAATCCAAGAAAGAAGGAGTCCGTGGATTCGGAGCTTGCACATGGTCGTGTCAGTAAGTTCTACTGGTGGGTAGCATTAGGAAGTCAAGCGAGGAGTTTGTAAGTCCTTTTGTATGAACTTCGATTCTTTCATAGTGGATTCAAGTTTACCTTGATGATAGCTAGGTCAAATCATCCCCAGGTTTTTATCGTGTGGTTTCCTGGGTCATCATATCCTGTGTTATTTATTTTTCGCTGCTTTATATCTTGATATGATTATTTAACTGTGTTGACTTAGATTTGCATGAAATTGGACTAAGTAAATCACTTGGCTAATTAACTAAGTTAATCCAATTGTTTGTTTTTAAGGGGTCTAAAACCTAACAAAATAATAAGTGTAATCCCTGACCCGTTGTTGAGATGGATAGGTCTCAATCTCTTAATGTACCACAATTTTTTGATGGTAATAATTATGCTTTTTGGAAAGTCCGAATGAGGGCATTTTTATGTTTTATTGATGATGCTGTGTGGGTTGCAGTTGAAGTAGGTTAGACTAGGCCAGAGGCTGCCAAATCCACTTTGAGCTTTTAATTTGTGTTTTGTCACGGATTGCCAAAGGGGGAGTTTGTTAAGTTCTAAAGACTTAGGATTTTATGTATTTAGAACTCTAATATGTTATGTTGGCAAACCATGATCAAAACAATATGTTTAGTCTTGTTTAGACTTGCTCAAAGTTGTGTAATTCATGTAAAGTTGGAATCGAGAGGCTGCAGATGTATTAGTACATTTCGACCTGGCTCGATCGATCGAAAGTCGGCTAGATTGCGTTTTCTGCAGAATTTCGAACTCAGCCCTACCACATTAAATGTTTAGGGTTTTATGTTTTTGCCCTAGGTATATAAGGCAAAACCCTAGCCACGTTTTGAGAGTTGCTCTGGTTGTATTGTTGCTCATATTTTTCTGTTTTGTGTAAATCTCTTGTGAGATCTAGAGGAGCTTTCATTTACACAAAGTTTAGGGTTTTCAAGGTAGAGATTACTTCAACATCTTGATGATCAACTCAGTTGCTGCCATTGGAGCTTAAAGAATAACAAGCGTGGGTGCTTATAGCTGATTGGAGAATCCAAGAAAGAAGGAGTCCGTGGATTCGGAGCTTGCACGTGGTCGTGTCAGTAAGTTCTACTGGTGGGTAGTATTAGGAAGTCAAGCGGGGAGCTTGTAAGTCCTTTTGTATGAACTTCGATTCTTTCATAGTGGATTACTTCAACATTTTGATGATTAACTCAGTTGCTACCATTGGAGCTTAAAGAATAACAAGCGTGGGTGCTTGTAGCTGATTGGAGAATCCAAGAAAGAAGGAGTCCGTGGATTCGGAGCTTGCATGTGATCGTGTTAGTAAGTTCTACTGGTGGGTAGCATTAGGAAGTCAAGCGGGGAGCTTGTAAGTCCTTTTGTATGAACTTCGATTCTTTCATAGTGGATTCAGGTTTACCTTGAGGATAGTTAGGTCAAATCTTCCCTAGGTTTTTACCGTGTGGTTTCCTGGGTCATCATATCATTGTATTATTTATATTTCTGCTACTTTATATCTTGATATGATTGTTTGATTGTCTTAACCTAGAATTGTATAATTTAACTAAGTTAATCACTTGGCTAATTAACTAGGTTAATCCAATTGTTGTTTTAAGGGGTCTAAAACCCAACAAGTGGTATCAGAGCGGGTAGCTCTTTTTGTTGTAGATCTTTTGATCTCTGAGTTGATCATTGACCCCTGTTGTCATGGAACACGGCCACTCTCTTGTTGTTCCTCCTCACTTTGATGGGAATAACTATGCTTATTGGAAAGTAAGGATGAAAGCATTCCTGAAATCCATTGATGAGAGAGTTTGGAATTCCGTTGAGTACAGATGGGAGAAGTCCACTACTCCTGTGAGTGAGTGGTAGACTTTTCAAAAAGAAGCAGCTGCATTTAATAGCAAAATTGTGAATGCCATCTTTAATGCTGTTTCTATGGAGGAATTTAATAGCATCTCAAATGTTAAGGTTGCTTACACTGCTTGGAAAATCCTCCAGATTATGCATGAAGGCACAAAGGCAGTTAAGATAAATAAGTTACAGCAATTAACTTCTAGGTTTGAGAACATTAGGATGTCTGATGATGAATCTTTTGATGAATTTTATGTCAAACTGAATGATATTGTTAATTCTGCTTATAACTTGGGTGAAATCTATGATCAACCTAAAATTGTTAGGAAGATTCTTAGATCTTTAATTAAAGATTTTAGACCCAAAGTGACCGCCATTACTGAGAGCAAGGATGTGGACTCCATCCCTGTAGATGAGCTTGTAGGATCTCTTCAGTCCTATGAGCTAGACCTACACAAAGCTAACAAATCTAAATCAATGGCTCTTAAGTCTGTTGATGATGTTGATACTGGTGGATTTGATGATGAGCTCTCTGCTATAAAGATTGCTTACCTTGCTAAGAACTTTAGAAACTTTCTTAGGAATACTAACAGAAGGGCAAGAAATACAAACACTGCTGAACCTAGAAATATTAAGAAGAATGATCCCATTAAAGTTAGCAACACTAAAAAACCTAGAGATAAAGTAGGTCAATCTTCAAATAATTCTTTGGGTTCTCAATGTTTTGGATGTCAAGGGTATGGTCATGTTAAATCTGAATGTCCTACATTATTGAGGTCTAAGGGCAAAGCTATGGCTATAACCCTAAGTGATAATGAGGTTTTTGATGATGAGTCTGGATGTGACGAGGATGGAAACTTCATTACTTTCACTGCTACTGCTATAGTCAATGAAAGCATATCTGTTGAAGAGAACCCTTCTGATGGGGAACTCTCTGAGGATGCAGATCTTCAAGAGGCCTATAATAAAATTTGCAAAGTTGCTGCAAAGGATGCTATGAATGTTGAACTTGGCTTGAAGAAAATTGAATCTCTTGAGCTTGATAAGAAAATTTTGCTTTTTAAATTGTTTGATGCTAATGATCTTTTGAATAATGTGAAAACTGAGAATATGCTGTTGATTGATAAAGTTAAGAAATTATAACTTGATTTATCTGTTGCTAGATATGCTAGTTCTAAACTTGATCAAATGTTGAGTGTTCAAAAGTATCCTTCTGACAAATCTGGTTTAGGTTTTGTTGAGAGCATCTCTGTGTCTACACCCCATTCCACTATCTTTGTTCCTTCATCTTCTTCTAAACCTTCTGTGAGCGAGGGTGTGAGTGAAACCTTTAAACCCCCTGGGAGTGAGGCATCGATCTCACAATGAGATGTTTTGATTTAAAAAGTTCAAATGATATGATGTATATGGAGCCAAATGAAAAGCTTCAAAGAATTGTAATCAAGTTTCTGTGGGAGGTCATATATGCATATTTCTATAATTGAGATGGGTCACATTATCTTATGCTAGTTGTGTATGCTTTGATTGAATTGATCATTGAAGCTTCACATTAGACTAAGGGCTATCTCATTTTTGATATCCACACACATCACACAAGTCTATGTTCAATGAATGCCATATTCATTTGTGTGATTGTACTTGATTAAATGTGTTTTTCACATGCTCAATCTTTGTTGATCAAACACAAAAATATTTTTGAGTGTTTTTAGTTGTTTTTGGAAAGTGGTTTGTTTTAAAAAAATGTCAAAATTTCTAAAAATGTTTTGCCCTGTTTTGGCAACTCAGTCGCGGGTTGGCCCAGCCGCATGCCCCAGTCGCAAGCCCACTTCGAGATTTTTCACGGCTCACTGGCGAGTCAATGACTCAGTCGCGAAAAATACTTAGAATATTTTTCAAAATTTGAGTTTTATGATTCTCACGTCTCATTGTGGCGACTTGTTTGCAGGTGGAAGGTCTAGTCGCGAAGTTACACAGAGATTTTCGCAGCTTACCTCGCGACCCTTTCACGGGTAGACCTTCCAGTCGTGAAAAACACTTAGAACATTTTTCCAAAATTCTGATCTTAAGTGTTCTAGAGGATGACCCTGGCGACTTGCACGCGGCTTATTCCAATTGCAAAAAACGCGTGTTTTGTGGTTTAAAGTCAATTTTTTTTTAACTTTTCAGTTTTTCCCTCGAATTTTTGTGACTGTTCATTGTCTTCCCTATTTTCTCTCTCTGAAACTCACCGTGTCACTCTTCGAAAAACCCCCATTTTTGCACTTTTTCTACTCCAATCTTCAAGAAAAAGGTATGGGTTTTCTCATTCTCACTTCATATTTCATGATTTAGGTGTTATTTTCTTGATTATGTGAGTTGTGGTTTTTATCTGTGATTTGTGTGGGTTACATTGTTTCGAACATAGGTTTGCTTAAAATGTTGAGTTTGGTTGATTGGAGTTGGTTGCTTTTGTTGCTAAATATGTCTGCTATCATGATCAAGTCTCATTGTGCTAGTCTTTGTTCTGAGCTTTGTTGTTTGATAGATTTCATACCCATTAGTTTTATGGGTTTGGGCTCTCTGTGATTTATTTTGAGTGTGTGTTTGGCTGTTTCAAATTGACTGAGATATTAGATTCTTTGAATTATGATATCTTGAGTTTGTGTTGCCATATTCTGTGTGTCCTACTGTCTTGAAAGTTTGTTTTTGAACATGTCATGTTTATTCAGTTATGTCCCAGTGTCATTTGCTTACTTTTGACTGAATGTTGTTTACACTGGCCAAATTAAGCTATTTTCTCCTAGTTACAGTTTACATCAATGCAGACAATACTTGTTTGTACTGTTTGGTTTCTGACTTGAACTATTTACTCTGGTTCTCACATGTGGTTTGTCTATATGCTATTCACTCTCAGATATTCCCTTTGTAACTAACTTGTTACTAATATGTGTGCATTTCCACATATTGTGTTCTGCTCTTGTTGTGGCCTCTTCTGCTTGATTACAGATGGCTCCCTCACCTACAAAGAAGAAGACTCCTGCTAAAAGGGCTAATAAAAGGCTGAAAATGGACCATAATATGTTTAGGTCTATTCAACATTTTGAGAGATACTGAGATTTTTTCTTGAAGGGAACCATAATACAGGAAAGGTTTGTAGATTTAGGGGATTTGAAGGACACTTTCATTCCAGACTGTTTTGAGGGCAGAGGATGGGATAAGTTGTTAAGTGACCTACCTCCAGTTTGTGAACCTTTAATAAGAGAATTTTATGCAAATGCTATCTAAAAGAGGATGAGCTAAATTGTTGGATCAGAGGACATGAATTCACCCTAGATGCACATGATAATGATGAAGTCCTAGGGCTTAAGGGTTTAGAGGATTATGAGTTCACAAATTACAAGGACAGGATGCTATCTATAGAAACTATCCAGAATCGCATTGGTGGATAGAGAGAAGGGAGATGTCTCAACACTAATGCCTTCCCCGCTGACATGAGGTGTCTAACCACCATCATGATGTTCAATTTGTATCTAGTGAGGAAGTTGACTACAATTAACAATGCTAGAGCTATCTTCCTTATGGAGCTCAAGGAGAAAACCATCATTGACATCAGCTCCCACATATTTGACACAATTGTGGATAAGACTAGAACCACCTCTAGGCCTAAGCTGATCTTTCCTAGCCTTCTCATGAGGATTTTCAAAGCAAAAGGTGTTGCAATCCCTCAAGATATCAGTTTCATGACTCCACTCTCAGCCATTAACAAACAAACCATCACAAGGATACAAGTTCATCTTCCAGGTGATGAAGAAGAGGGTGACCAAGGAGAAGGTGATCCAACGGAGATTGAAGCAGAAGCTGCAGGATAGACATCCACTCCCAGAAGCAGAGGCAAGAGAAGCAGGGCTTCAACCTCATCAGCTGTACCTCTAGATGCATTTCAGATCATCCTGTAGAGGATTGATGGACTCAGAGAGGTCCAAAATGAGCATACTAACAGAATGGCAGCTATCCAGGATCAGCTCAACATTCTTTCAGCCAAGTTTGACAACATTAACACCCAGCAGTGACCCTTTGGCCATTCCAGTCCAAAAGGGGCAGAATTTTTGTGTGAGAAGCAGCTCTTGAGGGGGAGTGCTACTCTGAGGGGAAGCAGTCAAAGACAGTGTTTATATTGCTTAATTTGTTTTATATTTGTGGTTATGGTATCATGGGTTGGATTATGCTATGTTTTTATTATGGGTTTGATAACTTATGGTTATTGTTTTGGTAAACTATTAGAAACTAATGGATATGCTTTTCTTGTGAAACTTTGGTTTATTAAATCTTATGATGTTATTCAGTTAGTTTTTACTCTGTATGGTACTTTTGTACCCATATTGCTTTTGTAAGCTTTTAGGGTTTGTTTCCATGCTTTTGTAGGTTTTTATGGTTTGTACCTTGCTTATGCGGCCTTTTTTGCTTTGTACTTATGCCTTGTAGCTTAAGTACTTACTATTAAATGTCATGCATTTTCTTTAAGTTTTTCACTCTTGCGCCCTTGTAGGATTTTTCCTAGATGCATATATGTCTTGTGCATTGGTTGAGTGTTGGACATGCAAATGATACTTTCCAAATAAGCTTATTAGCTTGCATGTCCAGATGTTCATTCCTTGTGTGAATGAGCATTGTGATCACTTTTGTATAGTGATTGCCTGTTTTGGTCAAGCCATGATTTATTGCTTTATTGCTTAAGTCCATTTTTGCTTGATCGCATTGTGCTTGATCCATTTGCATTACAAGTTTTCTGCATACAATGATATTATTATGTTGTTGTGTTCCAGAAGATACTTGTTCTTATGGTTCAAGAGCTTTTCAGAATCTAGAGTTAGGTGTGAGTGAGTTTTGCTCAATTGTTCCCAACTCACGCATTAAGTCTAAAGTCTGTTATAGGGTTTTGTCACGGAATAGCCAAAGGGGGAGATTGTAAGGTTGAATTTTATCAACCATCTTGTTAGGTTTATTCCGTGTCAAATTTGCTTCTATTTTAGCAATTAGTAACCATGTATTTAGGTGGGATTCATGTAAGGGTAGTGTGTGTGAGAGTGTGAAGAAATGCTCAAGATTGTGCAAGGATGCAGAGACTCGTGGTTGGGAATCGCGGTTGACTCACGGCTGGAAAGCTGCCAACTGCAGCACACGTGAGAAGCATGCAGGGGAGTTGAAAGGTCACACCAGCTGTCGCACTACAGGACAAAAGTCCCAGGCTGGCCAGGCCGTTAACTCGCGGCTGGAACTCGCGACTTAGACCAGTCGCGAGGCCAAGTCGCCAGACCACCCTGTTTGGGAAAATCTGGCTCTTCGCATTCCAAACACACACCACTATATATAGACCCTTATACCCACGAAATTTAGAGAGCTTCCAGAGAGAATTTTGAGAGAGAAATCCTAGAAAAAAACAAGACTGATTCATACACAATCTTCACCTAAGAGACTCTTCAAATTCCTCTACTCTTACCCTCTCCATTGTTTAATCCTTGAGAGGTTCTTGACCAAATCCTTTTCTCACCATACCCATATCCGTGAGAAGATTTATTTGGTGCTTTGGTAAGCAGTTATGAAGGGACCAATCCATATTGGTTGATGCTATGGTTTATAGCAGAATTCGGTAAGCTAGAAAAGAAAAAGGTCCAGCGTAACCTCGTTAGAGCAGGAAGCTTGGAGGGCTTAGGTACACTAGGTAGATTAGGCTTGGAGGGTCTATTGCTGTTCATGTATCCCAACTACATTTTCTAGGGGATTATTGACCGCTTGGAGGGCGGAGAAGAGGTTTTACACCGAGGGCTTCGGTTTTCTCTTCGATAACACATTGAGTGTTGTCCTTGTGTTTGCATCTCTCTTCCCTTTATCTTTACCATTTAATTACTGTTGTGATTGTGATTATTTATGGTTTAGATTGTTTATCAATTTTGTGTTTAGCTTATGTTCATGTTCCGCATGTTAATCGTTTGATATTAAGCTTGAATTGATATTTTGTATTTTGGGGTATAAACGTTCAAGGGTGTTCTACACACATTTTGAACATTCAAGTTGCATCAGCTATGACGGCCCTTAAAACAATCTTTATATATGTTTTGGGTTGTGAGAAAAGAAAGCCCAAACATCTATACACAGATTGGATGAAAATTAGAACTGAAAATCTGATTTTCTTAAATCTTAATAGATACCCTATCTATTGAGTAGTTGTCGAGCATTGGGCTTAAACAACCTTTTATACCTCGATAGATACTAGCCGTCGAGTTTTAAAATCCAGCACTCTTCTACTTGATTCTTGGACAGATTTGCATGCCTTTAACACTTGAACTTGAAAACTTGTTTCTTGAAGCATTAAACACATCCTAGATCTACCCAATTACAAGTAAAGTGCGTTTTGTCAATGAATTAGCCAATTCTATATTGACATATGTTCCTAACATGATTCATATAAGTCCTAACAATTTATTTTTTTTGAGAAAGTTTAAATACAACATCTAAAACCAACTTTTACTATTAGAACATAAACATATAGATAAATTGTTTAAAATAAAAACTGAAACTCTTTTTGGATTTATAAGAGTTATTGCTAATAAAATTTTAGTTGTAGTTATATTTTTAAATTTTCTAAAACTTTGTTCATGGAAATTCATTTATATGAAACTAAATATGTGAATAAATTGAAGGGTGTGAAAATCATTTTATTATTATTATTTTCTGAATATTACATTGGGAATGGGAGATTTGAAACCTAAATGTCTCGAAAACACCAAGAGTTGCCTACCAGTTAAGTTACAATGATCTTGACAAAAATTCTTTTATTAGTATAGAGGAGAAATATCTAATGTGTATATATAAATGGTAATACAATTTGCATGTTAGGTGAATGTATCGTTTTTATTTTATGAAAACTAGAAAGTGATAATGCATTTAAAGGGACTAGTGGAGGATGAGTGACAGTCTAATGTTTTAGGTTATAAATTAACTATAGGTAATTAACTAATTACCTAAGTTGATTAATTAGTCCAATTACATGCAATATTCAATTAAAGGCTCACCACATTGCCAATCAAGAGTTAAGTATAGTGGAAAATAAATTAACATGGTGATATGACCACAATAGGGAAAACCTTTGTAGGAAAACGCCCAACAAATAATTATGCAGGTCACCATTGCTAAAAAATCCACTAACAAAAATTGAGATTACAAGCACTAGAAATCTTATCACATCATAAATTATCTATCTACTATAGAACCTACTGATCTATAGTTGCTTAGCTTCTACCTAGTTGGCCTACTTTTTGTAGCAAACTTCTTCTTTGCACAAATCTCCTATCCCTAACTGATTCCTACAAAAATGATTGATTAATGTAGATTGGATGCAAAGTTCTTCGTAGTAACACGCTCCACGAAACTGGTAATAGCTCGGTATAAAACTCTTGGTGCACATATGTCATAGGAACTTCTCAGTACGTGTCTCCTTTTTGTGTTATGATGACGGCCTTAAAATATGGCCTATATACATCTAGAAACCCTTGTGCACAAATCCCAAGACAGGCCAAGTCATCATAGGCCATAGCTCGATTGGTCGAGGGATGTCGAACTAAGTATCAAGGTTCGTTAAGATTTCATAGATAGATAGACATCAAGAAGTATCAAGGGACAAGTTCAATAAGTTTTTCTTAAGCAATTTTTTGTGTCTTTAATTTATACCATTTGAACATTTTTTGACACGCTTAAGCTAAAACTCAATTACATAAAAAGTGAGTTTGGTTTGGATATGCCAGTGCATAAAATTATGACCCTAGCATAATGTGCTATGTGCATAAAATTATGACCCTAGCATAAAAAGTGAAGACTACTTCACTTGTTGGGATCATGTAATAGTGTAGGCGTAATTCGTAACTTGAGCGGACTATTACCAGAAATTATTATTGTTTAAAAAAAAAAAAAAAACAATTTCAGTAAGTATTTAATGCAGCACTTGAAAGATTTTAATGCTCACCTAAGCGTACACCCACACACACACAATTTGTTTGTTAGGTGAATGGTCCTGCTTTATTTGAAAAGCTGAAAAATGATAATTAATGCATTTGAAGGTACCGGTGGAGGACGAGTGATGGTCTAATGTAGTATAGATGATAGGTTTCTTCGGTAATGAGTGGATGTAGACTACTACACTTGTCGGGATCGTGATAGTGTTGGCGTAATTCATAACTTATGTGGATAATTTTCCAGAAAGTATTTAATGCACCAATTGAAAGATTTTAATGCTCACTTAAGCGTGCACTTGCACCCACACACACAATATGTTCGTGGGTCCTGTGTTTTATTGATCAGTTGAAAAGTGATAATTAATGCATTTGAAGGTACCGGTGGAGGATGAGTGATGATCTAATGTAGTACAGATGACAGGTTTCTTTGGTAATGAGTGGATGAAGACTACCTCAACAATTGGTGAGTAGTAGGCATCAATCGTAAAAAAGTATTTAATGCTCGCACACTAACATGCACGTGAATATATGCAAAAGGGAAAAATCCTTGAATATTTTAGAAGTATAATAAATGTATAATTTTTCTTTTTACATAAATTATAAGTTTCATCATAAATTTAATTAGTGAGATTTATAATTCGATTAGAGGGGAGAGTGTATACATTTATGATATTTCAAGAGTATCTAATAATTATCCATATAAATATACCTTCGGTGCCAAGATTTTGGGAGTATTTTCATTTTGGTCATTGTGTTTTTAAAAAATTCATTTTGCTTCTTGAGTTTTTAACAACATTTCATTTTGGTTTTTACTTTTATTTCAACGACAAAATTTTTTAACACTTGTAAACACATCAGTGTTGTTGTTAGGGATTGATTTTGTGATTTTACGTCCATGCTTATGTCAATTGATTAAATACATTAACAATTGAGTCTAAATTCCTTCATTAGCTTTAAATGACTTAGCCGTCAAATTTGTGGTCTAAATTGTGCATTCTCAAACACCAAAGCTAAAGAAAATGGGTAACCATAACTTGGGCATCGTTAGATCAAATAATTAAATTTATTATTTCCTAGAAGTATAAATTAGTGGGACAATTACTATTTTATTATTGTATATTTACCACAAGGTCTTGGGTCCAAACCTTGTCTCCACCTTACATCCTTTTTAAAAAATTCTCATGTACTAGACCTATTTAATAAAGGCAATTCCACTTAAAATTTTGGGATAATTAGTAATTTATCAACCATGTTGACCCCAATTATGGTGGTATTCATGGTGGCTAGCATGTTTATCATGGCAGTAGGCGTCAAGTCAAATCTAGTCAGTTTAAGGTGGCGCGCGGGGGGGGTGGGGGTGGGGCGCAGGATGTGGGTCAGTTCCACATGTTTTCACGGACACCCCAAAATATAGGGACTAAAAAAGTGTGTGTGTAATGGTCCAATGCAAAGTTTTCAATTCCATTTAGTAAATCGTTCCGAATTGGCTACTGTAACCAAAAAAAAATAATAATAATGTATCAGTGTACTCTTTTGAGATTATATATATATATATTAGATAATATAAAATGAAAATTCCTTATAAAATAAAATATATTACATCATTCCTACCAACTTATTAATCAATATAAAAAATTTATATCATAAAAATTCATGAAAAGAAAAACTAAGATAGCCATCCAAAACATTTTAGTCCTGCAGGAACAGTGTACTGACCGCCATCCTTAGCATCCTTCTTCCCTTTGTCTTGGCTTTTAAACTGAGAAGAACTAGATTGTCTGCGGTCCTTGTCGAAGCTCCTCCCATTGGCATTCTTCATAAACTTCTTGAACTGCCTTGTAATGTAGGACTTCATCTTGGAATCTTTATCATCTGAAGACTCATCTGTGTCACTGCTCTTTGCCTTCAAGGCCATGCTCTTACCTTTACCCAACTTGCCAATCCTAGATAATCCTATCTCATAGGTCTGCAAGTTTCCAACCAGCTCAGTTAAAGGAATCTTGTCAATGTCCTTTGATTCCTCTATAGCAGTAATCTTCGCATGGAATCTCTTGGTTAGAGATCTAAGCACCTTCCTTACAATCTTAGGTTCAGGGATGGTTTCCCCAAGATTGAAGGCTGAGTTCACTATGTCCTTGAGCTTGGCATAGAACTCATCGAACGACTCATCATCCTCCATCTTTATTTCTTCAAAGCTTGTTGTGAGCCTTTGAAGTTTTGAATCCTTGACAGCCTTTGTGCCCTCATAGGTTGTTTGGAGGATGGTCCATGCCTCCTTAGCAGTTTCAGTTGAGGATATCTTCTTGAACTCCTCATTGGTGACCACACTGAACAACGTATTCAGTGCCCTACTGTTAAAGTTTGCCGCATTGATCTTGGCTTCATCCCAATCAGTCGGCGCTTTCTTTGGCTTAGTCCAGCCAATCTTTATAGCTTGCCACACCTTTTCATCTAAGGACTACAAAAAAGCTCTCATGCGTACTTTCTAGTATGCATAGTTAGTCCCATCAAATAAATGAGGTATAATTAACGACTGTCCTCTATCCATGACAAACAGGGGTCAATGGATCAAACACAGCAAAGATTAAAACCTAATCAGAGTGTGCCTGCTCTGATACCACTTGATAGGTCACAAATGTATTGACCCCTTGTGATTAAACCAATTAATTAATTAGCTAAGTTATTAATTAATTAATTTATCATGCAAATGCGTGGAAGTACAAACAAATCACCAATAAACTAATTAAGCAACAGAAATTAAATAACACAGTAATTTGTTTACGAATGGGGAAAACCCTTACGGCAAAAATCCCACCGGATGATTTTCAGGCCACCACTCCCGAAACTCCACTATTATCAAATCAAGCGGTTACAAGTAAAGGAATGCCAAGTACCTTACCAACCTACAGTTGAACCCTTACCCCAATACCCAATTGGACTTGATCTGTAGTGACAGTTCCCACCATTGATGCATGGCTCCCAAGTATGTGACTAACTAATGCGCGGATCCCAGTACGCGACTTCAACACCAACTTAGAAGGAGAGGTTGGCTGCAAAGTTCTTCAGTTCATCCTACATGATGAAGATCAGGAAGATGCTTGGTCACAAAACCCTTTGGTGCAAATACACAGCAATTTCTTCAAAAGAGTTGAACTAGGTTAAGAATTTCATCTTTGATCACAATTTGTTTGAACAGAGTTTTCTCAATGCTTATGCAACTTGTGCACAATTTGACGACTCTTAAAATAATCATTTTATATGTCTAGGGTTAGGAGAAAAGAAAGCCTAAAGACACATTCACGGATCCCAAGAAATCAGATCAGAAAATCTGATTTTATAAATCTCGATAGATAGCAAGGTGTTGAGGAGCTATCGAGCAGGTGTCGAGCTTTAATGAATTTGCACTTCAGCTTGTTTTCCTTGGACAGACTTGACGACTTCAACACTTGATCTTAAAACCTTATTTCTTGAAGTATTAAAAATACCTAGAACTACCCAATTATAAGTAGAGTGCGTTTTGTCAAAGGATTAGCCAATTTACATAAACAAATGACATATGTTCTTAACAAGTGAAAACACATATGTCCTAACAATGTTAGTTAAACTACTATTCCATTGTGTTTTCTTAGGATGGTGAACTTATTATTTGTAAAACTATTTGAGATTGTATTGGAGACTTAATTGTTAAATTTTAGTTTGATAGATTTTATTAGAGAGACCTAATGGTTTGTTTTTATTATTTGTGGATATTCAATTATACTACGTTTCATTATTTGAATTTTAGAAATTTTAACAATTCGAGTATCTAAATCTTGGTTATGGGTTTGGTTCGTGACAAAAATAGTTTTAAATCTTTCAAAAAAGTTTTGAGAATTGAAAATATTTTAGATGCAAGACAAGTCTTAGATTGACAATGGAAAGATTTTTTTTTTATTATTATTTTTTTAAAATATTAAAAACAAAATTTAAAATTAAGTTTAGTTTTACAAACAGTTAAATATGTACACAAGGAATCTTAGATCCAAAACCACTTTTGAGATTGAGATTCGTTATTAAAACAGTAAATTATTTTAAAATTATGTGCAGAAAATATTTTGTGAAAAATAATGCAGAAAGTTTAATTCAAAATGATGCAGGAAATTTATTTACCATCCCCTGGATGAATTTTATTTGCAAGACAGCACAGAAAATTTAGTTGTTGCAGAAAATTATTTAGAATGTAGAACATAATCAAATTTTGAAGATTATATGAAGTCTTTGCTTGAAAGCAAATCTAAGAGTTAGTCACAATCAACAAATTTATTTTTCACATCTACGAAACAAAATTAACATTATGATACTACACTTTTTAAGATCAAGACTATATTAAGAACAATAACTAGCATATTCATTTGTATATTTGAATCCTTACTAGCATTGTGTCATCACGTTATAATTAAAATTACAGCTTATAAACACAATCATAATCATAAAACAGACACAATAACATTAAGAAAAAAATGCGCAATTGATAAGAACAAGAGGAGTTTTTTAGAGAAACAAGAGAGGTTTGAGATGCAAAATCAAAACTAATCTAGGGAATACTGAGATTACTAATCACTTGTTCCTTGAGCGCTTGTTAGGATCACTCTTCAGCTTGTTTAGCCACTTGAGTGTTGGGTGGGGGCGCAAGCGCCCGCGATGAGTTTTGGGTTTCCTTATATTCGTGGGAAGTATGCCTTGGCCTAGGGTGGACTATGGTGGAGGGTGTAAATGGAGCTGCCATCTAGAGATCATGCAAGTGGAAATAATCTCTCATTGTAAAAAAGGGTATTAGAAAGATTGCCTCTCATCCTTTCAACCTTGATTTCTTAGCAATTTCAAACCTAGGTTAGCCTCTTCATCTCATCAAGTTCTCATCATTTTAATATAATCCATGTAAAACAACAAGCTATTCATTCAATTTCTATTTCCCATCTTTGAACTCACTCATGTCTTGTGTTTCAAGGAATCTCTCACCACTTGTCCTTCTCATTCTTGTGTAATCTTTCACTTGATTAAACATGCTCTTGCCTCAAATTTCTCCTGGTGGCTCTTACCTTTGGATAAATTCTATCTTCTATCTCTATCTCTATCTCTTCTATTTTGGCGAGGCTCTTGCCTCTATGTGACTTCTATCTCTATCTCAATCTCTTCTATTTTGGGTGGCTCTTGCCTCAATTCTAATGTACATGTTCAATTCCAAAAAGGATATGTATTCAAATTCTGTATTCTTCTTCTCTTAACTTGTGTAGGGTTTGTGCCTGCATATTTAATTTCTGCGGGATATGTGCACAGGTTTGGTAGTGATCTTGGTAGTTTTAACTTACAAGGAAGTCTTCAGTGAAGTATGATCCATCAGGGGGGAGTTTCCTTAGTGATTTCCAATGTGCTAGGGCGTGTTCTCGATCCTTCTAATCCACTGGGGAATGCTTCTTAGGATCTTTGTGCCTTTTAACTTACTGGGGGTATTTCTGCCATTTTAGTGTCTTTGTAACATTCTTGCTACTTTATGGTCCACTGGAGATATTCTTGGATTTTCTCTTGCATTTCATATATGTCGGGAGTCCACTGCGATTTGTTTTTTTTTTTTTTGCTAAATTACCCATAGATTAGTGGGAGGTCTAAACTACATGTAGTTTAGTCATCAGATGTCTTCCCGCTCCTTCATTTTTCTCCAACAGTTACCAATCGTTTGATTCTTTTCTTCTTATTTCTCTTCATCTTCCTTATCTCTTAATATTCTCTCTAACTCTTCAAATCCCTCTCTTTCCCTACAAAACCTTCAGCCTCTTTCTCATTTCCCCACTTCTTCATCAAAAACTCTCTTTCTTTCTCACACTCTCTCATCTTCTCTAGTGGCACCCAAGCCCAAAACCAAGAAAACCTCCTATGTGATTTTCGATTTGCAAGCCACAAAATCATCTTTTAGAGCATACACAGGCCGGACTGGTAAGTTTTCCAAAATTTGCTCATTTTTTTAGTTTTGCTTAGATCTTCCACTTCAATATGTTGTTGCCTGTAAATGTTTGGGTTTTGTTGTGAGATGGATCTAGATGAAAACCTGATGTCTTAGGAGGGGTAGGAACATGCTTAGGATGAGTTTTGATCAATGGTAGGTCGAAACTGTTGAAGAATTCTCTTTATCTATGTTCATACGTGTGCATGAGTCGCGTATGTGTGTGTGGCCAAAGTTTATGCATTTGCATGCTCTCTTCATGCACAGGTGTTCATGTTCATAAGTTCATATGGACGCTTGCCCCAATATGTGCGCATGTTGGCAGTTAGAAACTCTTTTTTTTTTTTTTTTGTCCAATATGATTCTTTTTCACTCTTTTCCCTATTTTCCTTATCCAATCATGATTCTCATGCTCCTTTTCATCCCTTTTTGTAGGTTTTACCATCTTTCACAGGTAGAGGCAGTACTAGTCACATATCTTCGTGGTATAGGGCTTTGACCATGGAGACAAAAGCCTTGGTGCACATAGCCAGTTTCAAACTTGTCATTCGCTTACTTCCAGAGGGTTCTCCTAGTAGTATCCTAGTGCAGACACTAGTTGAGAGGTGGTGGGATACCACCCATACCTTTCACTTTGCTGATCGGGAGATAATGGTGACTCCTCATGACTTCCATTGGATGACGGGTTTGAGATGTAATGGCCCCCTCATTGATCTAAAGGGTGAGTTTGGCATTTAGTAGGGTGTAGACCTAATGGGGTGTAGGTACTCTTGTGAAAGCATTCGTTACTTTGACCTGGAGGCGGACTATAGGCCTTGTTCTCAAGCGACACCTGATGATTGTGCCTAGATGACTAGGGCATTCCTACAGTATCTGCTCGGGGTGTACCTCTTCGCTAATGGAGGGCAGACTATATCCTTGAGGTGGCTTGCTCTCTTTTATGACTTTGAGCATGCGTTGGGGGTGAACTGGGACAAAGCTTGTCTTGCCTACCTATACTCATCCCTAGATACACTCAGTCGGGGGACTTTGCTTCAGCTGGTGGGGCCTTGGAAGCTCCTTAAGGTTAGACTTTTTCATTTTCTTATGTAGCTTTACAAATATGTACTTCCTACTCGAGCAAACTATATCTATTCCCATGTCATCTAGGTTTACAAAACTGCATCCTATGCTCTTGCAAGCTGTCCTTTCTCTTATATTGGGAAATATCATCTTACAAGTTGTATTGTATCTTGCAAACTATCATCTTGCAACTGTCTTGTATCTTGTGAACTATACTGTTTCTTGCAAATTGTCTATTATCTTGTCTTACAGCATTAAGCTGTGAATTATGGCCTTATTATTTAGTGAGCGGACCTGGGTTTGAGGAACTTCTCCTTAGTTCAGGCTCATCTCAATAGCCGTGAATTATCTTCCTTTTATTGTCTTTGTATGTTCCACAAGATTTTTCTTCTAAACACATGATGGGATAAACAACAAGTGATACTTGTCCTAGTGGCGATCCATCGAGGTGATTTTGCCATCGACAGATTCTTGACAGCACCTTGATAGATTCGTATCTGTCAAGATTTAGTGCTCGATAGATCTCGACAGATCCTCGATCCATTGAGCTGCGATTTCTAATTAAGGGTCAGCGCGAAATTAGATTTCATTTCTCTTGTTTCTCTTACAACAATTTTTCTTTTTCTCTCCCTTCAAACACCTTTCTTTCACTTAAATTTGCGTTCCCTTTAAGATTTTGTCCCCCTCTAGCTTCAATCTAGTGGTAAGAACTCCTAGGTCTTCATTCTTCATGCATTTGACGCATTTAGACCTAGGTTTTTGGGTTTTCTTTGAAATTTTGGGGTTTTTAAAATTTTTTGACATTTTTGTGAAAGTTTTGGGTTGGGTGTTGTTTATTTGATGATATATGATCATGCATTGCATTCTATTAGCATTTTTACAATGTTTCGTGCAATTAGATGTGTGTTTGATTGTTGAAAACTTGTGTACTACTAGGTTTGGATTGGGTTGAACCCATGATGCAATTTCTTTTAGCACATCACATGTTCATGCATTTTTCACGCATACGTACCCTTTCTTTTCTTTATATTTGTTTTGGGTTATGATTGTGTTTCTTGTCTCTCTCTCTCTCTCTCTCTCTCTCTCTCGGATAGACTGTGCATGGCACCTAAGCATAAATCTGCTTCGGTCTGGAACCCTCTTCATTCCGGATTATCTTCTTCTTATCTTCCCCTTACTCACGTTCGATTCCGTGATGAGAATGCCCATTAGGATTTCTTGGAAAAATTTTCTGAATATGGCGTTCATCCGAAGCGCCACGTGGTTCTGTTGGATTGTTCCAACACTACTCTACCTAAGGTCATTCACACTCGGGGATGGGAATCTCTCTGTGAGATACCCTTGAGATGTCCTATCGTGATCATATAGGAGTTTTACTCCAATATGCACGGTAACTCTGAATCTTGTATTAGAGATATTACACATTCAGCAGGTAGCGCACCCGAACTACCCCGCTTGTTAGCGCCTGTGGCCTGTGTCCAAGGACGAGCTTTTGTTTCTTTTCTATGAGACACCTTCCACATGGGGTGAGTGCCAAAACACCTCATGCTCGATCTTTACAAAAGGTCCAAGATTCCTAACCATGGTGATGACATTTTTTCTTACTAGACTATCTCATTATAACTCTATTACAGAGCCTCGTGCTTGATTTTTGTTATCCCCCTTAGAGGATCTTACCATAGACTTCCCTTCTCACTTTATCACTTCTATCATAGACGTGTATAGGGATACGACGACCCATGATAAGCTCATCTTTCCTTTGGCTATCACACGAATCTTACGCCTTTTTTCCATCCCTATTCTTGTGTCTCCTCTCTATATTGTCATGGATGCCATTAGGGCAGCTTCTGTTCGACGAAGTGAGGCCCAGCTTCGACCGAAGCGACTGCAGACTGAGACGACAGATTTTCCAACCCCTACCATTCCATCCACCTCCCCTCCTTCTTCTTCTTCTGCGGGTGGTGTGACTCTCAAGGCTGTCATGGCGCAGCTTTAGCGCATGGATGCTCACTTTGATACTCTCACTACTGAGTTGTATCAGGTGAACACTTGTGTCAGTCGTATTGCATGACGATAGGCTCGCATGGGTTGCTTCGCTGCTTCTCCATCTCCTTCATGTACTTCGGAGGCTTCTGAGGATGAGGATGTTGTTGATGGTGATGATGATGAGGATGAAGATGCTAGATCTTTAAGTGATGATGAGACGACCTCTTAGTGACTTTCCCTTTGTCATTCGTGACAAAAAGGGGGAGTAGTTATGGGATGATGAGAATAGTCATGTACCTAGAGGGAGTGTTAGCATAGGACATTTTTTATGGGGGGAGTGTTTATATTTGGAGGGATGTAGTGAGGATTATATGTATTTTTCTTTTCTTCCTTTAGTTACATTATCCTTTTATACACCAGTCTTGTGACCATTTATTGATAACATACATTGTATTTCTTTCTCTTTTATATATACGATGATGTATGTTATTATTCACCTATATGTGTTGTTTCTTTTCTCTCTTTATACACATGTTTCTTTATTGTATGCAATCCATTATTTTTGTTTCAAACTAAAATGCCTTGATAAGTTTTGTTTAAAGTGTTTCAGAAAGGCAGGTTGTCAAAGTCTATCATGCCATGAACTCTCTTCTTGCAAAGTTTTTCAAGAGTTTATGTTAGGATTAGATTTTATTGTATTCACCAAGTAATTTTGAGTTTAGTGATTTACGACTTCTCTCATACTTCATTTGTTTGATTATGGTTTTATCACGGATTGCCAAGGGGGGAGATTGTTAGAGACATATGTTATGTAAATTGGCTAATCCTTTGACAAAACGCACTTTACTTGTAATTGGGTAGATTTAGGATGGGTTTAGTATTTCAAGGAACAAGAGTTCAAGTCTAGTATTGAAGCCGTGCAAATCTATCTAAGAAACAAGAGAAGAATTGTTGTTTATTTTCTCACAACCCTAGACAAATATTTATGTATTTGTGTAAGGTTTATTTTCTCAAAACTCTAGACATATATAAGGATTATTTTAAGGGCTATCAAAGGTGATGCAAAGTGATGCAACTCAATGCAAATTGATTGTGCATGCAAATTGTGACTGAAGACAGAATTTGCCCTAGTTCATCATATTCGTTGTAGAAGCTGCTGTGTCTTTGTGCCAAGGGTGAACTGAAGAACTTTGTAGCCAACATCTTCCTCAAGTTGGTGTGTTAGTCACGTAATAGAATTCGTGTATCGATTGGTTAGTCATGTACTGGAAGCCATGCATTGAAAGGCGAGATTGCCACTATATAGAAAGTCCAATTAGGTATTGGGGTAATGGTTCAACTGTAGGTTGGTATTAAGTACTGGGATTTCTTTTACTTGTAACCACTTGTTTTGATAATAGTTGATTCTTAGGAGTGGTGACCTTAAATTCACCCGATGGAGTTTTGCCTCGATGGTTTTCCCCATTCGTAAACAAATCACCTGTGTCAAATTTATTTTTCGTTGCTTTTAGTTATTTGGTGATTTGTTTGTGTTACCACACTTATTGCGAGAAATTGAATCTAATTAATTAACTTGGCTAATTAATTGATTAATTTACTAAAGGGGTTAATACATTCTTGGCCTGTCATTCTTTACCATGGTCATTGCGAATTCGATCAATCTTCATACCTTTCTCATTTTGCAATCTCATACATAGTGCTTCAATGTGCTCAGGAGCATCAGACTTGGATCTGAGAAGAACTACCCAAGTGAATCTATTGAAGTCATCTATAACAACCATGATGTATCTCTTTCCTCCATGAAATTTTGTCCTAGTCGAACCCATGAGATCAATGTGTAGAAGTTCTAGAGGTCTAGATGTGGCTAAAGTCTAAGTACTAGGTTGTTTGGCGTTGGTTTGTTTCCCAAGTTGACATGGACCACACATAACATAGCTTACTCTGCTGAGCTACAACATTCCTAGAACTGATTCAAGCTTGGACACAATTGGTAGATGCTTGTAACTAGCATGTCCCATCCTTTGGTGCCACAAGTAACATTACCACCCTTCTTATACTCAAAAACCTTAAAGAGAGATCGGTCTCCAGTCATATCTCCTAGGCATCCACTGTCAAGATACCATAAACAAGTGTCCATTACTTTGAATGCCGATTTCAACATAAAGCATACTTAATGCTTATTTGAGAGATCACTAGGAATGGTTTTCTCCCTTCACTGCCATCTTCTTGTAAGACCTTTGATTTTCACCTTTCTTAGATGAACACATTTGCACATGTGCAATTTGAGACACTCTAGTCTTTTCTGGGTTACATTAAGATCCTCTTTAATATTTAATAAAAGAACTTTCAAATAACTTTTAGACTTCCATTTTCTGAAACACTTAAGTAGAAAAAGGTTAGAAAAGCAAGATGTATTTGAAACATAAGATCTTTTCTTACGGATTAATGCCATGACAATAGGGGTCAATGGATCTCATAGCAATGATTAAAACCTAATCAGAGTGTGTTTGCTCTGATACCACTTGATAAGGAAAAAATGTATTGACCCTTTGCAAATTAATTAATTACCCAAGTTAATTAATTAAGCCAATTTAACATGTAAAGCATGGTAGCACAAACAAATCACCAAATAATTAAATGCAGCGGAAATTAAATTTGACACGGGTGATTTATTTACGAATGGGGAAAACCACCGAGGCAAAACCCCACCGAGTGATTTTAAGGTCACCACTCCCAAGAATCCACAAATCAATAATCAAACGATTACAAATAAAATGAATCTTACCAACTACACTTGGCCTATCCCAAATTACCAACCTCTAGTTGAAACTTCACTCCAATACCTAATTGGACTTGATCTTGTAATGGCACTCTTTTCGTTTAATGCACGAATCCCAATATGTGACTAACCAATGATGCACGGATCCTAGTATGTGACTAACTCAAGCAACTTGAAGAAGGTTGTTAGCTACAAAGTTTTTTACTTCATGCACAATGAAGATTAGGAAGCTCCTCGGTTATAAAACCCTTTGGTGTAAAAATGCAAAAGCTTCTTTCAAAGAGAATTATGTACTAGGTCGCTCAATACATGTGTGACGGCCTTTAAAATAATTCTTATATATGTCTAGGGTTGTGAGAAAAGAAACCTAACATATACACATCAGCTTGGGCCGAAAATCAAATTTGAAAATTCTGATTCCGTAAGTCTCGATAGAAACAGCTCGTGTCGAGTTTCAACATTAAATCTCGATAGAAAGGATTCAGTCGAGACTTCTATCAAGCTTTAGTGAACAACTAGACTTACATATAAAACACATAGTAATACTAGTAAGCAAACACGAGAAAATAACACTAAACAAAGATTACTATAGCCATCCATGACTTTAGTCCTACGGCAATGTTCGTCCATGGTCACCCTTTATTGATAGTACCTTCTTAGATGCTCAACATTCCAAGGGTGTTCCAATTTTCGTCCATCTAGGGCTTCCAAGTAGTAGGATCCTTGCCTCTTGTAGTTGATAACCCTGTAAGGTCCTTCCTAATTTGGTCCTAACTTTCCGTGGGCCGAGTTTTTGGTGGCAAGACGAGATCCTTAATATTGAAAAGTCAAGGTTTGACCATGGTATCATACTGCTTTGCCATAAGATTTTTGTACCTTGCCGTCCTCTGCTCTGCGTCCATCCTTACCTCATCTATAAGATCGAGGTTAAGATGAAACCGTTCCTTGTTTTCTTCATCTTGATACTTTATTACCCTATGGCTGGCCATATGCACTTCTGCAGGTATAACTGCTTCACTCC
This sequence comes from Quercus gilva, assembly GCA_023621385.1. Classification (NCBI taxonomy): domain Eukaryota; kingdom Viridiplantae; phylum Streptophyta; class Magnoliopsida; order Fagales; family Fagaceae; genus Quercus; species Quercus gilva. The sequence continues at coordinate 104,093,508 of CM042476.1, read as the reverse complement.
CATAAGCTAATTTGAAAGGAGTTTCCCCTGTAGGGGTCCTCACTGTTGTTTTGTAAGCCCACAAAACACCTAGTAATTCATCCAGCCATACTCCCTTTGCCTCTTCAAGCCAAGTCTTGATTATTTTCAACAATGATCGATTTGTTACTTCTGCTTGTCCGTTAGCCTGTGGGTGGGAGGGTGAGGAATAATGATTCTTGATTCCCAGTTGTTCACAAAATTCCCTGAAGGGTGTGTTGTCGAACTGTCGTCCATTGTTAGATACTAGTACTGTTGGTACTCCAAATCTGCTCACAATGCTTTTCTAGACGAATATTTTGACATTTTGTTGTGTAATTTTCGATAAGGGTTCAGCTTCCATCCACTTAGTGAAATAATCTATTCCCACCACCAAAAACTTCATCTATCTAGTTTTAGTTAGAAAGGGGCCTAATATATCCAAACCCCATTGTGCAAAAGGCCAAGGGGCCATCATTGAGGTAAGATACTCCGACGGCTGTCTAGGAATATTACTGAAGCGTTGACATTGATCACATACCTTAACATATAGCTTAGCATCAGCTTGGATGGTTGGCCAGTAGTATCCTGCATGGACGACCTTGTGGACGAGCGATCTAGCTCCTGAGTGGTTACCACATGCTCCTTCATGGAAAAAAATGGGGTTTGGAATGACTCTCAGACAATGTGAGATTCATTCCAAACCTCAATCATTATTGCAAAAAAACTTGACTTTTTCATGCTACCGAAACCCTAGCTGTGTATGCAAGAGTGTGCTTGCGTACGCATGCTTTGGCCCACGTATGCAGGCCGCGCCCATGTACATGGGTCGAGGGCCACTTTGGTCATTTTATTTCCAAAAATATATTTTTGTTCATTTAAAAGGTTATATTTTCCATTTTAACACTTAAGTCAATTTGATATCTGATTAGGCTCTAAACTGGCCTTGGGCCTTAGAGTTTGAGCATTATTGGGGAATGAGGGCCCGAGTCGTTAGGAGTACAAAATGTGGTGTCTATAGCAATCATCTCATGGCTACAATATGGGAACAAGTCAGTAGCATACCTTTCATCCTTTAACCCATAGTTAGCCATGTTTACGAACTTAAAGCCACTCATTTGAAGCTCACTTCCTCCTTCCTTGAGTCCACAAACTGGTGCTAGAATTTCACCATCTCCTAGCACTACGTCAATCCCTCCTTTCCATGGCATCTTCATCTTTTGGTGTAGTGAGGAAGGGATTACCCCATTGGGGTGAAGCCAAGCTCTTCCTAAGAGAAGTTTGTAATTTGGGGTGATGTCCATAACGTGAAACTCCACAATGTTTTCTATTGGCCCAATCTTGCAAGGAGCCTTGAAAGTACCCATGACCTTCCTTGAAGTGTTGTTATATGCCTTTATGGTCAAGGGAGAAGGGATGATAATCCCCATATCTAGGCCAATATTGAAGGCAGTCCTAAAAGGACAAACATTCAAGGTGGGCCCATTGTCAATAAGTACCATTGGGACCTTGGCACCCATGCATTTAATGGTGATTTGCAAGGGTCTAATGTGAGTGGCTCCTTCAAGAGGGAGATCTTCATCAAAAAAGGCAAGGAAAGGGTGTGAGGAACCCTTGACTCCAATGAGAGATAGAACTTCATGTGGTTTAGTTTCTATAAGTACTTCTTTCCCATTTGTTAAGGACATATTTTATGTAATTGGCTAATCCTTTGACAAAAAGTACTTTACTTGTAATTAGGTAAATCTAGGATGGGTTTAGTACTTCAAGAAACAAGAGTTTAGGTCAAGTGTTAAAGCCATGAAGATCTAACCAAGAAACAAGTGAAGAAATAGTTGTTCACTAAAGCTTGATAGAAGTCTCGACTGAATCCTTTCTATCGAGATTTAATGTTGAAGCTCGACACAAGCTGTTTCTATCGAGACTTACGGAATCAGAATTTTCAAATCTGATTTTTAGCCCAAGCTGACGTGTATATGTTAGGTTTCTTTTCTCACAACCCTAGACATATATAAGGATTATTTTAAAGGTCGTTACACATGTATTGAGCAACCTAGTACATAATTTTCTTTGAAAGAAGCTTCTGCATTTTTACGCCAAAGGGTTTTGTAACTGAGGAGCTTCTTGATATTCATTGTGCATGAAGTAAAAAACTTTGTAGCTAACAACCTTCTTCAAGTTGCTGGAGTTAGTTATATACTGGGATCCATGCATCATTGGTTAGTCACATATTGGGATTCGTGCATTAAACGAAAAGAGTGCTACTACAAGATCAAGTCTAATTAGGTATTAGAGTGAAGTTTCAACTAGAGGTTGGTAATTTGGGATAGGCCAAGTGTAGTTGGTAAGATTCATTTTATTTGTAATCGTTTGATTATTGATTTGTGGATTCTTGGGAGTGGTGACCTTAAAATCACTCGGTAGAGTTTTGACTCGGTGGTTTTCCCCATTCGTAAATAAATCACCCGTGTCAAATTTAATTTTCCTTGCATTTAATTATTTGGTGATTTGTTTGTGCAACCATGTTTTACATGTTAAATTGACTTAATTAATTAACTTGGGTAATTAATTAATTTGCAAAGGGTCAATACATTTTTTCCTTATCAAGTGGTATTAGAGCAAGCATACTTTGATTAGGTTTTAATCATTGCTGTGAGATCCATTGACCCCTATTGTCATGGCATTAATCTGTAAGAAAGAATCTTATGTTTCAAATACATTTTGCTTTTCTAACCTTTGTCTGCTTAAGTGTTTCAGAAAATGCAAGTCTAAAAGTTATTTGAAAGTTCTTTTATTAAATATTAAAGAGGATCTTAATGTAACCCAGAAAAGACTAGAGTGTCTCAAATTGCACATGTGTAGAGGTGTTCATCTAAGAAAGGTGAAAATCAAAGGTCTTACAAGAAGATGGTAGTCAAGGGAGAAAATTATTCCAAGTGATCTCTCAAATAAGCATTAAGTATGCTTTATGTTGAAATCGGCATTCAAAGTAATGGACACTTGTTTATGGTATCTTGACAGTGGATGCCCAAGAGATATGACTAGAGACCGATCTCTCTTTAAGGTTTTTGAGTATAAGAAGGGTGGTAATGTTACTTGTGGCACCAAAGGATGGGACATGCTAGTTACAAGCATCTACCAATTGTGTCCAAGCTTGAATCAGTTCTAGGAATGTTGAAGCTCAGCAGGGTAAGCTATGTTGTGTGTGGTCCATGTCAACTTGGGAAACAAACCAACGCCAAACAACCTAGTACTCAAACTTCAGCCACATCTAGACCTCTAGAACTTCTACACATTGATCTCATGGGTCTGACTAGGACAAAATTTCATGGAGGAAAGAGATACATCATGGTTGTTATAGATGACTTCACTAGATTCACTTGGGTAGTTCTTCTCAGATCCAAGTCTGATGCTCCTGAACACATTGAAGCACTATGTATGAGATTGCAAAATGAGAAAGGTATGAAGATTGATCGGATTTGCAATGACCACAGTAAAGAATGACAGGCCAAGAATGTATTAACCCGTTTAGTAAATTAATCAATTAATTAGCCAAGTTAATTAATTAGATTCAATTTCATGCAATAAGTGTGGTAACACAAACAAATCACCAAATAACTAAAAGCAACAAAAAATAAATTTGACACAGGTGATTTTTTTACGAATGGGAAAAACCACCGAGGCAAAACTCTACTGGGTGAATTTAAGGTCACCACTCCTAAGAATCAACTATTATCAAATCAAACAGTTACAAGTAAAAGGAATCCCAATACCTAATACCAACCTACAGTTGAACCATTACCCCAATACCTAATTGGACTTTCAATGTAGTGGCAATCTCGCCTTTCAATGCACAACTTCCAGTACATGACTAACCAATCGATACACGAATTCAAGTACGTGACTAATACACCAATTTGAGGAAGATGTTGGCTGCAAAGTTCTTCAGTTCACCCTTGGCATAAAGACACAGCAGCTTCTACAACGAATATGATGAACTAGGGCAAATTTTGTCTTTAGTCACAATTTGCATGCGCAAACAATTTGCATTGAGTTGCATCACTTTGCGTCACCTTTGATAGCCCTTAAAATAATCGTTATATATGTCTAGGGTTGTGAGAAAAGAAACCCTACACAAATACACAAATATATGTCTAGGGTTGTGAGAAAAGAAACAACACTTCTTCTCTCGTTTCTTGGATAGATTTGTATGGCTTCAATACTAGACTTGAACTCTTGTTCCTTGAAGTACTAAACCCATCCTAAATCTACCCAATTACAAGTAAAGTGCGTTTTGTCAAAGGATTAGCCAATTTACATAACGTATGTCTCTAATAATCTCCCCCCTTGGCAATCCGTGATAAAACCATAATCAAACAAATGAAGTATGAGAGAAGTCGTAAATCACTAAACTCAAAATCACTTGTTGAATACAATAAAATCTAATCCTAACATAAACTCTTGAAAAACTTTGCAAGAAGAAAGTTCATGGCATGATAGACTTTGACAACCTGCCTTTCTGAAACACTTTAAACAAAACTCATCAAGGCATCTTAGTGTGAAACAGAAATAATGAATTGCATACAATAAAGAAACATGTGTATAAAGAGAGAAAAGAAACAACACACGAAGAGATAGGTGAATAATAACATACATCATCGTATATATAAAAGAGAAAGAAATACAATGTATGTTATCAATAAATGGTCACAAGACTGGTGTATAAAAGGATAATGTAACTAAAGGAAGAAAAGAAAAATACAAATAATCCTCACTACATCCCTCCAAATATAAACACTCCCCCTATCAAAAATGTCCTATGCTAACACTCCCTCTAGGTACATGACTATTCTCATCATCCCATAACTACTCCCCCTTTTTGTCACGAATGACAAAGGGAAAGTCACTAAGAGGTCGTCTCATCATCACTTAAAGATCTAGCATCTTCATCCTCATCATCATCACCATCAGTAGCATCCTCATCCTCAAAAGCCTCCGAAGTACGTGAAGGAGATGGAGAAGCGGCGAAGCAACCCATGCGAGCCTATCGTCATGCAATATGACTGACACAGGTGTTCACCTGATACAACTCAGTAGTGAGAGTATCAAAGCGAGCATCCATGCGCTGAAGCTACGCCATGACGGCCTCAAGAGTCACACCACCCACAGAAGAAGAAGAAGGAGCGGAGGTGGATGGAATGGTAGGGGCTGGAAAATCCGTCGTCTCAGTCCGCAGCCGCTTCGGTGGAAGCTGGGCCTCACTTCGTCAAACAGAAGCTGCCCTAATAGCATCCATGACGATATAGAGAGGAGACACAAGAATAGGGATGGAAAAAAGGCATAAGATCCGTGTGATAGCCAAAGGAAAGATGAGCTTATCATGGGTCGTCGTATCCCTATACACATCTATGATAGAAGTGATAAAGTGAGAAGGGAAGTCTATGGTAAGATCCTCTAAGAGGGATAACAAAAATCAAGCACGAGGCTCTGTAATGGAGTTATAATGAGATAGTGGAGTAAGAAAAACTGTCATCACCATGTTTAGGAATCTTGGACCTTTTGTAAAGCTTGAGCATGAGGTGTTTTGGCACTCACCCCATATGGAAGGTGTCTCATAGAAAAGAGACAAAAGCTTGTCCTTGGACACAGGCCACAGGCGCTAACAAGCGGGGTAGTTCGGGTGCGCTATCTGCTGAATGTGTAATATCTCGAATACAAGATTCGGAGTTACCGTGCATATTAGAGTAAAACTCCTGTATGATCACGATAGGACATCTCAAGGGTATCTCACAGAGAGATTCCCATCCCCGAGTGTGAATGACATTAGGTAGAGTAGTGTTGGCAAAATCCAACAAAACCACATGGCGCTTCGGATGAACGCCATATTCAAAAAAAATTTCCAAGAAGTCCTGATGGGCATTCTCATCACAGAACCGAACGTGAGTAGGGGGAAGATCAGAAGAAGATAATCCGAAATGAAGAGGGTTCCAGACCGGAGCAAATTTATGCTTAGGTGCCATGCACAGTCTATCCGAGAGAGAGAGAGACAAGAAACACAATCATAACCCAAAACAGATATAAAGAAAAGAAAGGGTACGTATGCATGAAAAATGCATGAACGTGTGATGTGCTAAAAGAAATTGCATCATGGGTTCAACCCAATCCAAACCTAGCAGCACACAAGTTTTCAACAATCAAACACACATCTAAATGCACGAAACATTGTGAAAATGATAATAGAATGCAATGCATGATCATATATCATCAAATAAACAACACCCAACCCAGAACTTTCACAAAAATGTCAAAAATTTTCAAAAACCCCAAAATTTCAAAGAAAACCCAAAAACCTAGGTCTAAATGCGTGAAATGCATGAAGAATGAAGACTTAGGAGTTCTTACCACAAGATTGAAGCTAGAGGAGGACAAAATCTTAAAGGGAATGCAAATTTAAGTGAAAGAAGGGTGTTTGAAGGGAGAGAAAAAGAAAAACTGTCGAGAGAGAAACAAGAGAAATGAAATCTAATTTCACGCTGACCCTTAATTAGAAATCGCAACTCAATGGATCGAGGATTTGTCGAGATCTATCGAGCACTAAATCTTGACAAATATGAATCTGTCAAGGTGCTGTCAAGAATCTGTCGATGGCAAAATCACCTCGATGGATCGCCACCAGGACGAGTATCACTTGTTGTTTATCCCATCATGTGGTTAGAAGAAAAATCTTATGGAACATACAAAGATAATAAAAGGAAGATAATTCACGGCTATTGAGATGAGCCCGAACTATGGAGAAGCTCCTTAAACCCAGCTCCGCTCCCTAGATGATAAGGCCATAATTCACGGCTTAATGCTGTAAGACAAGAGAATAGACAATTTGCAAGAAACAGTATAGTTTGCAAGATACAAGACAGTTGCAAGATGATAGTTTGCAAGATACAATACAACTTGTAAGATGATATTTCCCAATATAAGAGAAAGGACAGCTTGCAAGAGCATGGGATGCAGTTTTGTAAACCTAGATGACATGGGAATAGATATAGTTTGCTCAAGTAGGAAGTACATATTTGTAAAGCTACATAAGAAAATGAAAAAGGTCTAACCTTAAGGAGCTTCCAAGGCCCCACCAACTGGCGCAAAGTCCCCCGACTGAGTGTATCTAGGGATGAGTACAAGTAGGCAAGACAAGCTTTGTCCCAGTTCGCCCCCAACGTGTGCTCAAAGTCACAAAAGAGAGCAAGCCACCTAAAGGATATAGTCTGCCCTCCATTAGTGAAGAGGTACACCCCCAACAGATACTGTAGGAATGCCCTAGCCATCTAGGCACAATCATCAAGTGTCGCCTGAGAACAAGGCCTATAGTCCACCTCCAGGTCAAAGTAACGAATGCTCTCACAAGAGTACCTACACCCCATTAGGTCTACACCCTACTAAATGCCAAACTCACCCTCTAGATCCATGAGGGGCCCATTAAATCTCAAACCCGTCATCCAATGGAAGTCATGAGGAGTCACCATTATCTCCCGATCAGTAATGTGAAAGGTATGGGTGGTATCCCACCACCTCTCAACTAGTGTCTGCACTAGGATACTACTGGCAGAACCCTCTGGAAGTAAGTGAATGACAAGTTTGAAACTGGCTGTATGCACCAAGGCTTTTGTATCCATGGTCAAAGCCCTATACCACGAAGAGATGCGACTAGTATTGCCTCTACCTGTGAAAGATGGTAAAACCTACAAAAAAGGATGAAAAGGAGCATGAGAATCATGATTGGATAAGGAAAATAGGGAAAAGAGTGAAAAAGAATCATATTGGACCCCAAAAAAAATGAGTTTCTAACAACCAACATGCGCACATACTGGGGCAAGTGTCCATATGAACTTATGAACATGAACATCTGTGCATGAAGAGAGCATGCAAATGCATAAACTTTGGTCACACACACATACGCGACACATGCACACGTATAACCATAGATAGAGAGAGTTCTTCAACAGTCTCGACCTACCATTGATCAAAACTCATCCTAAGCATGTTCCTACCCCTCATAAGACATCAGGTTTTCATCTAGATCCATCTCACAACAAAACCCAAGCATTTACAGGCAACAACATATTGAAGTGGAAGATCTAAGCAAAACTAAAAAATGAGCAAATTTTGGAAAACTTACTAGTCCGACTTGTGTATGCTTTGAAAGATGATTTTATGGCTTGCAGATCGGAAATCACATAGGAGATTTTCTTGGTTTTGGGCTTGGGTGCCATTAAAAAAGATGAGAGAGTGTGAGAAAGAAAGAGAGTTTTTGATGAAGAGGTGGGGAAATGAGAAAGAGGCTGAAGGTTTTCTAGGGAAAGAGAGGGATTTGAAGAGTTAGAGAGAATATTAAGAGATGAGGAAGATGAAGAGAAATAAGAAGAAAAGAATCAAACGATTGGTAACTGTTGGAGAAAAATGAAGGAGCAGGAAGGCATCTGATGACTAAACTACATGTAGTTTAGACCTCCCACTAATCTATGGGTAATTTAGCAAAAACAAAAAATAGAATATCCCAGTGGACTCCAGACATATAGGAAATGCAAGAGAAAACCCAAGAATATCTCCAGTGGACCATAAAGTAGCAAGAATGTTACAAAGACTAAAATGGCAGAAATACCCCCAGTAAGTTGAAAGGCACAAAGATCCTAAGAAGCATTCCCCAGCGGATTAAAAGGATCAAGAACACGCCCTAGCACATTGGAAATCACTAAGGAAACTCCCCCCTGATGGATCATACATCACTGAAGAATTCCTTGTAAGTTAAAACTACCAAGATCACTACCAAACCTGTGCACATATCCCACAGAAATTGAATATGCAGGCACAAACCCTAGACAAGTTAAGAGAAGAAGAATGCAGAATTTGAATACATATCCTTTTTGGAATTGAACATGTACATCAAAATTGAGGCAAGAGCCACCCAAAATAGAAGAGATTGAGATAGAGATAGAAGTCACATAAAGGCAAAAGCCTCGCCAAAATAGAAGAGATAGAGATTGAGATAGAGATAAAAGATAGAATTTATCCAAAGGTAAGAGCCACCAGGAGAAATTTGAGGCAAGAGCATGTTTAATCAAGTGAAAGATTACACAAGAATGAGAAGGACAAGTGGTGAGAGATTCCTTGAAACACAAGACATGAGTGAGTTCAAAGATGGGAAATAGAAATTGAATGAATAACTTGTTGTTTTACATGGATGATACTAAAATGATGAGAACTTGATGAGATGAAGAGGCTAACCTAGGTTTGAAATTGCTAAGAAATCAAGGTTGAAAGGATGGGAGGCCATCTTTCTAATACCCTTTTTTACAATGAGAGATTATTTCCACTTGCATAATCTCTAGGTGGCAACTCCATTTACACCCTCCACCATAGTCCACCCTAGGCCAAGGTGTACTTCCCACGAATATAAGGAAACCTAAAACTCGTCGCGAGCGCTTGCGCCCCCACCCGACACTCAAGTGGCTAAACAAGCTGAAGAGTGATCCTAACAAGCGCTCAAGGAACAAGTGATTAGTAATCTCAGTACCGTTTTCCCTAGATTAGTTTTGATTTTGCATCTCAAACCTCTCTTGTTTCTCTAAAAAAACTCCTCTTGTTCTTATCAATTGCGCATTTTTTTCTTAATGTTATTGTGTCTGTTTTATGACTATGATTGTGTATATAAGCTGTAATTTTAATTATAACGTGTTGACACCATGCTAGTAAGGATTCAAATATACGAATGAACATGCTAGTTATTGTTCTTAATATAGTCTTGATCTTAAAAAGTGTAGTATCATAATGTTAATTTTGTTTCGTAGATGTGAAAAATAAATTTGTTGATTGTGACTAATTCTTAGATTTGCTTTCAAGCAAAGACTCTGATATAATCTTCAAAATTTGATCATGTTCTACATTCAAAATAATTTTCTGCAACAACTAAATTTTCTGTGCTGTCTTGCAAATAAAATTCATCCAGGGGATGGTAAATAAATTTCCTGCATCATTTTGAATTAAACTTTCTGCATTATTTTTCACAAAATATTTTCTGCACATAATTTTAAAATAATTTACTGTTTTAATAACGAATCTCAATCTCAAAAGTGGTTTTGGATCTAAGATTCCTTGTGTACATATTTAACTGTTTGTAAAACTAAACTTAATCTTAAATTTTGTTTTTAATATTTAAAATAAAAAATAAAAAAAAACTCTTTCCATTGTCAATCTAAGGCTTGTCTTGCATCTAAAATATTTTCAATTCTCAAAACTTTTTTGAAAGATTTAAAACTATTTTTGTCACGAACCAAACCCATAACCAAGATTTAGATACTCGAATTGTTAAAATTTCTAAAATTCAAATAATGAAACGTAGTATAATTGAATATCCACAAATAAGAAAAACAAACCATTAGGTCTCTCTAATAAAATCTATCAAACTAAAATTTAACAATTAAGTCTCCAATACAATCTCAAATAGTTTTACAAATAATAAGTTCACCATCCTAAGAAAACACAATAGAATAGTAAATTAACTAACATAGCTTCCAATGAAGTCTTTAATCTCTGGCTTCAATGATCATCCACCAAAAGAGATTCCACTACACTAATCTGAAAAGGGTAGAGAAGGGGAGTGAGCTAGAAGCTCAATAGCAAAAAACATTACATGATATTTCTCAAAACAAAATTATAGAATCATTTACAAAAAATATAGCATTTACAAAACACTTTCATATAGTTTTAATAGCAATACAATATATCCTGTAAAACTTTGTCAGAAAGGAAACATTTAACTATAACACTGAAATCATTCAGTTTGTGACATAATAACCACTTTAATTGGCCAAAATACACTAAATAATTATCAATATATAAACCTCTTTCCAAGTTTAGAATAAAGTTCACTCTAACAATAGAAACAATATATTATAAAAATAAACAATTTTTCTACTTCTAAAGGCCAAAAACAATAAAACAATAGTATACTGCTAAACACTTACTGGGTGATTCTCATGGAAAACAATCACAATAACCTAAAAGAGGCCACACTGACACCTAAGAACAAACAATATAACTGGCATCAAAGAGCAAACGATAGCACTACACCATGCCACAATAACATTACTTCAACTGAAGACCAGTAATTAATCCTGTGTTGGCAAAGATTACAAACTATCTAGCTGACCATTTAAAAACATTCCTACTTTACGGTATTGTAGCTAAAGATCATATAACATCATATAATGAATACTTTCTCAAAAAATAGTTTTTAAGTCGTTCATTTCAAAGAAACATTTAAGAAATAATAAAATTTTGGTATGCATAAAGTATTGTCAATAATTTAAGAATTTGAAAACTTCACTTTTAAATATATGTAAATATAAATATACACATCTTGAGAAATGTTATGTTCTGAAGTCCACTTACATCTAGTAAACTTCACTTCAACTGTTTAGAAATGATGTCAACTATAACCTAATTAAGGATAAAAAAACTCAATAATAGTGTATAGGTTTTTGAATAACTCCCAAAATCCTGTTATAAAACTTTTCATTAGTCACTGAAGATTTCGCAATATATATATATATATATATAAACACCAAAACTAGAAGAAGCAAGTAACTGGTTAACAAAATTGATAACAAAAAATTATGAACAGAAAGAATAAAAGGAACAATTTACCAACGATAGACGTAAAAGAAAACAACGAAGTAATAACAAATGTAGAAATAAATGAATGGGAATGGAAGAGTTATCATAAAATAGATGTAAAACAAAATATGGGGAATGGGCGACATAATGAAATTATTGAAATTAATGATATGATAATGCTGAAAATATGGCAGTATAACCTACTAGATTTACTGATTTAAAAACTGAGTATAGAAGTTTCCTACTTCATACTTAGCTTTTCTTTTGTCGTTATTGGCCTGGTTTTGGATCCTTATATCTATGCACATCTGTAGGCCTTCCAGCAGATGACACTAGATATGTTTCCATAAGTCAGATCATCATAATCTATGACTCCTAAGGGACTGCTAAGGGTTTCTTTGACCTTATGAGCAAAGAGGCTGGGTAGGCTATTGATAAACTCCTCCTTCCAAAATGGAGAGTTACAATCGCTTCTGTGCATGACTCTGGTGGTAAAGACATCTTCGTACTACCGGTAATCACTAAGGATAGGACACCTAAGGTTACTCAATTAATCATATATCCTAGTTGTGATGTTGCTGGGGGTTCCTATGAAGTGTTCCATGATTGCATAAATCAGGGTATTGACTCCGTCTGGGACTCCTCTTTTTTATTCTCTCATAAAAAATGGGTTGTCCTTCCTCATTTTTCTGGACAGCATTTTTGATTTCATTCTTTGATTCTTCTGTAAGGTAGTGATTACACCATTGTAGAAGTTTTCCGGTAAACCCTACGACCATAAAATCAATTACTTTGGTATGGGGCCGATGTTCATTAAGGTAATTATTGACTACCATAGTCATATGTTGGATTTAGGATTTCTTGTTCTGATAATCCATATATATTCCATTTATAGAGTTTACCAGAGGATACTGAGAATTGGTTGCTAACATTCCTTTCCTCAAACTGGAGGTCAGGGGGTGTTGGTCTGAGATGCCAATTTTTGGTGAGACTGGTTAGGGTTACTCTGGGATGGTGAAGCTAATTCACCTGTAAACCTCGAAACTGGTTTTCTAGTTGTTCTATTTCCTTTTAGGATTCTGAAAAGGCTTGGCTGGAACTACTAAAGGTTGTATGGATGTCTACGGTTGCTAGTCTAGGATCTTTGCTAATCGAAGATGTTAGGACATATGTGAATCATGTTAGGAACATATGTCAATATAGAATTGACTAATCCTTTAACAAAATGCACTATACTTGTAATTGGGTAGATCTAGGATGTGTTTAATGCTCCAAGGACTAAGATTTCAAGTTTAAGTGTTAAAACCATGTAAATCTGTCCAAGAATCAAGTGAAGAAGTGCTGAATTTTAAAGCTCGACAGCTAGTATCTATCGAGATTTAAAAAACTGTTTAAGCCCAATGCTCGACAGCTTCTCGATAGATAGGGTATCTGTCGAGGTTTAAGAAAATCTGTTTTTCAAATCTAATTTCACTCCAATTCATAAATTGATGTTTGAGTTTTCTTTTCTCACAACCCTAAACATATATAAGGATTGTTTTAAAGGCCATCACAGCTGATGTAACTCAATACAAAAGGTTTTCACAAGCATATTGTAAACCGAAGACATAGACACTAGTTCATCTTTATATTCAAGAAGTTGTTGTGTTTGTATACCGTAGGATTTTGTAACCAAGGAGCTTCGTGATTTTCATCGTGTGGATGAATTGAAGAACTTTACAGCCAACATCTTTCTCAAGTTGGTGAGTAAACTGCATACTGGGATCCGCGCATCAAATTGGTTAATCACATACTGAGAGCCATGTATTGAAAATGAGAGATTGTCACTACAGAACAAGTCCAATTGGATATTGTGGTAAGGGTTCAACTGTAACTTGTTATAAGGTACTTCCTTGTCTTCCTTGGTCCAATCAGTCTTTGTGATAATACAAGATTTCCTGTGCCACTCAAAATGGTTTTCAAAATATTCAAAGAAATGGACATTAGATGATATCTCCTTCTTGAATTCTTGCCATTTTTTGTACACTTCAATCTTCTATTCTTTGGTATGGTTTGCCTTATAGGCTTCTCTTTTGAATTTGTTTCTTTCGAAGTCAAAATCATTACCTAAAGACTTATGATCTGAGGTGAAGTCCTTTTTTATGACATTGAGCTAGTAACCAACTAGTGGTTCAACTTGCTCAAAGTCTGACTAAATCAGAGAGGATTGACTGTGGCTATCATCCTCATCAACAATTGACTCTTGCTTGGCTATGTAGCATGGTGTGCTAACCTCGGATCTGGTCTTTACTCCTTGGAGTTCTAGATCTAGGTTTCTCCTAGCTGGTGGAGGCCTAGATGAGCTACACTAGGATGTAGGTCTGTCTTTGAGGAGAATAGGGGACTACATTTTGGGTTGGTGAAGATCTAGGGGGGTCTAAACCTAGAGTAGTCAAAACTTAGTCTTACTATACCATCAGCTAACAGTTAGACGAAGATTAAGTCAGGGTTTTGGGTGGGGTGTTGGGTGTGGAAAGAATAGTTTTCATTCTCCAGAGTCCAATCTTGTGGGAAAGAGACCTCTATCCATTTAAGGGTCCTAGGTACTTGAACCTTGGATCCAGGGGCTATGGATTGGATGAGGGTGGTCTCTCCCTTTGCTTTATTGTTAAGGGCATGGATATTTAGGTTTGTCCTAATGCACTTATAGTAAACTCCGTATATCAAAGCTAACTATTGGGCTCCCTGCACCATAAGGGTTACTAAAGTCTTGATGTTTAATGTGAGGGCTTTCGTGATATGTTGGTCATGAAGGCTGACTATGAAGCTGAGGAAATAGTCGAAATGAACTGGTCCACAACTGAGACTGGTTTGAATGGTTCCTAAGGGGCTATCCTCGAATCTAATGTGTCAAGTGTCTCTAAGGGTCATAAGGATTAAACAATTCAACCCTTCTCTGATTAAAGGTTTAACTCCAACCTGGACTAAACCTATGGGTAGGAAGTTGTGTCCTTCCTTCCTATGTGCAACTAAGGTTGATGGTGTAAGCAAATAGCATATTTCATACTCTTTGCTTATACCATAAGCTTATTCTATGGTCTTAACATGGTAATTTGTGTTAAAATCCTTTTTAAGGGACCATGAAGAAGACTTATAGATTTGGTTGGTGGGGTCTTTAGGGATGTTCCAATCACCTAATTTTAGGTCTACATCTGATAACTCATATGATTCTGAATTAAGAATTCCAGTTCCTTACTAATGACAATCTTGACTTTAGAATGTCATTTCTAGAAATCAATTCTACTGATGGTATCTATGTATATTTGGGCTGGTTCTTCTAATACCATATCTGCAGTACGGTTGATTTACTCATCATAGATGTTTTCTACTTCTTCATCATCTGAAAGGTTTTGGTATGAGAGGCCTACCTCATTATTACCTTGATGAGAAGTATCATCTTGATGCTACATTTTTCTGTTAAGGAGGTTGTGGTCAATCCTAAGAATGGTTAGGTTTTGGTCAAGCTTTCTAACTTCTTCTTTAAAGGAGAGACAGACCTATATCCCAGTGTAGCTCATTTAAGCCTCCACCAGCTAGGAGAAACCTAGATCAGTCATCTAGTAACTCTAGTGGTCCAGACATCCGAATAGGATGTAAAGACAATTGTTGCAAGAACAAGTCAATCAATGTTCTTAGCAAACAAAGAGAGCTTCTCTTTAACCTAATAGAAAGGTTGAAAACCCAATGATCAAAGCCCAGTACCTTAGTGAGTTTCACCAAACCTTAGTTAGAGAAACTAGGGAAACCAAACTCAATCCACCTAAACGTCCTATTAACCTAGAAAAAATCTTCAACAGGTTCACCAAAGCCAAGAAGGAGGACACAGTTAATGACCTTCAACATGAGATCAAGGAAACTAGATCTGAGGTTAGAACATACATATATATACACACACATACATATATACACACACAAACTGTAAAACCAAAACTTTTGACTATTTGTTGACTTTTTAAAATTTTGACACATCAGCTTTGTAAGCCTCACAAATTTACACCTCATTATAATTTATTTTTTAATCCTTTTACTGCCACACACGATGCATAAGGAAACTCATAAATAGAGTTAAAAGAGACTCATGTTTAGAACTCCTCTCTTCCCATCTCAAAACCCTAGCAACTACCACAACGGCTTAACACCCTTTAATGACGTTTAGCTTAATTAGTTTTCCTATATACAAACGTTTGGCAGCCACAAAACACGATACAGTAAAATATTAATAGAGGGAGACATCACTCATATAGAAGTCACAGTTTGAGCGAGCTATTCGGCTATTGTGGCAACAAAGAATTGTGAAACTTAGATTCCCTTCCTATTCCTTATTTAACTTCAATGCTTTCGATTTGGTTGGGGTCACATTTAAAGCTTTTTATAAAGAATATAATATAAACTACTTCGCTTCATATAACAAAACATTGATTCAGTGTTTGACGTTTGTGTGTGAGAAGTTTAGTGTGAGAGGTTTAGACTTTAGAGAGAAAGTAGTGAGGAGTGGGGACCATGAGCCAATAATTTCTTGATGATTTTTATTTTGTTTATGAACTTCTCTTTACTCTCTTTTCCCTGCCTAAATTTAGTATGTAATTGTAAATAATCATATCTTTACAATGTAATTCATGAGATTGGGGGGTTTCTTTTTATTTGATAAAAAATTAAAAAATATATAAACCTTACGTATATAACATATTGCAAGGATTTACGTTGTTAATATGTTGTTTAAGTTTCTGATGATAGCTATTTCTATTTCTACTACTAGTTTTTATTGGAAAACATAGTATTCTTGAATTTGCAACCTATAAACTTTGTTACACCTAAACTATAAACTTTTCAAATATACATTTTGCATCCTAAACTATAATCTTTGTTACACCTTGCACCCCGACATTAAGTTTGCTATTAACTTGGATGGAAAAGTATGATATCAAGTGAAATGAGTCAAATGACCCAATTACCCCTCTTCTCAATCCCCTAAAAACAAAGAAAAATTTTCACTTTACCAACCTTAACTATACTCTTGATTACACATTGCACTCTAAACTTTAGACTTCAATCCAAATTAATGACAAACTTAAACATCGGGCTACAAATTATAACAAGAGTCATAGTTAAGGGGTGCAAAACGTGCATTCAAAAAGTTAAAGGTGCAAAGTGTAATCTAGAGTACAACTTTTAGTAGTAAGTGTAATTTTCCCAAAAATTCTTTTGAAAGCACTACTAACATTGTAATTCTTTTTCTCGCAAAATTGACATAAAATTATTTGATATGCTAAATTTTAGCGTTTTAAGAACTTTTCCGTGCATCACACGTTACTTTCAAACTAATAATATAATGAACGTCTATATGCATATTTCCCATGATAGCCTCTTTTCCTATGAAATTATCAGTATATATCTAAAACTTCCATGTGACTATGAGACGAAGGCTCCTATGTCAAAAGATGCAATTAACGATTTTCAATAAAGCATGTAAAGATAGATGTTTTCATCAACCCAAAAAAAAAAAAAAAAAAAAAAAAATTGTAAAGATAGATCTTAGGACCAATGGTGGAAGCAAAACATAGACAACCAAAAGCCCTAAGATATGAATATAAATTGGACCTTATGGAAAAGAAGTTCATAAGGTGATTTGTTAAGGAGAAGAGGGGAAGGCAACCTATCAATCAAATACACTACACTGAGCATATAGTCACCCCAGAAAGAAAAGTGGGAGACTTGATTGGATTTGCAAGGCTCTAGTTTGATATATGATGCCTTTGGCAGAGTAAAAATCATGCAACTTGAATTCTAAAACATTGTCAGATCTAAAGGCTTTAATTGTGGTTCAAAATTGAGTAGAAACCATATTGTAAAAAGAAACAATCAAGTCTTTAACTTTAGATTTAGCCGTAATGTGAAAAAGCCAAGTTGCTCTAGTTGCATCATCAACCAAAGTAATAAAATATTTGTGTCCATTAGAAGTAGAAATAGAAAAAGGTCCCCACACATTCATGTGAATCAAATTAAAAGAATATTCACACATTTTATTATAAAATTAAAAAGGAAATTTCTTCTATTTTGCCAAAGGGCAAACAGTACAATGCCTAATACAACAATTCTATAAAAAAGGAATAATAGTGCTTAAAGATTGAAATTTTAGATCAGAGGGATGCCCTAATCTAGAACACCATAAAGAAAACAGATTATTGTGGGAATATATGTGTTTAAAATCCATGCATAGAACTCACTCTTAAAAACCGGTTTGCAAGAAGAGGGTGTTCAAAAGCTTATAAACACAAAGTTAAGCTTATACTTAATCCATATTTAATCACAGTTTTACAACTCATTCACTTAAAAATATACGATTCACCTCCACACAAAGCCTCTACCCTAAGGTGCCTCACCCATCTACAAGCCCGCCACAAAGTTCACTTCTAAGCCCAATCCAAGAAGACCATTATCTAGCTACCCACAATTCAGTAGCCTCAAGTTCAACCATGGCAGAAGAGCACAAGAACGTTGAGACCAGTGAGCCCATGAACACAAGAAAATTCTTGAACACTATAGTCACTAGCCAAGTCCACTTAAAATATTAATGCCGTGCTTCAGCACTTTATAGGAAGAACTCACGCAAGGATCAGACGAAGAAGAAGCTAGAAATTCTGACAATGATTCATAAGGCCCACCCTTGACCGAGGGTAAGAAGAAACTTATAGGTAGGATCGACCAAATGGAACAGCTTTTTAAGGAATCTTGAAGTGTTGATGATGTGATGGATTTCCACTCTCTATTCCAATTTCCTCAAGCAAGGGCTCCACTGAAGTTTAAGATGCCTACTCTAGACAAATACATGACCAGCTCTGCATTATACTCAAAATGACTAGTAAAGCTACAATTAAGACTCACCCTAATCTATAATCCATAATATATAAAACTGAAGATATTTGATTTTTGGTAAACCTCATAATATAGTGCCATATATACTTTTGAGGGAAAAAATACATATGATCGACCCTAACTAATTTGTTAAAAACCATTGCCAACTACAAATTTTTGAAACTAAGACTTTGTTTGTTGTTGTTGTATAAACTTTTAAGACCTTATAATTTTGCACATCATTATTTTAATATATTTTCTAATAATCCTATATATAATAATTATAGTAATACATCTCTAATGTTAGAATATATAGTTTCATATACAAACAAAGGCATAATAAATGCCTATTAATAACTACCATAATCCTTAAAACTTATAATTTAAACAAAAAGGAAAAAGAGAAAAATAACACTACGTTAAACTTTCCTATGCATTGATAGGTTACCAACTAGTTTAGATGGTTAAGATCTATCTAGTAGACGGATACAAGAGATTTAAAGATATTTATTACAACAAAGACAAATAAGCTTTTATTCAAAAAAATAAAAAAATTGAAATAATTCTTAAGATAGACCAGAATGTTTATATATATGAAGTTTTGCTACAAACTTAGTTGTAGCTAATAGCTACAACTCCACTCAATATCTTTCTATTAGAAGTGAATTTTGATAAATCCATATTGAATAAGATTTTCTTTTTATATCTTCCATACCTGCAAAATTTCTAAAAGATCAAAAATCAATAAAGATATCATCAATCAAATATTTAAATATCAAGTTTTTGTTGTCTAAAATTATGCATAAAAATAAGTTTTTGGATTATATTGTAAATAATATTTGATTAGCATGAAATTTAACATACATGTTAAGAATATTAAGAATATACAATCTAATGGTTAGATTTTAAAAATATATAGTCATGCTCCTATTTTTAGTGGAAATTGAAGTCATTTGCTACAACCAAATTTGTAGCCAGACTTTCTACAATATATAATTGACAATTCTTTATTGAAATGAATGTATTTAAGCACCAGGCTCTAAATAAAGGAAAATTATTGAATACTCCAAGAATACCATAAATGTATATTCCTCCCTTTTACATAAATTGTAGATCCCATCACAAATTTAATTAGTGAGACTCACTCTTATGTGAAAAAATGGAGTACTATTTATAGTACCTTGAGAGTATTTTATAATTACGCCTAATTGAGTTTTATATATAATTGACGATCCTTTAAAAGTAATTACCTGTAGGCCAAATGTAATTGATCGTATCAATTGTTGGACTATCTTAAAACTGCTTCAGCTATTGCACGGCTACGTGGTATCTGGAAGTGATCGGTTAAGCCAAAATGTGCCATGAGAAGCCAAACATGAGTGAGAAACTCCCCTCCTCGTCTCAGCTGCTGAGCATGATGTCTTCCTTTACATTGGCTAGCCGCATGACCCAATATTTCAATCCAAACATTCATAATTATTTTCCAATATTTCCAGCCTCCAAAATTTCCTTCATTGCGTATATCGCCTAATGCTGATGCAAGTTTACACGCATGGAATATCACAAAGTTGCTTCTATCCCCTCCTCGAGCAGTAAGCATGACGTTGGTCTTCACTTTTTTCAACATATTAGAAATTGACATCTTCAATCCTTTGGATTTGTTCAAATATTCGTTGTCAGGCATTTCCACTCCTTTGGACATTTGTTCTTGAACGAAGTTACCGAGCTCAGTATAAATATCCCGAAACCTGATGTGTGCCATCCCAATTGGCAGCATTTCGGGATGCTCAACTAGGAGATATAGCATATACCTTGATATGAACTTGCTTATTCGCTGCCGTAACCCTTTTCTACTAACTTCGGTTCCTGGTGATTTTTTCTTGTCTTTATCTACTAATAACATGTCTCCTCCAGGTACGTAGTCTGTGTAGTAGCAGATTTCAGTAGCAAGATGCCAGATAAGGATGCTCTGGTCAAACTCCAACTTAACACTCCATTCAAGATCACCACGGTTGTGCTTCTTAAGAGTGCGGCCTCCCCTACAGCCGTACAAAGCTTTAAGATCTGTGCCATAATCATTCACTTCTGCCCATTTCCTAATTTTTTTAATGTCACTAAAGATTTTTTGGTTTACATAGATCTTGAGTGGTACAGAGGTCCCATATTGGTAAATATCTAGCCATTCATCAACTCCTAACGTCTTCAAGATTCCACAACAAGGGAGGGCTTTTTTACGTTGGGAAAAGCTTAGCAGACTGAACTGGCCAATGGAATTTGACCACCGGCATTTTGATGCCGGATTAGGTCGTAAAGTAATATTGATGAGTCGTAAGATGGTGGTTTTATTGTGCTTCATTAACCAATGAGCAGTTTGGTCAGAGCAAAGTAGTTCTACAATTGCATATAACTCCAAAAGAAGTGCAACGACCAACAATACCAAAGTTAGGGTAAAATCAATCTTGGAATGGTGTTGTTTCTCTGCAGACAATGTCTCATTGAGACACATCACCACCAATACAATAGAGGTGAGAAAGACGCCGATGATTCGACGAGCAATGCCCCAAAATGAATAGATCACATTTGCCTTAGTGTATAGCATATCGTATACAAGCCCAAGTTCAATCTCAACAATCCTATAAGCCTCTTCAGGATACTTGATCCTTTCAAATATTGCCCTGCTTGCATCACGATCCTGGAAGCCAAGTATGAGATCTGCAATGAGACGCTTGACCATCTCAAGCAAGCTATAGGCTGTAAGTAATTCATTTGCATGAGGAATGAATTCAACAACTGACGTATTGTCAGAATGATCAACCTCAAGCACCACATGTGTTGTGAGATAGTACCCCTCTAGCTGCTTCAGTTTGCATTCCTCCATTATTTTGGAATCATTGGTTGGGATATCTGAAATTGAGTCTCTGAATTGCTTTTCACTTGCCAAGTAGAGTATCAACACTCTTTCCCAGTACTTGACAAGCCCTAAAAAGAACATCACAATGAAGAGTACGGAAAGAGTAGCTCCTCCCCATGACAAGAGTAAGATGTAAAATGTCACCACTGCTTGGGTAATTAGTCCAAATAAGTGTCTTTTCCACAACTCATTGTCTTCCAAGGAGTAAGCCGTTATGGAATCAGTGCCACCCAAGTGCAATAGCAAAAGGGGTGTCCAAAATGCTGGGAACTCGTTTTTTTCATCAACACATCTACTACCACCCATGTAGAATTCTCCTAAATCATTAGAGATTATGCCAGCAGCCATTGCTGCTACATAGTCAGCAATTAAGTAGAATGACCAAACAGTGACTCTGATCCAGAATGAAGAACTATACTTTCTGCGATTGCCCAGACCAATGAGAACTAATTGAGCAGTGAGGCTAATTAGAATCATTCCACGCAACTCCCATTCCTTCCACAGCTTTCTCAAATGTTGAGGAAACACTTCCATCATCTGCCTATTCTTGATAAAGATCATACTGCCAATAACTGAAAATGCATGTGCATTATTAAAGGTAGAAAGAATAGGAAATAAAATCCATTGAACATTTTTAATATTGATCAGAGTAATTGGCAGTCAACAAAATCCAGATACACCAATAAATCTAAGAAATATGAAATTGAAGGCTGATCAAGGCAATAATAATTCTGCAAAATGAACCAAACAGTGTAGTGCTCATCAAAGATGGCTTTAATTAATAATTACTAAAGTACCTGCAGGCATCAACATCTTTGGCAATTCTGGTTTCAAAACAGCTGAAATGCAACCCTTCTTCCTTGTGGATATTTATAGAACTATAATTTCGTTTTCAATTGCATATGTGCCAGAGTCAGAGAGAAGGAAGGGACTAGGCTCCAAATTTTAACAAGTTTTTTGATCATAAAATCCAATTCCCCAACTTAAATAATATAGAACTTCATACCCATGTCCAAAATATCCTGCTTCCGGTCATTAACAGCCTAAAAGCACCAACCAAGAAGGGGGGTGGGGGGGGAAGAAATCAAAAGAGTCGTTACAAGCTATTAAACACAAAAAATGTAAGGGAAAAACAGAAATATAGAGCATGGATACTGTTATTCATAAACAAAGATACTGTTAATCATAAACAAACAATAAATTGGGTACGGCTTATTTTCTCCAACAAATAAATACAAACTAAAAATAAAAATAAAAACAGCATTAATGCAAAAAACACCCAACAGCAAAAGATGAAGCGACCAAACAAAAATATAAGGAAATATAAAAAATAAAAAATAAAAAATAAAAAACATAAAACATGAGAATTGTTAATCATAACAAACTATCAAATGTATAGATTCATTTTCTCCCCTCTTCCCTTGCATGTGCGTTAAAATACTTAGTATTCTCAAATATATATATATATATATATATTCATTTTCTCCCATAAATAAGTACAAACTATAAAACAAATGGCATGGTTATGATATAAATTATTAAACAAGCATAAAAGCTAAAAACTCAACAGCTAAAAAATGGAACAATTAAACAAACACCTAAGGAAATATTAAAAACAGACAGAATTAGTATCGATAACCATAACAAACTATAAAATGTATAGATTCGTTTTCTCCAGTAGACAAATAGAAACGAAAAATGGCATGGGTATGCTTTTTAAAATAATAATAATAATAATAAATGTATACATTTAAAAAAAAATAAAGCAATTAGATAAAAATATGAGGAAATAATGAAAATCTACAATACGGATAGTGTTAATCACAACAAAATATAATATGGGTATCGTTCATTTTCTGCAACACATAAATACATTTAAAAAAAACAAAAGAGAGAGAGATAGGTATGTTTTAAATTATACAAAAAGCATTTTAACAGCAAGAAATGAAGCAACTGCAGTTTACTCTGATTACTGCGTATATAGCAAACCTGAGTAGTACTATAAGGATAGAATGCAGCCCGTAAAGTTGAAGCATACACTCAGAAACCGGTTACCCTTCTCTTTTTGGCATTTTGAAGATGGGCAAAGCTGTAAAAGTAGAATGAAATTATTCAACCTTAAGAAACGAATATATAATAGAAAAAGCAGAAAGTTATAAAAATATAGTAGTGTAAATTTACGAATTTGTTACCGTAAGAGCAAGAAATGAAACAACTGCAGTTTACTCTGATTACTGCGTATATAGAAAACCTTAGTACTATAAGGATAGAATGCAGCCCTTAAAGTTGAAGCATACACTCAGAAACCGGTTACCCTTATCTTTTTGGCATTTTGAAGATGGGCAAAAGCTGTAAAAGTAGAAAGAAATTATTCAACCTCAAGAAGCGAATATATAGTAGAAAAAGCAAAAAGTTATAAAATTATAATAGTGTAAATTTACGAATTTGTTTCCTTAAGAGGACTAGCATCTGAGGATGAAAAAAAAAATTTATTTTATCTATTTTACTAATCTATATCTATAATTATATCTATATTTATATTCTATTTTATTTATACTTATATATTACTAAAAGCTGAAACGTGGTATTTAATATTGCTATGCTCCTGTTGAGCCACATCAGCCGCCATATCATTTCCAAATTTTTTTATCTGAATTTCTCTTATAATTTTAAAATACTTTTACTAAATTTTTACCTAATTTCAAAATACTATATATATAAAAAAAAAAAAAAAAAATTTCCAGTCATATCTCAACAATAAAGCCCAATCTTTATAGCTTCAATTATGCCACCATAAAGCCCAAAACAAGAATATTGCATTGTTGTCCACCATAAAAGCCCAAACCCAACCCTTTATTATTCTTTTAACGCCAACCCTTTCTTCTTCTTCAGACCTTTAGCTTGACTAACGCCAACCTCTCTCTCTTCCAAATACAGTTTCAAAACTTCAAACCTTCAGCTTTCTAACGCTAACCTCTCTCTTCCCTCCTTCGTCTCTTCCTCTCCTTCAGAGTCATCAACAAAAAATCATAACGTGGTAATACTAAGCAGGTTTGATGTCCTTAATTTTGTCATCATTGTCAATGTTTTTGGTAACTGTTTTTGTTGTTTGTGGTGAATTTTTTTTTTCATATAATTTGGTTTTTGTTTTATTTTTTGATGTCCTTAATCCAACAATTTTTATTTTATTTTTTTATTATATATATTTTTATATGGATGACCAAATTTGTGATTTTTAGAGACTTTTCTAGGTTTTGCATGTTGGATTATCTTCTCACAATTTTAATTGAGCATCTATTTGGGTGTTGCGGAAAAAAAAAAGTGAAGCAATAGTAAATGGAAGCACAATCAATTGTGAAGGTTCTTTTAGATACCTTTGTGAATTATGAATTTTTCTTTGTTAATTTGCCAATTGTGGATTACTTTGTAGGCTTTGGTAGGTATTCTTTTTAGAGAGATTTAACAAAGCAATGAACTATAGCTTTGTTTTTTTTCTAATAAACGTATTTTTTATGTTATTTCTACTAAGATGTTTCTTTGGTATTCTATTCTATTTCACTTGTGTTGGTTATTTCAATCCAACATATTTGGGAACTCTCATACCATCATTCATATGGGAAGAAAACCGTAATAACTTCTTCTTTCATTGCAGATGCTTTCATTTTTTTTTCCATGTTTGTAGTTGTACATCATTAAGCAAGGGTTACAGATGATTCTTTATTAATTGTTTATTTTTTTATTTAATTTTTTTTTTGTAGTAAGCTTAATTTAATTACTGCATTTGAAGTTCTTTTTCTCCTTTGTTCTTTCTTATGTTTTTTTTTTTTTTTTTTTTTTTGCTCCAAAAGAATGTACTACTATATATGCAGTATGTTAGTTGGAGAAGTTCAATATTATGTTATGCTTGGTTAAATGAGATTTTTACTTTTTTCTTCTTTTTGGGTTTCAATTTTTATAATTTTTAGCTGTAAGTTCCTCAAGGCTCGAGTTTCTTAGGGATTTTGTGCACGATAAATCTCTCTCTTCCCCTTAAATTTGCTTATTTTATAGAGTTTACCCAAAATTTTTTTTTTTTTTAAATGAAAGAATTTTGATTTTGTTAATTTTTAAATTTCGAGCAAGTTATTGGGGTTTTAGTACATAAATTTTGCAGTTAGAATATTGTTTCAAATTCAGAGAATTTTGGAGAATGTAATAGTGTGAAAATTTTATAAATTTTTACTGTCTAGGAAGCCAACTTGTCGTACAAGAAAGCCATGAACAACTTAAGTCCAACATGAAGGCCATGAACATCCAGGTAGTCTGTTGGCATGTTTTTGTTTCAATTCTTTTCCTTCTCCTAATATAGCTTTGCTGTTTCATTTGTTAGTTAAAATTGAAAAAACAAAATTTTATTATTCTAGATGAAATTGTTTATGGGTTTTTATTTTATGTATAGTTTTCAATGTAACTAACATCAATTCAATACACAAAATATAAGGTGGAAATGAGAGTTCTTGATGCTCTTTTTTAAAGCTCTCTCTAATCTACTAATTTCTGTTGCTTACTGTTTCAATGTTAAGGATTCAGCGACAAACTTATTTTGTATTTGTACTATTGTTTTACTCGTGGGGAAAATTTGATGAGTTTTCTGTGTTTGTGATTTGTAGTTCGTATTGATTCACTGGATGTGAATGGTGATGCAGGGGGACTTAGACGAAGATGATGAGCTACTTGTCTTCTATCTCAAGGTTTCTATTTTTCCTTTATATTAAGCTGTAAATGCATAGTAGTTTCTTTGAAATCTTATCTAGATTCTATTTATAGTCATAGGTTCAACATAATATATTCAAAGAAACTCCTATTATTATTTTTTTTTTTCCTAAGTTATTGAATCAAACATGCATCCAAAATCTGCTTTAAATGGAAATAATTCAACTAATGATTATTTACCCTTTTTTTTTCTAGACTAGAGATGAATGTTTACATTGAATTGTGTACCTAATGGTGCACTCGCATACATAGATAGCATGGAAGAAAACCATAAACTGGAGTTCTATGGAGTTCTTGAAAACTTGCCTCAAGTTATGATTAGGAGTTCTATGATGATTGTATGTAACTTATTATAGAACATGGTGGAAGAATTGAATCTAAAGGAAAGAGGAAACATTTTGGTTGAGAGCAAGCGTCACAAATGTCTCAAAGGCTATTAGCGCATGTTGACAAGTTTGGGGTTTGATGGTGCCATAGAAGTTTCAGTGGAAGTCTTCTCTCAGTTGCTAAGCTATCATGTATGTAAATTAGGCTACTTATTGAAAAAGAAAATTGTAAAGTAGGCCAGATATTGAAAGTTCTTGTTCAATGCTATAGTTACTAAAAGTTATGTTTAGCTACTAAATTATTTGAGATGTTCCTTAAAATTTTGGGATATAAGTTAATAAGAAACGTCTTTTATATTATGCTTTCAGATACAATTTTTATTCAACTTTGATGTTGGTTTTTATTCCCTTTTAGATTTTATAGAGAACTGGGAACACATAATTTTTTATTTTAATTTTGTGTGTGTTTGTGTATGCATATCCACACTCCCGCACACAATATATACACTATCAACTTTTATAGTTGCATGGCTAGATAGTTTAGCAAATACCTGTTAGTCTTAAATGGGATTTTGCATTTTAATAAAATTTAATGAATTCAAAGTGGAAATTTGTTAAATAGCACCGATTGTGTTTTCAACCAATTAAATTTTCAAGAAACATTTGACATTTTTTTAATGATTAGTTTATATAACATGCCTCATTAAATAGATCAATCACCAAATATTTAGAAACAAATCATAAGTAGCATGTAACTTTGCAATAGGAACTAAAGATTAGACTTGCATATCTCTTTTCCAACTACAAAATGTACCAATAATGAGAAACACTATTTGGAAGGAGATTTAATTGGAAAATAATTGTGCTTGCCAAGGAGGAGTAAAGATTCATAAATGTAAGTCTGGAATGGAGAGGTTATGATTGTGGATTCATCAAACTTGCAACATTTAACCATTTAAACTTGCTGTTTAAAGTACATGAATATTAGGAATTAATCTTATAGCTTTCATCAATCTAGCGGAAGATGAATTTAAAAAAAAAAAAAATTCTTGAACATTTTTATGAATTTTCCTGTGTATTGCACGGGTTAGCGACTAGTATAAAATAAATCCCAGCCCTATATTCACATAAAGCCTACTTCTTATGCAGTTAATTCTACAATAAAGCCCAAACCCAAAGCCTTTTCAAGCTAAACCCTTTCTTCAACCCTTTATATTCACAATTTCCAACTTACTATTTTTCCTCTCTCTTTCCCACGTTTCAGATTCCTCCCCCTTCCCCACATTTATTTGCTCATGCAAAACCCTTTGTCTCTCCCCACTCTCACGGTTTCAAAAAAATAGCGCTTCTGCTTGCTAATGCCAGGCTCTCTCTCTTCCAAAGACAGCTTCAAATCTTCAGACTTTGGCTTTCTAACGTCAGCCTCTCTCTCTTCCCACCTTCATCTCTATTCAATTTAGGTATCTCTAAATCCCAATTGCTCTTGACCTCTATTCTTCTGACTATTCTGCATAATAATTCAATGTGAGGATTAGATTAATAATATTGTTTCTTTAGATTGCTGTTTTCATATGTGGGTCTGTTTGTATTTAGTGTTTGGGGAGAATCTTATCCTTTGTGATTTCAACGACTATGTTTGACTTTGATTTCTTCGTGTAGTGCTGTGGTGTGGATGATTGTTATGTTGCCTTTTCTTTCTACTTGATTTTTTTTAGGATGTTCACAACTAGATTATGAAACTAATTTATCACCTTGCTGGGCATGAGTAGATGGAATACACCAATTGTTATATAGTTTAAACTATATTGAGCTGTTCATTTTCTGCAAAATACTGGCGTTGTTGGTTTCAAAATATTTATAAAGGGTAGCTTTGTGCAAATTGTTGGGTTCTAAGAAATTAGGAATTAATGTATTAGAACTTCAATTTGTATTTTGTTGGCAAACCATGATCAAAACATTTAGTCTAGGTTTAGGCTTGCTCAAAGTATGTTTATTTGTAAAATTGGAATCGAGTGATTGCAGAATTTATTGGACTAAATCTGTAAGTCTCGATCAATCGAAAATTAGACTCGATCGATCGAACCACGTACAGATTTATTTTTCTGCAGAGTTCCAGTGTAGCCCAAACTCTATTTAAACGTCTTGGGGTCCAAGTAAAACACTCCTAT
The DNA here is from genome assembly GCA_023621385.1 of Quercus gilva. Classification (NCBI taxonomy): domain Eukaryota; kingdom Viridiplantae; phylum Streptophyta; class Magnoliopsida; order Fagales; family Fagaceae; genus Quercus; species Quercus gilva. Next base: position 104,064,796 of record CM042476.1, on the reverse strand, counting down.
TTATAAGGAAAACCCTAGAACGTTTTTGGGACTTTTAGAGAGAGAGATTAGAGTGCCTCTTGTGCCTCCTTTTATTTTATTAGGGTTTTGTACCTAAACCTCTCTAAGTCTTTGTTGCTCATATTTGCGGTTTTGTGTAAATCTCTTGTGAGATCTTAGAGGAGCTTTCCTTCACATAAACTTAAGGTTTTCAAGGTAGAGATATTATCTACATCTTGATGATCAACAAGGTTGCAACCATTGAAGCTTAAAGAAAAACAAGCGGGGAGCTTGTAGCTGATAGAGGAATTCAAGAAAGAAGTAGTCCGTGGATTCGGAGCCTGCGCGTGGTCGTGTCAGGAAGTTCTACTGGTTGGTAGCATTAGGAAGTCAAGCGGGGGAGCTTGTAGTCCTTTTGTAAGAACTTCAATTCTTTCATAGTGAATTCTGGTTTGCTTGAGGATCGGTGGGTCAAATCCTCCCCAGGTTTTTCCGTGTGGTTTCCTGGGTGATCATATCTTGTGTTATTTATTATTCCGCTGCTATATATTCTTAATATGATTGTTTGATTGTTTTAACCTAGAATTGCTTAATTTGACTAAGTAACAACTTGGCTAATTAACTAGGCTACTCAATCTAATTGTGGTTTAAAGGGTCTAAATTTCTAACAAGTGGTATCAGAGCGGGTAGCTCTTCTGTTTTAGATCTTTTGATCTAAGAGCTGATCCTTGACCCCTGTTGTCATGAATAATTTGAAGTGTCTTTCTAATCATGTTTCTACTCATGCTTCTGCTGATTTTTTTGATGCTTTTGAAACTCCTCGTAAGGAATTATCTAAATCTTTGAAAATTTCTAAGAGATTCAAGAAAGAGTTAAAATTGGCTAATCTTGAAAAAGAGGAATTGCTTGTTAGATTAGATGAATCTAATAAAAAGAATGAATTTTTGAGAAATCAAATTTCCTCTCAAGATGAGAAGATGAAAAGCTTGGAACAAGAGTTAGTTGAATCTAAGTCTAAAATTGAAAATTTGACTAGTACCAAGCCTGCTGATGATAACAGAAGTGTTTCTGTTTCTCTTAAGCCTAAAACTGAAAAAGTTTATATCCCTCATTTCAAGAGGAATAATAAAGAGAAGGCTTATTTTGCTAGGTTAGACAAAGGTAAAAGTTCTGATGTAGACGCTGATGTTTCTAAACCTAAGTCTAAACTTACTATTAGAGAGCATAATAAATCTGTTTTTGTGCCTACTTGTCACCTTTGTGGTGTTGTTGGTCATATTAGACCAAATTGTTCTTTGTTGAGGCAAAAAAAAAAAATCTGAGACTAGATTTGCTGTTAGGAATACTGATGTTCCTAAATTTGTTCCTGTTTGTCACTTTTGTGGTGTTCGTGGTCACATTCGTCCTAATTGTCATAAGTTAAAACTTATGTATTCTGTATGTCAATCTAGGATATGTGATGATATTTCTCCTGCCATAAGTCCATATAAATTGTTTCATATGCTTTTGAAAAATTTAAGCTTGTTGGCTTGTGAAAGGAATTTGTAGGATTTTAGTCTGTCTCAGAAGATTGGTGTAATTCCTCAAATACACTCTGCTTCTCATGGATTTTCACCTACAAAGCCAAAGAATCGTGCTATATGGGTGAGAAAAGATTCTCCAAGGTGAGTGTTGTTGACCTGTCCCTGATTTAATTCTTTCAATAGTTTGTGGACATGTCTTGTTTCTGTTTTTGGTTGTTTTGTTTTGTTTTTTTCTATTTAAAAAAAAAAATCCAAAAACATTGAAAATTTTCAAAAAGACAAAAATATTTTATTTTGTGTCTTGTTTTATTTTTCTTGAGGATTACATGAGTTATAATATCTCTCTCTTGATTTAGAATATGCTTAACATTGTGGTGAAACTTGAATAGTTTGTGCTAAGCTATTTTTGACTTTATGTACTAGTTTGTACATATACTCATCGGTTAATTAAGAAATTGATATTTCTTGTTTGTGTACCCTCTATAACTTAGTTAAGCACTGTCATGCATTACATTTGCATTGATCATTTAGCACAATGTGTGTTTTTTTTTGTTTTTGGTCATAAATTTTTTTTCAAAATCTCAACAAGTGGTTATAACGTTTGTTAAAACCAAAAAGATTTTTGTTTTTTGTATTATAGATCTTGGATTTATAAACAAGGTTGGTCAATTTATTTACACATAACATGTCTTATGTACCTTGTTTAGCTTTGATGAGTTTATATATTGCACTTGACTAGTTGAAGCTTGGTAGTGCATGTTGTGTGGGAAAGATGTGTGTGGTTTTTAATCACTTTGTCTTAATCTTGAAGTCACATGTTCTTTGACTATCAGACTTGATCCTTTTGAGAAAGGCATAAATAACTATCTCACCACTGTTCACTAGCCAATCATGAACACCTTAGTGCATATCATAAGATTTTGTGCTCGAGAAAGTGTAGCACATTCACAAAAAGAACATAAGGTGTAGCCTCATTTAAAATTAAAGCTGGTGTGTACTATTAAGCTTGATGCCAATTCACTTAATTCAAACCCATGTGTACTATTAGGCTGAATGCTAATTCATATATAAATAAGAGGCAATAATGCAAGAAACTTACATGATTGCAAGCTTTTGTCTAGGAGATGTGGGAGTTATAGGATGTAACTCTTTAGGTGATAGTCTATTTTAAATTCTATGTGATGAATTGTGTAGACTTTGTGTTTGATTGCTATTCACATATCACCTCACATGTATCTCAAGTTTTTGCTAGTATCACACACTTCACAAGTTACTCTTTGTTAAATACTGTACATGCTAGTGTGTGTGTTTTTGGTCTAACCAACCAAGTTTGAAAATATCTTGAGATTTGTGCACAACATATTTGTTGCTTGAGAAAATTAAATGAGAGGATGATTGAAACTTGTTTTTGAGGAAATTGGGTTTAAAAATTTGGGTTTTTGAAAAAGCAATCCATCTCATACTCATGCATTTAGTTTTCATTGTTTAATGCTTTGAGGAGTTGTTTTCAAAATTAGGTTTGTGTTTTTCAAAACTGTGTTTTTTCTCAAAAATTTTGTGAGCCTCTGTCCAGTTCGATCGATCCATTTTGATTTTCGATCGATTGAAAAAGTGCTTTAATCTGTTTAAAAATGACTGTTTCATTCGATCGATCGAATCTATTTTTCGATCAATTGAAAGTCGCGAATCAGGTTTTTAAAAAGGGTTTGTTCTTGATTCGAGTTGGGGCTTTTGTGAAATTGAGTTGAATTTGATGCAATTGGCTTGTTGTTTTGATGAAATTAGGCATTATACTCTATGTGCTGTGTTTAGTAATGCTAAATTCATCAATTTGTTTAAAAATTTCAACAAGTGGTTTTCAATTTTTGGGGTTTTTGGTAGAAATTCCCTGCTCGAGCCAATTTTGTCAATTTGATCTCAATTGAACTTAGTTTTACTGCATTAGAGCATGCATCATGACATATTTTGTCTTGCATCTTTTATGTTTATGATTCACATGCATTGCATTGATTTCTGTATCCATCTTGCAGTTTTGCAGTCATATCTCTCATTGTTTTCACACATAGCATGCATACACTTTGCTACATTGGGTACTCAACTTGATCAAAAAATTGATTGATTAATTTTTGAGCTATATACTTTTTAGTATATGCTATTTCTTATGTGTGAACTGCAGAAAATATTTTTCTTAAGAGATATGATGGATAATCAATGTGCAAATATTTTCTCTACTCATGCAACTGTTTATGGGTCACATAATGCCATGTTTGCATTTTATTGAAAGAGAGAATATTTTTTCTTCATGTGTATCCTCACCTTAGTTTTTAACTATGGTTTGTGTGTTTTTAACTTTGGTCCTGCTAGTGAGGATGTTCCTGATCCTGTTGGTGATGCTGCTGTTGCTGCTGGTTTTCCCCCACCCTTTTTATTTTTCCCCAAAACTGTTTTTCCCACAACTTGTTTTGTTTTTCCTATTTTTATAGGGGGAGAAAAGTTTTTTTTTAAACCTGTGTTGTTCATAGGGGGAGCTGTCTCTATTTTCTATAGAGTTGAATTGTTTTGTGTTTCCCTTGATTCTCTATTTTCTCTTATCCTTTATTGTGTATGTTGACTGTTTACTCTTTGTATGAGTTGTCTTTGTCAATACGTGACAAAAAGGGGGAGAAATTATTGATTTATGGGAATCATGTTTGTCTTGTTTAGGGGGAGTTGAAATTATTTTTGAAAGGGAAGAAAATAAAAACTTTTTGTTGTATCTAACTTAGGGGGAGAGTTAGTTTACTTATGTTTTTATTTCTGTTTCTTGTTTCACTGCTCATTGATTTATATTTATGAGTTATTCATGATATATGTCTTTGTTTTGTATTTTGTGAAGTCAAGAATTTATTTGTTGATTTACTGTTTTTCTGTCACACATGCGTTTATGCGTTTTGTTTAGTGTTTCAGTAAGTATACATGTTGATTCAATTTTGTTGCTGTCTACACTTGCAACTGATGGATAGTAGTTAAGATTGGATTTGTTGTTATGAGCATTATCTTTGTATTGGGCTATTTGTAACTTTGAGCATTTCATGTTTGTGATGTGTTTTGTCACGGATTGCCAAAGGGGGAGATTGTTGGGTTCTAAGAAATTAGGAATTAATGTATTAGAACTTCAATTTGTATTTTGTTGGCAAACCATGATCAAAACATTTAGTCTAGGTTTAGGCTTGCTCAAAGTATGTTTATTTGTAAAATTGGAATCGAGTGATTGCAGAATTTATTGGACTAAATCTGTAAGTCTCGATCGATCGAAAATTAGACTTGATCGATCGAACCACGTACAGATTTATTTTTCTGCAGAGTTCTAGTTCAGCCCAAACTCTATTTAAACGTCTTGGGGTCCAAGTAAAACACTCCTATTTATAAGGAAAACCCTAGAACGTTTTTGGGACTTTTAGAGAGAGAGATTAGAGTGCCTCTTGTGTCTCCTTTTATTTTATTAGGGTTTTGTACCTAAACCTCTCTAAGTCTTTGTTGCTCATATTTGCGGTTTTGTGTAAATCTCTTGTGAGATCTTAGAGGAGCTTTCCTTCACATAAACTTAGGGTTTTCAAGGTAGAGATATTATCTACATCTTGATGATCAACAAGGTTGCAACCATTGAAGCTTAAAGAAAAACAAGCGGGGAGCTTGTAACTGATAGAGGAATTCAAGAAAGAAGTAGTCCGTGGATTCGGAGCCTGCGCGTGGTCATGTCAGGAAGTTCTACTGGTTGGTAGCATTAGAAAGTCAAGCGGGGGAGCTTGTAGTCCTTTTGTAAGAACTTCAATTCTTTCATAGTGAATTCTGGTTTGCCTTGAGGATCGGTGGGTCAAATCCTCCCCAGGTTTTTCCGTGTGGTTTCCTGGGTGATCATATCTTGTGTTATTTATTATTCCGCTGCTATATATTCTTGATATGATTGTTTGATTGTTTTAACCTAGAATTGCTTAATTTGACTAAGTAACAACTTGGCTAATTAACTAGGCTACTCAATCTAATTGTGGTTTAAGGGGTCTAAATTTCTAACACAAATAATTGCAGGTTCTTCTAAAAATATTAGAACTATTAGTTGTGTTCCAATTTGGTCTTAATGTTGGCATTTTTCTGTTATTTTCAAAATAAATGTTCAGCAGGTGATCTTTGCTATGCAATCTTCTAACTCCAAATTTTAAGCCTATGGACTTTTAGTTGCTCCTATTTTAATATTTTATGCTCTGTTGCCAGGATTGCATTAGTGGAAATTCAATTTCATTCCAGCCAAGCTAATTCCAGCCAAGCAAAATAGGGTTGCTGTAATGTTACCTAATTGGGCAGGATGAGGTTATCTTCATTTTCATGATTTCTCTTTTATGTACATTGTTACAACTTATAACATTATGTTCAAAATCCTAAATTCCTTGATGTCCATCTCTCTCTTTTCATGTCATTGCTTCGGTGTTTTTAAATTTTTTATAATAATAATGATTTTTGTTTGGTTATTGAGAAATTGTAGGAATCAAATAATGAATAATTTTGGGATTTTATTTAGTGTGTTTGTGATTCAAGAATCTTTATATAGTTGTTTTATTTGTTTTATTAGTTGGTTGGTGTCAATTTTTATTCATGGTTATTTTGTTCTTGACTTTCTATCTTCTGGGTATTAAATTTTCAGAATTGACTTGAAGAATTTGGATCCTTTCTTGATGTTGGACGATTTTTCATGTATGGAAAATTCCAATCTTATCTTTTTTAAAGTTTGAATTTTCTTTGATTGGTATGGATTGCAGTGACTCCTCCCAGTGGATTTCCAAATCATCCACACAGAGGTTCTGCATTCATTGTTGTTTTTGATGTCATGTTTATTCATTAATCGTGACTCATTGTGTATATTAATTCAGTATATTCTGATGTGATTTTGTGATTTTTGTTTTACAGGTTTTGAGCCTGTCACACACATGTTACAGGTATACTTTGTCTCAAAGCAATTCAATTACTTGATTATTATCGGGTTTAATTGTAAAGAAACTGAAGTTAAGTTTTATGGATTTTGGGGAGGCATTACTCATCAAGATTGTGTAGGCCATAAGTGTACAATTGGACTCGGTGATGTCCAAGTAAGACATATCAATTGCTAACTTGCTGTTGATCAATAGGAATTAGAAAAATTATGTCAAAGCTTTATTACATGAAACTTATTCCTCTTTGTTTCATATATTATTTTGTGCAGTGGATGACAACAGGTAGAGGAATTATCCACCTTGAAATGCCAACAGGAAGAGAAACTCAAAGAGATTATAGCTTTGGGTCAATTTATCCCCCAAAGACAAAATGTCAGAAATCTTCTTTCTGCTGAAGGGGTTCTTAAAAGTAGTTCTCAAATCAATGATTCCATCAAAAGTTTATTATCTTGGGGTAAGTATCTGTGTCTACACCTTTTTAAAGTGGTAGTATATTGTTCTATCCCCATTAACATCCATGACCTAGATTTGCTACCAGAAGAACCAAAAAAAGGGTTTTAAGTGGATAATGTTTGGGTTGGTTGAAAAATTCTTATTATAAATAAAATTATTGGGAATATGTTATTATTCTATAAGTTTAAGCCTGTAAATTTATTTATATAATCGTTTCTATGTGAATTTGTGGTCAAAATGACTAATATTTTGGTAATTGATAATTCTCAAATATAATTTGTATTATATATTATTTACATGTCTCTATTGATTTCTTTAAGTTATAATTTTGTTTATATAGAAATGTTAGCATTTAGATGTATTTGTGTAAGGTTGTCTTTAGAATAAATAGATTATGGCATTGAGAATTTACTTTTTGACCTAAGTAACTTATAAATCTTGGGGCTTTGAAGCTAATTCCATTATAGTTTGTCACAACTCCATTATATATGACCTATTATCTATGACTTTCAAAGAAAAGATTTGTGAAAGGGTCTTGGCCTGTTTGATGTTTTGTCAATGGGTATCATGACATTAATTTAAAATCTAATTGGCATGTGCAAGTCAGAAAATTAATAGATGATGAAATTAGACCAACAACATCCCAAAGAAGCCATGGACGAAGATTAATGTGAGCTTGACAATTAAAAAACCCAGCAACAAAAGCACTTATTTTTATTGATTCTTTTGAAGGGATGGACAAAAAAAAATGGCATTCTTAAGGTAGTATCTAATAAGATGACTGATATTTTGGTAATTAAAAATTAACAAATCTAGCTACACAATCACATTTATTGATGGAATCATTTATATCATTTTGTGAAATTTTTGCAGTAGATTTTCTTTTTAGCTATGTACTAATTATAACAAGTAGATATGTTATCTTATCTCTAATCTGAACCCCATAGAAACTCACAAAGACAAACTTCTCATTTTGAGGTAGAGTTGGCTTCTTGATATGTACAATTTATGTACAGTTGATCATGAATTATTAATACTAGTGTTTAACCCGTGCAATGCGCGGGATCATTTTACATATTAATGAACTTTATTTAATAACGTAGTATATTTAAGCATATAGTGTCTAATACCTAAGACTATATACATTGGAGTACTTCTTCATGGGATATAACTGGTACCGACCATTTCAATTAAGTGTTAGCTTAAGGAATCCCTTGAGTCAATCTTGCATTGCCCCGAAACTTCTCTCACCCAAAAGTAAAAGGAAGTATATACTGTCATTCAAATAATTATTCATCAGTGACAAACAAATTGTGATAATAAGAACTGTTGGGTTTTAGACCCATTAAAAACAACCAGATTGCGTAGCCTAGTTAATTAGCCAAGTTGTTACTTAGTCAAATTAAGCAATTCTAGGTTAAAACAATCAAATAATCATATCAAACATATAAAGTAGCGGAATAATAAATAACACATGATATGATGACCCAGGAAACCACACGGTAAAAACTTGGGGAGGATTTGACCTAGCTATCCCAAAGGTAAACCTGAATCCACTATGAAAGAATCGAAGTTCATACAAAAGGACTTACAAGCTCCCCGCTTGACTTCCTAATGCTACCCACTAGTAGAACTTACTGACACGATCACGTGCAAGCTCCGAATCCACGGACTCCTTCTTTCTTGGATTCTTCAATCAGCTACAAGTTCCCCGCTTGTTATTCTTTAAGCTCCAATGGTAGCAACCGAGTTGATCATCAAGATGTTGAAATAATCTCTACTTTGAAAACCCTAAGTTTTGTGTAAAGGAAAGCTTTTCAAAGATCTCACAAGAGATTCACACAAAACCGCAATGTATGAGCAACAATACAATGTGAACAACCTCTAAAAACGTGGCTAGGGTTTAGTTTAAATACCTAGGTCAAAAACATAAAACCCTAAACGTTTAATGAGGTAGGGCTGAGTTGGAAATTCTGCAGAAAACACAACCTGTGTGATTTTCGATCGATCGAGTCTGTCCTTCGATCGATCGAGCCAGGCCGAAAGTCACAAAGACTTCTGCAGCCACTCGATTCCAACTTTACAATGATTAATCAACTTTGAGTAAGCCTAAATAAGACTAAATACATTGTTTTCATCATGGTTTGCCAACATTACAAATTAGAGTTCTAAATACATAAAATCCTAAGACCTTAGAACCTAACAAACTCCCCCTTTGGCAATCTGTGACAAAACACAAACTAAAAACTCAAAGTGTACAAGTAAAAAGCCTTTTACAAAAGGTAATGCTCATAAAACAAATTCAATCCTAACTACTATCCATCAGTTGCAAGTGTAGACAGCAGCCAAATCGAATCAACCTGTATATTCCTGAAACACTCAACAAACGCATAAACGCATGTGTGACAGAAAAACAGTAAATCAACAGATATGTAATCTAACTCTCCCCCTAAGTTAGATACACCAAAAAATAAACACATTCTTGAAAGTTTACACAACACAAAATAAAGACATATATCAATGAATAACTCATAAATATAAATCAATAAGTAGTGAACACATAATCAAGAATCATATATATAAAAAAATGTATTTCCCTACAAGAATATCCCAAAAGAAAGTATACATAGTGAAGCACCTAGATACAATCTAATCTCAAAAACTCCACTAGCTCCGCAAAAAGAAACAAAAACTCCCCCTAGCTACAGAAACTCTTCTACAAGCTCCAAACTCTACTCCCCCTTTTTGTGACGGAATGCCAAAAGACATCACAGGCCATCATCAAAAGGAGGTGGTGAGGATGAACGAAGATGCACCAAATCAGCTCTCAGAGCACGAATCTCATCGAACAAGTCCACCAAAAGCTGACCATGAGCCGCCTGAACGATCATGACAGTCTCCAAGGTACGACGTACATCAAAGTCATCCGAAGGAGGTGGAGGAACAGCAGCAGCAGCAGCACCAACATGATCAAGAACAGCCTCACGAGCAAGACCTGTAGAAGAAGAAGGGGGTGCGGTACCAGAAGGCTCAGACCTAGAGTGTTTAGAGCCAGCTCGAAGATGAGCAGCCCTCTGTCTAAGGAAAGAAGCACCTATGGGAGCAATCACATGGACGGGCTCAGAAGAAAGGAAATCATCTAAACCAAGATGAAGTAAAATCCTATGAATAAAGATAGGATGAACAAGAGCATGAGATGTAGATGAACTCCTATAAACTTCGTTCAAAGAACGAAAAAACAGATGAGGAAAACTGATATAAGCATCAGTGACAAGAGCGTACAAAAATAAACACCGCTCGAGAGGAATGGTGTGAAGATGAGAAATGGGCCAAAGAAAGTGACACGCTATCCTAAAGAACAGATAGATAGTTTCAGGAAGCTCAGCAGTGGTGATCCGAGGATCAGAACCCCACTAGATAGAAGACCCAGTGATGTAAGACATGACATCACTTAGCTCAGGTGACTCATCATAAGGGTAAATAGGGTGACGTACCAAAGGTACCCTTGTAGGAGTAATGACATACTCTATGCCTCATATCCAACTCTTAACTAGAGTGTTGGAATCATAGACGCAGATAGAGATGTTCGAGAAGAACTCTCTAATCAGGGTAGCTAGAAGAGGAGGATCAGACACATCCAATAAAGGTAACCAGCCCCTACGCTCAAAGTTTGCCCTAATGGCAGGATCAACCTCATCTAAGGTGACAGAACGCTCAGCCCAAACTTTTCTCTTAAGGTTTAGCGTCTCAAAAATCTCTTGGTTTTTCTCACTCGGAAACCTTTCACTATCAAAGGAAGGTGGGGAAGGAGAAGGAGAGGGAACAGACCTACGGGCTCTAGTCTTCCTAGGCATGATGCTAAGGAAAGGACAGAGACACAAGGAAAAACCAAAAAGAATTAAAAAAATCCAAGGGCAGATTGCAAGTTAGCACAAAAATCAATAGAATAAAAATCTATATGATGCATGAACAAATACAATGCCATGATGCATGTACTAATGCAGTAAAAAAAAAAATTAAGTTCAATTAAGATCAAATTGACAAAATTGGCTTGAGCTGGGAATTTCTATAAAAAAAAAAAAAAAAAAACCCCCAAAAATTGAAAATCACTTGTTGAAATTTTTAAACAAATTGATGAATTGAGCATTACAAAACACAGCACATAGATTATAATGCTTAATTACATCAAAACAACAAGCCAATTGCATCAAATTCAACCCCAATTTAACAAAAGCCCCAATTCGGATCAAGAACAAACCCCAGAGTTTTCAATTTTTCACCTAACTCAAAATTGATCAAATTAACAAGCAAGGATCATGTTTATGACGTGTCCCCACAAAAACCCAATGATCAATTGCACAAAATAGGGCTTGAATCAATAGAAAATCCCAATTATGCAAAGTCCGAAAATCACCCTCAAATGCATGGATTTATGCATGAAAACATGAAAATAAATTCAAAAGGAAGGGCAAAAGTGTCTTACCGGCTTGAGGAAAGAGAAACCTTGCAAAAATTTCGGAGGAAAACAACAAAAAAAATCTTTTTGGAGCCTAGCCGAGTCGGAGAGAGAAGAGGATTGAAAAACTTTTTTGAAATAGGAACTTTGAAAAAGTCAGATCAGGTCTTTTAAAAAAGCTTTTTCACGATCTTCGATAGATCGAAAATTACATTCGATCGATTGGATCAATCCGAGACTCATAAAAGAATTGAAGCATATTTTCGATCGAGCGAAAATCAGTTTGGATTGATCGAATGAGGCAGAGGCTCACTAAATTTTGAAAAAAAAAATCACAAGTTTTGAAAATCAACAAGCACTTTTTGAAAACAACTCCTCAAAGCATTGAAATTGAAGAAACAAAATGCATGAGTATGAGATGTAATGAAATGCTTTTTCAAAAACCCAAATTTGAAACCCAATTTTCTCAAAAACAAGTTTCAATCATTCTCCCATTGAAATTTCTTAAGCAACAAATATGTTGTGTACAATTCTTAAGATATTTTCAAACTTGGTTGGTCAGACCAAAAACACACACACTAACATGTACAGTGTTTAATAAAGAGTAACTTGTGTAGTGTGTGAAACTAGCAAAAACTTGAGATACATGTGAGGTGATATGTGAATAGCAATCAAACACAAAGTCTACACAATTCATCACATAGAATTTAAAAGAGACTATCACCTAAAGAGTTACATCCTATAACTCTCACATCTCCTAGAACAAAAGCTTGCAATCATGTAAGTTTCTTGAATTTTTGCCTCTTATTTATGTGAATTAGCATCAAGCCTAATAGTATACACCGGTTTGAATTAAGTGAATTCGCATCAAGCCTAATAGTACACACCAGTTTTAATTAAATGAATTAATTGAGGCTACACCTTATGTTCTTTTTGTGCATGTGCTACACTTTCTCGAGCACAAAATCTTATGATATGCACTAAGGTATTCATGATTGGCTAGTGAACAGTGGTGAGATGATTATTTATGCCTTTCTCAAAAGGATCAAGTCCGACAGTCAAAGAACATGTGACTTCACGATTAAGACAAAGTGATTAACAACCACACATATCTTTCCCACACAACATGCACTACAAAGCTTCAACTAGTCAAGTGCAATGACTAAGCTCATCAAAGTTAAACAAGGTACACAAGACATGACATGTGTAAATAGATTGACCAACCTTGTTTTCAAAACTCAAGAAAAACAGTGTCAAACATAGTTTTTCTTCCTTTTTTATTTATTTATTTATTATTATAAGAGAAAACAAATAAATCCTAGAATGAAATGCATGAATGTAATGCAATGCAAGTCCTAGAACAAAAACACAAAAAACCAAAGAACAATAGTCACAGAAGAATAGAGCAATGAAGCACAAAGACCATGTCAGAAAGACTCAGTTAGTTCGAGTCTTTTGCATCCAAAACTTTTTTGATGCACCACGAGCATTGGAGTTCTTATTCACATTCGAGTGATTCCCAACTCCAGGATTGGAATAAAGGTTTAACGCCTTTACCAATTCACCAATTAGTGCCATAGGATCTTGTGCTTAAGGCACAGGCACTTTTGGTTTGTTTGCTCTCTTAGCAGCTTGAAGCTTGTAACAATTAGGACGAATGTGTCCAGACTTTCCACAGTAATGACAAACCCAAACAGGTTTACCATGCATCTTGTCCTTAGATTTGGTAGGCTCCTTAGGTTTAGATTCTCTCAAATCTACCCTACTCTTCTTAGGTGGTGAAACTTCTACAGGTTTAACAACCTCACTCACAGGGGGTTTAACTGTTTCACTCACAACCTCACTCACAAAAGGTTCAGAAGAAGATGACGGAACAAAGATAGTGGAATGGGGTGCAGACACAGAGATGCTCTCAACAAAACCTAAACAAGATTTGTCAGAAGGATACTTTTGAACACTCAGCATTTGATCAAGTTTAGAACTAGCAGATCTAGTAATAGATAAATCATATTCCAAAGTTTTAACTTTATCAAGCAAGAGCATATTCTCAGATTTCACATTGTTCAAAAGATCATTAGCATCAAACAATTTAACAAGCAAATTCTTCTTTTCAAGCTCAAGAGATTCAATTTTCTTTAGGCCAAGTTCAACATTCATAGCATCCTTTGCAGCAACTTTGCAAAGTTTGTTATAGGCCTCTTGAAAATCTGCATCTTCAGAGAGTTCCCCATCAGAAGGGTTCTCCTCAGCAGATATGCTTTCATTGACTACAGCAGTAGCAGTGAAAGCTATGAAGTTTCCATCCTCGTCACCACCGGACTCATCATCAGAAACCTCATTATCACTAAGGGTTACAGCCATAGCTTTGCCCTTAGACCTCAGGAATGTTGGACATTCAAATTTAACATGACCATACCCTTGACAATCAAAACATTGAGCACCCAAGGAATTGTTGGAAGATTGACCTACTCTTTCTCTAGGTTTTTCAGTGTTGCTAACCTTAATGGGATCATTCTTCCTAAAATTTCTAGGTTCAGCAATGTTGGTATTCCTTGCCCTCCTATTAGTAATCCTAAGAAAGTTTCTAAAGTTCTTGGTAAGGTAAGCTATCTCTGTAGCAGAGAGCTCATCATCAAATCCACCAACATCAACATCATCAACAGACTTAAGAGCCATTGATTTGGATTTGTTAGTTTTGGGTAGGTCTAACTCATAGGACTGAAGAAATCCTACAAGCTCATCCACAGGGATGGAGTCCACATCCTTACTCTCAGTAATGGCAGTCACTTTGGGTCTAAAGTCTTCAGTTAAAGATCTAAGTATCTTCCTAACAATTTTAGGTTGATCATAGACTTTACCCAAATTAAAAGCAGAATTAACAATATCATTCAGTTTGGCATAAAATTCATCAAAGGATTTATCATCAGACATCTTAATGCTTTCAAACCTAGAAGTTAATTGCTACAGCTTATTGATTTTGACAGCCTTCGTGCCTTCATGCACAGTTTGGAGGATTTTCCAAGCAGTATGAGCAACCTCAACATTTAAGATTCTCTTAAATTCCTCCATAGAAACAACATTAAAGATGGCATTCATAGCTTTGCTATTAAATGCAGCTGCTTCTTTTTGAGAAGTTTGCCACTCACTCACAGGAGTAGTGGGCTTCTCCCATCCGTACTCAACGGAGTTCCAAACTCTCTCATCAATGGATTTCAGGAATGCTTTCATCCTTACTTTCCAATAGGCATAGTTATTCCCGTCAAAGTGAGGAGGAACAACAAGAGAGTATTCATGTTCCATGACAACAGGGGTAAAGGATCAGCTCAGAGATCAAAGGATCTACAACAGAAGAGCTACCTGCTCTGATACCACTTGTTGGGTTTTAGACCCCTTAAAAACAACCAGATTGCGTAGCCTAGTTAATTAGTCAAGTTGTTACTTAGTCAAATTAAGCAATTCTAGGTTAAAAAAATCAAATAATCATATCAAATATATAAAGCAACGGAATAATAAATAACACATGATATAATGACCCAAGAAACCACACGGTAAAAACCTGGGGAGGATTTGACCTAGCTATCCTCAAGGTAAACCTGAATCCACTATAAAAGAATCGAAGTTCATACAAAAGGACTTACAAGCTTCCCACTTGACTTCTTAATGCTACCCACCAGTAGAACTTACTGACACGACCATGTGCAAGCTCCGAATCCACGGATTCCTTCTTTCTTGGATTCTTCAATCAGCTACAAGCTCCCCGCTTGTTATTATTTAAGCTCCAATGGTAGCAACCGAGTTGATCATCAAGATGTTGAAATAATCTCAACCTTAAAAACCCTAAGTTTTGTGTAAAGGAAAGTTCCTCAAAGATTTCACAAGAGATTCACACAAAACCGCAATGTATGAGCAACAATACAATGTGAACAACCTCCAAAAACGTGGCTAGGGTTTAGTTTAAATACCTAGGGCAAAAACATAAAACCCTAAACTTTTAATGAGGTAGGGCTGAGTTGGAAATTCTGCAGAAAACACAACCTGTGCGATTTTTGATCGATCGAGTCTGTCCTTCGATCGATCGAGCCAGGCCAAAAGTCACAAAGACTTCTGCAGCCACTCGATTCCAACTTTACAATGATTAATCAACTTTGAGCAAGCCTAAACAAGACTAAATACATTGTTTTGATCATGGTTTGCCAACATTACAAATTAGAGTTCTAAATACATAAAATCCTAAGACCTTAGAACCTAACAAGAACAATAATTGATAGTCACTTTGCTTTTTTCAAGTTTAAAATATCTCTTTTTCTTGGCACATTATTTAATTGTACAACATAGTTGCTTATGGAAGAGACTTGTTAGGTAAGCGGGATTGTCATACTTTTTTTAAGTTTGGAAATTTTTAGTTGGTTCATATGTGGAGGGGGAAGTGGGCTTACGTTGTATGTCTCATTTTTTCCTAAACTTTGTTTAATAAGTAATATATTAGACACTTTCAAAATTAAGTGAATATAAATTGCAGCTTCATGGTAAAGCAATAAACCAAACATAAGGATGATCAACACATACACATACAAACCCTTTTTCCAATTCTAATAATTGCAGTTAAATATTCAATTAGAATTGCTTACTATACTAGTCACATTAGCTAATTAAACATTATATAAGCATCTCACTTTGGTCTTGGTGATGTAGAGATAAAACCAAAAGAGGGTGAGTTAGACTCATTAGAATGCATAGTCTCAAATCTCCTTATTTTCCCAATATCAATATTCATGTAAAAGAGAAAAGGAGTTCATAAGGCATGCCAAAAAATTAGTATTTTACTAATCCAGTCAATTCTTCCACCAAAGGGAATATGGAACAGAATTCACCTAGGTTTATGATTTGCAGAATATGATGCCCGTGCTACATTGAAGCATAAATGCATTGCTCATTTTTCCCGCAACCAAACCATTAAAATTAGGAGAAATTTTTTTTCAATTATCGTTTGGTCACAACTTGAATTAAAACACATAAAAACAACACCTAGCCTATTAAAATTAGAACCTTGAAACTCATTCAGCCACAAAGTTTCCATAAAATTTTAGACTAATAATGGGAATCAGACAAACTTACCCCATGCTTTGCAATATTGAAATAACACAAAACTTAATTAGTTTTGCTTATAAAAATTTAAGCTCTATCTATGGGGGGAAAAAATGTTAGGAAAGTAAGATCAATGAGCCATATATGTGTTCTCTGCGATCTGTTAATATAACAAAATGGATGTCCTCCCTCAAGCTCATTACTGCCCAAACGCTACAATCCATTAAAATCCAGCATTATTACATTCTAATTAAAATAAGAATAAAGATTTGTAAATTCTTGGCACTAACTAACTAATAAAACATCTCCTTAATTTGCATGTGTCACACATTTGGCGCGTATAACTCCAATATAAATTGCATGTCCATCTTAACAATCTTTGCAAAGGTAGAAATTTTTGGACGGAGGTAGAGGAAATTTGGTTCAAGGATTTCTTCAAATACTATTAGAGGAATTGAGAAAGAGAATAACAGCCCAGCAAACCTCACTTTGTCACTGTCAGTAAAGAGTACTTTGGACACAACAATTGCATTGGCAGCTTCTGTATAGTCAAAGCAGACATTGAAACCAGTTTGACCGCATGTGACATTGGAGTTGTAATTGTACTGTAGCCCTCCATAGACACAACATTAAACCATTAATGAACATGAGAAAATGAAATTTGGAAGTCAAATGTATGGCATAATTAACTTAGCTATAACATTAGTGTTTGTGTGAAGTTGACTTGAACTTTTGCAAAAGTGAGCAAGACATTTTATCAAACACATGGTTTGCTTGTTCCAAATGGGAATGAGATGAATGTTTTGCAACATGAATCCACCCAAAAATTACACCCAAGACAAAATAAGCACAACTAAGTAAAAGCATCGTGGGATTGCAACCAACTACTTGAGCAGTTGAGCCTATTTATAAAGGTATTATATAGAGCAACTAATGAGCTTGCAGATGTACTAGTGCCTGAGAATTTTTAAATGTAATGTGACATATGTTTTCATCATTGTACCCACATGATGCAAGACCAAGTTATAAATTATAGAAACGGTGTGAGTCAGTAAATATCTTAACCAATAAAGAAATCAAACCAAAACAAACAAACTACTCTGATTAGCAAAAAAACCATTACCAAACAACATAAAAAAAATGAATAAACAAAGTTAGTTAGTACCTCTTTAGATACAGAAGAAGGTTTTGATATTCATTGCCTGGTGGTTATTCCCCCTTTGGTTTAGTATTTTGTACCACAACCAATAAAGTTGAAGATTTGATTTTCCCAAGCTTGTGTTTCCTTAAACATGCAAACCACAAACTCAGTGCCTGGAATTAAAAAAAAAATGAATTGAAAGAAACAGAGAGACAAAGAGAAAAAAAAAAAAAAAACAAACTTCCCTATTATTATTTTTTTATAAACTTCATTTTTTATTGTTTTAGGACATTATAAAATCCATCTTAATCTGTGTTTCTGCATGAAATATATTCAAATGAAACACAATGACGAAAATAAAAAACACCTCATCACCATTATAGGATTCTTACTGTAACTCCCCAATTTATATTGCAAAGAGGACAATTAATTCCAAGAATACAAAGTCGAACAAAAAATATATCTTGAGATAGGGGGGAGAAAAAAAAGAGATCCCTTAAAACCAATCATTATTTTGTACTTGCACTGATTGAAACTAAAAATTGGTCCCTCAAGATAAAATGTCCAAACCTATGTAAGTGCAAAGAAAGTGGCTATGGTAGGCCTAACCAAGTCTTCTATTATAGAATTTTCTCAATACCAATCATTAAAAGATAAGAGCTGGTACCAATAGAAATCTGCATTGCCTTGCTCTTTCCTTGAGTTGTGTACATTTGGTTTTCAATTTCTTGATGCTTACTACCATTTTCCTTTTCCATCAACTCCCATTTCATTAGGATCTTGATAATATTTGCACTTTTATCAATTTCACTAATATTCATTTTCTTATTTTTCTCTACCTTTTTTTCAATTACTTTGGCTCTAAGTAGCAATTAAGACCTAGCAAAATTTAAAAATATATATATATATATATATATATTCACAAAAAAATAGCATTAGCATAAAACATAAAATGATGCATTGAGTTGCACTCTATAAAACTCAAAGGATTATTATATCATAAATTATCCAATTTGTTGGTCTTGGGTGCAAGTGAAAACACATGCATATCAAGAATTGGGTATAAGGTTGGAACGTTGAATGCTCATAGGACACCAAGACTAAACTGGATCAAAACGTAGTTCTAATGTTATCCATTTAATAATAGTTAATTTGTTAATAATCTACATATCAAGAATCAAGAATATATATGAATTGGTTTAGGAGTGAGCATTGTTCTAAGAAAATAACTTAGAAACAGATGGATTGTGGATGAGTTTTTTAAAGACCATCCCAAAACAATAAAGGAAGATATCCTTCTATTTCACTCTTGCAGACAACATCCATCCCATGTAGCATCTTGTGAAAGACAACATGGCATTCCATCCAACCTTTAAAAGGAAACAAAAAGCAAGCATGTACAAAAGAAAAAACAAAAAGTTTTAGTTATGAAAAATGTGCGCTAAACAGTTGTTACCAATTATCATTGTTCAAATACATTTAAAAAAAAAAAAAATCCTCCACTCCATTGTTCATCATTGCTAGTTTCTCCCCACTTAAATTTCATCATTCAACCATTAACATAGCCAGCAAATGTCAGCATATTATAGTTCACAGTTGTCGTCAAGGTGCACATATGTTGCTAATTCTGAATATGGACACTCAAAGTCATGTAATGAGCCTGCCCCCACCTAAATATGATAAAACATCTTGATCTACCTTAATTGAGTACCACACTACTTATTTAATATGAAAAACAACTTAAACATGAGGTTATATGCAATAGCAACATGAGTTTATATGCAAAATTCAGTGATAGAAACTAACATGAGTACACAATGTTCCAAAACAATTCAACAGTATGAGTGATAGAAACTAACAATAAAATAGATACAAAGATACCCAAGCATTTAGGTATTTGGGTTTCGTCACACATTCAAGCATTTATTCGAATACAAAAACAATATATATATATATATATATATATAATATAGTTTTTTAGGATAGAGAAACTAAATAGTGATTGTCAGTCTTCCAAGGAGAGAAAAAGAGATTTGCATTAAAAAAAATAGACATATTGGCTTATTTCTCTCTCTAGAAATCATAGTAACCTGGCCTGCTTAAAAAAGGGGGATATACTATATGCGTTTTTCTTTAGAAGAAATTAATTAAAATAGCAATTGAATATAAACACAGCATGAAGTAGAAGTTTGTTTGGCAAAAACGTTGCTCTGTTTTGACTTTGGAGTTGTGATTGTTATGAAAAAGGGTAAGAAAGTGATATCTTTTGCTATCTCCAAGAGATCTAGTACCTGATAGCATTTGAATTGTAGGCTGAAGATATTTCATGGGTACCTAAAACAATTCCAATAAATAATAAAACATTAACATTTGCATAGTAAAAAACTCTGATATCCGAAATTTAGAACTAAACAAATAGCACGAAAAAAATTTTGGAAAAAAAAAAAAAAAGAGATAAAGAGAGAAAGAGACTAAATTTCATACCACATCAAGAAAAACCCTTCTGTCTTCTTTGTTAATTTCAAAGTTCAACTGAGGCCTCTCATAGCCTGCACCTTCTGTGTTTGCAAGTTTTTTTCTTGCTCCTCTCTCTTGCTGCCTTTTAACGTCCCTTGTACAGTGAAAAGGAAATCTAATATAAACTAATCAAATCTAATCCAAAAACATATAGAATTAATAAATCCTAACCCAAATAACTAAATGGAAACAAAATAAATTCTTGTACAGTGAAAAGGAAATCTAATATAAACTAATCAAATCTAATCCAAAAACATATAGAAAAAATAAATCCTAACCCAAATAACTAAATGGAAACAAAAAAAATTCTAACCCAGGTACCTAAAAATCAAACCAATCCAAGCATAAAGCATATTTAACATTCAATTTAAAAAAAAAAAAAAAAAATTACCAGTGATGGTTCTAGAAACTATAGCTGGTAGTACCGGCTCTAATCAGACTTGGATTGCTTCCAAGGATTTGCCTTTCCACCTACAAACCCAGAAAAAGGAAAGTTAAAGAAAAACCCTTTAATTTTTTATTACATAGATATGAAATTGAAATCAATCATTTACAAATGAAATCTACAATTGAATCCAAGAGAGAGTTAAATAAATCCAAAGCAACACATATACCCTACCCATAAACCAAATTAAATCGTATAACCTTGAACAAAACCAAATCTAACCCAAATGCCTAAATCGAAACACTCAAATATAAATCATAGTTATCACGTAATTTTAAAAAGAATAAAGAAAACCTTCACTGGAAATGGTTCCGATTGCATGACGGTGGTGGCTGCCTTGAAATTTATCTCTTTGTCGATCTCTATTCTTCATTTGTTTTAACGGGTTCATTATCTTGAATGAAGGCGCTTTCGATCTCTCTTTTGTAACATTTTCGATCAATCTCTGTTCTTCTGCAGTTTACGAAATCTCTCTGTCTCTCTCTTTTCTTTTGTGTTTTTCCTCCTTCAGCAAACCGTATCTGTAACTTTAAAACCCTTTTGGCGTGAGAAATGGATGGCTTTTATTACGTTTGTTTTGGGCTGAACAGGTGTAACATGCGGGCCAATTAGTGGCTTTTATTATGATTGTTACGGGTTGAACAGGTGCAACTCGCGGGCTGTTGTGATTTTAATTGTTGCAACGTACGTTTTTTTTAAGGAAAAATTGCAAACGTGGCAGCATTTTAAGTAGTCATTTTTGCTAACGTGTCAGCACCAAGTAAAAGCTTCTATTATTATATATAGTACTAGTCGCTAACCCGTGCGATGCACGGGATAGTTAATTAAAAAATAAAAAATAAATTTATTTTGCTACTATAACTTGGCTTTAAAAAAAAAATGCTATGGTGATGTCTTCATGCAATGCTCAACGGCAATTAAATCTACCATTCACTACCAATATAATCTATGTTATCCTGCACATTTGTTTGCATAACAAACAGGTCATTTTCACTTTTGTAATAAAACAATCTATGGTCGATGAAAGAGTAAATCCTACTTTGGATAAATATATTATACAATTATTCAAATGGTTAAATTAAAAAGGAAATAAAGAAGAAAAGTTGCACCAACCACAAACTCAATTAGATTTCTTTTGAATAAAATGGTGTTATAAAGAGTTATAACAAATGAAAGGGAAAAAAAAAAACTGAGAAAGGGGAAGGAATACTTACACTTGAAAATAGAAAAATAGAAAATCTACAAATTCAGTGCTTGATAGTAGATCTATAAATTGCATTCTCATATCCTCCATCTTCTGCAAGTTAATTGGATATAATTAAAAAAATTTCCTAACAAAATGCTCTTTCCTTTCCATTACGCTTTGCATATTTTCATCCTAATAAAGTTTAAGAAGTGCTCTGTGGTCACTGCATAAAGAATGTGTGCACAAGTTTAAAATCAGTAATAGAATTAACATTAATCATTAAAAAAAAACCTGCAAATTCCATAAAAAGAATCAGTATGGATTAGCTTAATAATCAACCTGCAAGAATCACCAGTAAAGGATCTTCTTCATCAGCTTCCTCTTTCCAATTACTGGAAGCACAAATGGGTCACTATGTGCAAGAAAACCAGCAATTGTTAATGCTGGATTGAGGCATTAAAAGATAGACTCCATAAAAAGCATCTTTCCAATATTTGGGTCCCAATGGTACAATGCAAAGATGGTGACCTGTTACACAAAATGTTTTTTTTTTTTTTTTTTTTTTTTTAATTACAGTGAACATCCTAAAGCTGTTAACCAATACAGAAACTTGTATCCAATGATATTTACCAAGTGAGGTAAATGCCTCTATATCATCTAGAGCCCAATTGTTTTAAAGCAATTTGAATCGCAAGAGCATCTGATGGCTAAAGTGCTTTTGCCAAAAATGATCAAATAGTTCGAAGCGACAAACTTTTAATATGCAATCATAGTTCTTGTAAAGCTGACAATTTTAGGTAACTGATACTAAATCAATGCAGTATGGATCATCCTTGCATAAAATCTATAATAAATAAACAGGAAAAAAAAATAGGAAAAAAGAAAAGGGTTTAAATTAATCAATAAACAAATTAGGCTAACTAAGTTGGAGAAACGTGTTTCTTAGAAATAGAATCTTGTATTTGCTAATTACCCTTTCATGGTGCTACCTCAATACACAACAAAGATACGGAATTTTCATTAATCTAAATGCTCAAAGAAATAGAGAGAGTTGAGAACTATTATATCATTTAATTATGTGCGTCTCAAAATTACTTCATTTCTATAAGGTTTTGATCTTCACTACTTACATCAACAGTAGAATTGCTAAGCATGAATAACCATTAAATTTTGGCATCAAAAAGATTTATATGCTTATATAATAGTGGTTGTGAACATTAGAGAGTGCTGACCATTATAATAGTGTATTCTTCTGCTTCTCTCTACTTCTCTAGTTCCATCAATAGACTCAATCCCTATTTCATGCAATTCAGCCTTAACATTGCAAAGCATTACTGTGTCTGCATAGACTCAATTCATCTTTATTCTGCAATTAGAAGAGTCACCATTTCAAGTTCTTTTTTTCGTCAACAATATTAATACCACCACACCCAAAGTAATTAGAAGTCTAGAACAAAGCTCTACTGAGTTTAATTCATAACATTTTCATCAATCATATAAGCAATTTACCAGAGTATGAGGAATAAAATCATTAAAAAGGTTTCCACGAAATTAAAGCAAAAAAATAAAAATAAATTATTAGTAAGGCAGTTATCCCTTTATTAACAGTGTGACTAAAAGTGAAATTCAAAGTGGAAAAGTCTTTCAAATATATATATATATATATGCGGAAAAGGAACATTATATATAAAACTATCTATGTTGCAAGAAAATAGCCTCACCAACCAAACATGAGATGTTTGTCTTCATGTCCTCATTTCCTCCATGAAAGTAGGATTATAATTGAATGGAGTTATCTACTTTTTGTCTATTCTAAACCAAGCCTTTCATACCTTTAGAAAATATCAGCAACCCCTTCAATTTGAACAACAATCCTAATTATTTAAAGCAAATCACCAACACCCTTTTAAAATGACTAGAATGTGCAAACCGCTTTTAAATTAGAATCTATATATTTTTAAAATAGAATCTATATTTTCTTAAAAGATCAGACAACAATGTTTTTTCTCCAAGAGTTTGTTATATATTTTCAAAGTCAAATTGGAAAAGTTTTGATATGACAGAAAAGTTTCCTTATGTGTGCAACTGAAAC
Source organism: Quercus gilva (assembly GCA_023621385.1). Lineage (NCBI taxonomy): Eukaryota > Viridiplantae > Streptophyta > Magnoliopsida > Fagales > Fagaceae > Quercus > Quercus gilva. The sequence continues at coordinate 104,040,958 of CM042476.1, read as the reverse complement.
AGAAATTTCATATAAGTAAAAGCTCACCTCAGGGTAGCAATCTTGGTGGACAATTGTCTGGTTGTTCGTATTTACATACACCTCACAGGATACTCTTGCCAGATGAAAATGTTGGAACGCAGTTTAAACACATGGAGAAAGAAGAAGCATCATGTAACAGAATAAAGCTTGTAAGAGAATACTATGGAATTGTCAGAACAAAACTAAAATTTCCTTAACATACCGTTTCTTAATGCAGTAAGTGTACTGCTGCTGCTTTGCAACATACTTAGTTATTGCAAAAAGCCACGCAATCACACATAAATATTTCCAAATAATAGCTCTATAGATTCAGAGCTCAAGATTGTTTCTTTACTTAAAGCAAATAATGATTGTACATAAAAAGGTAAAAGGGTAAATTTGCCAACTTATTTGATGCATGTATCTAAATCAATTGTTATTGTGACATTATTTGAGCTTTGCCATAAAGATTTTGAAACTGCAGCATGAACATATATAATTGAGACATATGACCTTGTGAAAAATCACAAAATATGAAAGAGAAAGCAATGTGGCCAATAATTGAAATTAGCAAACTCCACTATTGGCTCCAAACTCATTAATCTAATCTAATCATTCAAAAGAAACACTCCCAATTGTAACCCTAAATCATACTTAACAGCCAAAAACAATAGAACAAAATTAAAAACTTACCGGTAATGTTTTCGGAAAAGTCCTGGTCTGATTATAAAGTCCCTCAGATTTTTCTCTCCTTCTCTGACTCTCTCTGTCCCTTATTGATGCTCTCAATGAACAATAATAATGTAAGGCTCTTTTGGTTTTTTTTTTAAAACCACAAATTTACTCCAAATTAAGAGAACAGGTAAGGGGGAAAACCTAAAATTAAAATAAAAACATCACTAACCATTTTTTAAAACTCCAAGAGACGAAGCCCATGTAGAATTTGATCTTCTATAGGGATTTCCCAGGAGAAACTGTTGTGAGTGAAAGATGGGTAGCGCCGACAAATGTAGAGCTGGAAAAGGGTGGTGTCGGAGAAGGTGGAGCCGTTGAGTTGTGGGAGAGAAGGGCTGATGGTGGCTTGCGTTTTGGACCGAAGGTGGAGCCGTTGAGCTGCGTTTTGTGTGTGGGGGAACGACAAAGCGTGGATCTGCAGTTTGGAGGAAAGAGAAGGCAGAGGAAGGAGAAAGTTGCGTATGAAGGAATGGCAGAGCAGTTTATTGGGCTTTAGAAAACTATTTTGCGTTTATGTTTTTATTTTTGGTTTTAGAAAAGTTTTTTTTTTGTTTAATATTATGCTGACGTGAAAAATTGTGGGAGTTCAAAAGCTTCAGTTTTATATATATACAAGAAAGAGAAGTTGATATTAACAATTATGGGGGAAAAAATAATATGTTAAACTTAATAAATTAGAGGAGAAGAAGATAGAAAAAAAATTATTATATTTATTTTTTTTATTCTAAAACATATGAGCAAGTAAGTGAAATAACGTTGCTGTTTTTCTTGACCATGTAGTAATATAATTTAAGTAAAAAAATACTAAAAAATAAATTAATAATTAAAGGATAAGATGAAGAATTTAGATTGTAATCAAATTAAGATTTTTATCAACTTAGAAATTATTGGAGTAGAAGATAAAAACAAAAAAAATTATATCTATTTTCTTAAAAATCTAAAAAAAATTATGCAAATTAAGATTTTTATCAACTTAAAAATTATAGGAGAATAAAATAAGAACAATAAAAAATTTATATCTATTTTCTTAAAAATCTAAAAAAAAAATTGTATTTTGGTGAAGCCACTTGGCACAAGCATAGTTTTTAAGCTCAACTTTTATTATATAGTATATGATATTGATAATTTGATTAGATATAATGAGTGCTTCATTGAATTGATGGTTCTTTTAGGTGTGTGTTTCCAAATTCTTTCAATTTCTTTTTGTTTGTTTTTTTCCTCCAATTTTATAGTATCTTCTAATGTACTTTACAAATTCTAGAATGATAGTGCACATTTAGCTGGAAAGAGAAAAAAGGAAAAAGAAAAGTTGTGCACATCACTTTTAATGATTCTAAAATCACATGCTGCTGAATGCAAATTAAGCTTGAAATGTCATATTTACATTTTTGCACATACCAAATTAAAATTTTCATATTGAGTTTCCACATACTAACTTGATTCTCATAAGCATATTAAATTTTTTATTTGATGAATGAATGCTCATGCATTTTGGTAGTATTTGAGAAGAGTACTAAAAATTCATAATAATATCACTTAACTGTTTAATATTGATATTGTTGATGTGGTGCTACTTTAAAGTTTAAAGTAGTGAGAATGGGAATTTGAATTGTGCATGATGATCTATAGAACAGATGGGGTTTGATGGAAGTGAGACCACTCCATAAACATTTTCATGCATGATAGCTTAGTGATTGACTTTGTGTGGATTGTAGAAAGGATTCATGTCTAAGATAGATTTGAAAGCATTTTTTTTTTGTTTTTTAACTCTTTGCTTTCTCTTTGCTAGCTAAACATTAAGTTTGGGGATATAAAACTTTTTTAAAATATTAAATTCCTATTTTGCAGATTTTAATTTTGATGTTAGATCAAGAGCATTGTTTGATATTAAGCTTGAATTGGTAATTTGTAAATTGAGGGTCTAAACGTTCATAGTGTTTTACATGCTATTTGAACTTTCAATCTTTAGTCTAGACTTGCTCCACTTCTATTTTACTTCTTACTGACTAATGTTTCTTTGAACTTTCTTTGCCGTTTGTTTTTATCAAAGAAGAGACTTTACTTTCTGTTAAGTGTGGAGGTGTGCCCTGGCACTACCCACGTGAACTTGGACAATTTAAATTTCAAATAGATTTTTATTTTTATTTTTAATATTAAAAGAACACAAGTTTGGAAAGGCATTTGATAATTCAAACTTGTACTATTTTTGTTAAGGATACAAGTGATCTAGTATCTACAACTACAAACTTGTATTATTACTATTATTAATATAAATATCACCATGTAATGTATTAAGTACTTTATTTTATTTATTATTAATGAGCTGACACTTTGTTTGTATTTTAGACCCCTTAAAACACAATAGGATTAACCTAGTTAATAAGCCAAGTTATTACTTAGTCCAAATTAAACAAATCTAGGTTAACACAATCATATAATCATATCAATGTAAAGTGCAGAATATAAAGAACATAAAGATATGATGACCCAGGAAAACTAAACTGGTAACCTGAGGAGGATTTAACCTAACTATCCTCAAGGTAAAATTGAATCCACTATGAAATAATTGAAGTTTTACAATAGCGACTTAGACCAATAACATCCTATTGCTACCTCATGTAGAAAACTTACTAACACGACCACGTGCAAGGTCTGAGACCACGGACTCCTTCTTTCTTGGATTCTCCAGCAAGTACAAGCACTCCCGCTTATGTATCTTTAAGCTCTTATTGCAGCAACTGAATGATCATCAAGCTCTCAATGAATTCTCCTTCTTGATAATCCTAAGCATGTGTGAAGGCAACCACCTCTTAGATCTCATAAGATATTCACACACACAGCAAGCAGAACAACCTTAAAAACGTGGCTAGGGTTTCCCTTTTATACCTAAGGTAAAACATAAAACCCTACACGTTATATAGGCTTAAGCTGAGTTGGAAATTCTGCAGAAAAAACATTCTGCTCGACTTTTGATCGGTCGAGTCTAATTCTCGATCGATCGAGCCAGACTGAATTGCACAATGAATTTTGCAGCAGCTCGATTCCAACTTTACATAAAACACATACTTTGAGCAAGTCTAAAACAAGACTAAAAACCTGTTTTGATCATGGTTTGCCAACAATACAAATTAGAATTCTAATACATTAGTTTCTAAGTACTTAGAACCTAACAAACTTCCCCTCTGGCTATCCGTGACAAAACACAAACACAATGCTCAAAGTTACAAGTAAAAGCCCTTTACAAAAATAATGACCATTACAAAATAATCTAGCCTAACTACTATCCATTAGTTGCAAGTGTAGATAGCAGCACGATTGAATCAACTTGTATATTTCCTGAAATACTCAACAAACGCATAAACAAATGTGTAGAAAATACAAGTAAAACAAAAATAAATTCTTGACTTCACAAAACACAAAACAAAGACATATATCATGAATAACTCATAAATATAAATCAATGTGTAGTTAAACAAGAAATATAGATAACAAAGTATCTCACCCTAACATGAATAGCCCAAAAACAATACATCAAGAGCCAAAAAGGATACACACACAATGAAGCACCTAGATACAATCTGAACTCCACAAGCTCCAACAAACAAAATCTCTCCCCCTAACTACAAAAAAATCCTCTACAAGTGTCCAAATGTACTTCCCCATTTTATGACGGAATGCCAAAGGACAATCAGAATCCATCATCAAAAGGGGTGGCGAAGGCGAACGACTAAGATGCGCCAAATCTGCTCGCAAAGCATGGAGCTCGTCAAGCATGTCCACCAAAATCTGACCGTGAGCCACCTGAATGGTCATGACAGTCTCCAACGTACGATGAATGTTAAAGTCATCTGAAGTAGATGGTAGAGGAGTAGCAGCAACAAGATCAGCAGACGCCTTACTAGAAGTAGTACCTATAGAAGAATGAGGGGGTGTGGTACCAGAAGGCTCAACATGAGGGCGTTTAAAGCTCTCTCTAATCTGAGCAGCCCTTTGCCTAAGAAAAGTGGCACCTATGGGAGCAATAATGTGTACGGGCTCAGAAGCAAAGAAGTCATCTAAACCAAGATGCAACAAAATCCTATGAATGAAAGCAGGATGAAAAAGAGCATGACCGGTAGAGGAACTCCTATGAACTTTGTTCAAATAACGAAACAACAGATGAGTAAAACTAATAGGAGCATCTGTAAAAAGAGCATACAAAAAAGCACATCGTTCCAAAGGAATGGTGTGCAGATGAGTGATAGGCCATAAGGAATGATATGTTATCCTAAAGAAAAGATAGGTAGTCTTAGTGAGCTCAGCAGAAGTGATCCGAGGATCAGAACTCCACCGGATAGAAGTACCAGTGATGTATGACATGATGTCGTACAAAGGAGGAGACTCATCATAAGGGCAAACAGGATGCTGGACCACAGGTACCACAAGAGCATCAGCCACTACAGTAGAAGTAATGGTGAACTCTACACCTCGTATCCAACTCTTTACTAAAGTGTTGGAATCATAGACGTGGATAGAGAGGTTCGAGTAGAACTCTCTAATCAAGGTAGCTGGAGGAGGATAAACAATATCCAAAAGTGGCAACCAGCCCCGATGCTCAAAGTTTGCCCTAATGGCAAGATCAAGCTCATCTAACAAAACTTATGCTGAGCCCAAATCTTTCTCTTAAGGTTTAGTGTGTCAAATGTCTCTTGGTTTTTCTCATTCGAAAACCTCTCACTATCAAAAGAACGAGCAGAAGGTGAGGGGGTAGACCTATTAGCTCTAGTCTTCCTAGGCATGGTGCTAGGGTAAGGAGACACAAGGATAGAACCAAAAAGAACCAAAAGAAAAAAACCAAGGGCAAACTGAAAGTTAGCACAAAAAAATATAGAAATAACAATCTATATGATGCATGAACAGATAAATGTCATGATGCATGCTCTAATGCAGTGATAACAAGTTCAATTTAAGTTTAGAATCACAAAATTGGCTTAAGCATAGAGTTTATAACAAAAACCCCAAAATTTTGAAAAACCACTTGTTCAATTTGTACTAAATTGACCAATTGATCATCACACAAGTTAGAAAACAGTTTATAATGATCAAATTAATCAATCCAACAAGCCAATTTCATCAATTAAGCTCAATTTGAACAAAATCCCTAATTCAGATATATTCAAGCCCTAGAATTTTCAATTTCTCACAATTCATCAAATTAATCAAATTAACACATCAAGAACAGTTATAGTAACTTATAACAAAAACCCATTGATCAATTTCAAGAAATATGACTTGAATCATAAAAAATCCCAAAAATTCCATAGGTTTGAAATTTCCCAAATAATGCATGATTTGATGCATGAAAAGTGAAAATAAATGCAAAAGGAAGGGTACAAAGGTCTTACCGGCCTTGGGAGAGAAAAACCTTACAAAAAGAATGGAGGAAAACGACAAAAAATAGGATTGGAGCCTTGACCGAGTCGTATAGAGAGAGAAAAAGTTGAAAAACTTTTGAAAAAGTGAGTTTGAACACGTGAAAATCAATTTTAAAAAAATTCTCTACACGATTTTCGATTGATCGAAAAACAGATTTAATCGGTTGAAAATGCTTCGATTTATCCAACACCAATTGAGCACCGATCGAAACAGACAGAGGCTGACCAAAATTTTGAATCGCAATTTCAATCGATTGAAAAAGAGGTTCGATCGGTCGAAATTCTGGAAAAATCATATTTTTGAAAAACACAGCATTTTTATGCAGAAACTCCTCAAAGCATTGACTTTTATAAATAAAATGCATGAGTATGAGATGAAATGCTTTTCAAAACACATGTTTTGAACCCAGATTTTCCAAAATTAAGATTTTTAATCAAGACCCTTATAATTTCAAGCATCAAACATGTTTTGCAAAACCTCAAGGAATTTTCAAACTTGGTTGGCCAAACCAAAATCACACACCATAAGATGTACAAGGTTTAGCAAAGAGTAACTTGTGTGGTGTGTGCAACTAGCAAAAGTTTAAGATACATGTGAGGTGATATGTAAATAGAAATCAAGCACAAAGTCTACAAAATTCATTACATAAAATTTGAGAGAGACTATCACCTAAAGAGTTATATCATATAACTCCCACATCTCCTAGAATAAAAGCTTGCAATCATGTAAGTTTCTTGATTTGCCTCATATTGTACACACCAATTTTAATTGAGCAGAAACTTATTAAAATAGTCAGGATAATGTACACACCAATTTTATTTGATTGATTTAATTATAGTCCAATAATATACACACCAATTTTAGCATTTAAACCAAGGCTACACCTTATGTTCTTTTTGTGCATGTGTTACACTTTCTTGAGTATAAAATCTTACGATATGCACTAAGGTGTTCATGATTGGCTGATAAACAGTGGTGAGATGGTTATTTATGCTTTTCTCAAAAGGATCAAGTCCGCCAATCAAGGGCATATGATTTCAAGATCAAGACAAAGTGATCAAAAACTATAAACATCTTTCCTACACAACATACACTACAAAGCTTAAACTAGTAAAGTGCAAGAAATAAGCTCATCAAAGCTAAACAAGGTACATAAACATGTTATGCAAAAATAAATTGGCCAACCTTGATTTCAAATCCACGAAAATAATGCAAAACACAATTTGCTTTCCTTTTTTTTGTTTTGAAAATAAAAAAGAAACAAAAATAGTCCTAGAATGAAATGCATGAATGTTATGCAATGCAAGTCCTAGAAACAAAAAGAAAACAAAAAAGCAACAGGTAACAATGGTCACAAAGGGTAGAGCAATGAGGCACAAGGACCAAAAAAGCCAAAGGTGACTAGGGACACCGAATCACACCAATTACTTGACGAAGGGTCTCAAACTTACTTCTATTAAGAGGTTTGGTGAATATGTCAACATTCTAACGTTCAGTAGGGATATACTCAAGAACCACAATCTTCCTTTCAACCAAGTCCCTAATAAAGTGATATCTAATCTCTATGTGTTTAGTCTTAGAATGCTGAACAGGGTTCTTAGAGATATCTATAGCACTAAAATTATCACAATAAACAACCATGGTGTCTTGTGCTATCCCATAATCACTCAAAAGCTTTTTCATTGAAAGAAGCTGTGAGCAACAACTTCTAGCAGCAATATATTCCGCATCAGTAGTAGACAAAGATACTTTTTACTCATCCAAGCAACAAGATTGGCTCCTACATAAAAACACCCACTAGTGGTGCTTTTTCTATCATCAGCATTGCTGGCGCAATCAAAATTAGAGAATCCAACAAGAGACAGATTTGACTCTTTGTTATAAAACAATCCATAATCACAAGTTCCACTAACATATTTTATGATCTGTTTAACAACATTTAGATGAGAAACCTTAGGATTAGATTGAAATCTAGAACAAACACCAACTCTAAAAGCAATATCAAGCCAACTAGTAGTTAAATACAAAAGACAACCAATCATGCTTCTATAAAGTGTAACATCAACCGACTCACCAGATGGATCATTGGCAGCCATTGGTGTTCTAGCATGTGTAGCATTATCAAGTCCAAATCTCTTGACTAGATTCTTGGCATACTTTGCTTGGTTGATGTAGATTCCAGAATCTATTTGCTGTACCTACAATCCTAAGAAATAGTTTAGTTCACCAACCATACTCATTTCAAACATTGCCTTCATTTCATCTGCAAAAGATTGAGCAAGAGAATCATTAGTAGCACCAAAACCAATATCATTAACATAAATTTGAGCTACTACAAAGTAATCCTTATCCTTTCGTATGAAGAGAGTAGAATCTGCAAATCCTCTTTTGAAGCCATGCTCAGTGAGATATGCAGTCAACCTATCATGCCAAGCTCGTGGAGCTTGTTTCAAGCCATAAAGGGCTCTCTTCTACTTATAAACATCATCCGGTCTGTGAGGATCAACAAAACCCTTCAGCTGTTCAGCATATACCTTTTCTTGCAACATTCAATTCAAGAAAGTACTCTTGACATCCATTTGATACAACTTGAAATTCAGATGGCTAGCTATAGCCAAAAGTATCCTAATGGATTCCAATCTTGCTACCGGTGCAAAGGTCTCATCAAAATCAATCCTTTCCACTTGTGTGTAACCTTGAGCAACAAGTCTTGATTTATTCCTTATAACAGTGCCATATTCATCTGATTTGTTCTTAAAGATCCATTTAGTTCCAATCACATTTACTCCCTTTGGTCTAGGAAATAGTTCTCACACATCATTCCGAACAAATTGATGAAGTTCTTCATGCATAGAATTAACCCAATCAGCATCTTGAAGTGCTTCATCTACCTTCTTCGGTTCAAATTGGGATAGATAGCATGAGCGAGTAATTACACTTAAGGCTTTAGATCTTAATCTTATGTTATCATTCAAACTTCCCAATATATTTGTGGTAGGATGATTTAGCCTTACTCTAAAGGATGGACCTTTAACTAGTGATGTGGAGGTACCTTTTTGTTCTAATGAAGGACTAAATTCATTTTGTGCTTGTTGAGTCTCATGAACCGGTGTGGATGGTTCTGGACTTGATGGCTTAGAAACTGTATCATTCAACACCATAAACTCTTCATCATTATGCTTCCCCACATAATCAGCAGGAAGTGAGTCATTAACCTCCATAAACTTATCTTGAATCGGAGCAGTGTTTTCTGAATGTGCTTCTGAACATACTTCATCATTCATCACAACATTTGAAGATTCCATGACTGTTTTGGTTTTCAGATTATACACTTTATATGCTCTACTAGTAGAAGAGTATCCCAAAAAATATCCCTTGTCACTCTTTGCATCAAACTTTTCTAGGTTCTCTCTATCACGTAGAATGTAACAATCACTACCAAATATCCTGAAATATTTGACAACAGGCTTCTTTCCTCTCCAGAGTTCAGAGTTCATAGGGAGTTTTCTTGGAATCAGGTTTGAAATACACCCGATTGAGTGTATGGCAAGCAATGTTAACTGCTTCTCCCCAGAAGGATTTGGGCAAATTTTTATTGTGTAGCATGACATGTGCCATTTCCTAAACAACCCTATTCTTTCGTTCCACTATTCCATTCTGTTAAGGTATCTTAGGTGAAGAGAACTCTTAATGTGTGCCTTGATCATTGCAGAAGGTAGCCAGCTTGGTATTCTCAAATTCTCTTCTATGATCACTTCTGATTCTGGCTATTACAATATCTTTCTCAACCTGCAATTTCTTGCATAGATGTATCATCTTCTCAAGAGTCTCAGCTTTATCTTTCAAGAGCACAACCCAAGTATATCTAGTAAAGTCATCCACAACAACTAGAATATACTTCTTTACACCTAAACTTTGAACTTTGGCAGGACCCATAAGATCAATGTGTAATAACTCTAGAGGTCTTGAAGTTTGAACATTAGCTACAGACGGATGTTTCGATTTCATTTGTTTACCTATCTGACATGGTCCACAGATGCACTTATCTATCTTCTCAAATTTAGGTAACCCAATAACTGCATCACACTTGGAAGTCTTCTCTAATTGCTTATGACTTGCATGTCCCAACTGTTGATGCCACAAGTCAACTTGATCAATCTTTGCACTAAAACACTTGTTGCTTATACTTGGTGTTATACCATAACAGTTGTCAGCTGTCCTTACACCAACACACATACAGTCACCTCCTCCATCAAGTATCTGACATTCATACTTAGTGAAGAGAGCATTTAGTCTATTGTCACAAATTTGACTGATGCTGAGTAAGTTGGCCTTCAATCCATCAACATACCAAACATCTTCGAAGACTGGCAACCTTGGAATGTCCACAGTTCCAATGCCTCTGATCATAGATTTGCTTCCATCTCCAAAAGTGACTGTCCCAATCTTTCCTTCAAAGAGTGTCTTGAATAAACCTTTGTTTCCTGTCATATTCCTGGAACAACTACTATCCAAATACCAAAGACAAGAATCATGTGCCTTTAAGGCGGTTAAAACAGTATAACACAAATAATTATCACTACATGTGATTAGACCAAGATGCTCAAGGAAAGATTTAGCAAAAGCAACAAGAGACAAACACAACAAGTAGGCAAGTTGACATATAAGCAAAAAGGTTTTCTAAGAATCCATGACAAGAAGGGTCAAGGATCAGCTCAGAGATGAAAAGATCTACAACAAGAGACACACAACCCTTACATTATTCCCACATAAATACAAGGTATCTAATTGCTGAAATTACAAGCAAATTTGACACGGAATAAAGCCAATACATGGTTGAATAAATTTAACCTTACATATATATATATATATGTATATATCTATTAGATAATATAAAATGAAAATTCCTTATAAAATAAAATATATTACATCATTCCTACCAACATATTAATCAGTATAAAAAATTTATATCGTAGAAAATTCATGAAAAGAAAAAAATTAGATATTTTTTTTAAATGGACTTTAAGCATTTAAAAAAATAATTTACCTAGGTTAGTTATTCTTTGAAAATTAACAATCGTTCCTCTCTAAAAGTGAATAAGCATTTGTGGCTGTTGATGAGGCTCTCCGTTTCACTCATGCGGCTGTGCTTGTGGTGTCAACACTGATCATAGTAAATGCAATGATACTTTTTTATTTTTATTTTTTATGTGCTCTTATTTTATATTATTGAAAAATGTTAATAGATGCCCTTAAGGTAGTAGTTAACAATTCATTTAAAGAAAATTTTTATGGGAAAAAAAAAAAACAATTAATGTTTTGACAGTTTTTTTTCATTTCCTATAAAAGTGGTGTCAAAACAAAAGAGATTGTTAATCATTGTCTTAAGGGCACTTGTCAGCAATTCATTTAAAGAAAATTTGTATGGGAAATGAAAAAAAAAAAAAAAATTTTAATGTTTTTACAATTTTTTTCATTTCCTATAAAAGTGTTGTCAAAACAAAAGAGATTGTTAATTAGTGTCTTAAGGGAACTTGTTAGCATGACCCTATATTATTTTGTTTTTGTTGATGAATTACTTTAAAAATTGTTGGGTTTTTTTGGATTTATCCATTTTTTTCTAGTCAAATTTGACCAAAAAAGAAAAAAAAAAAAAAAAGAAAAAAAAAAAAGCTATCTTGTTTGGGTTCGTTGCATTAATTTCTTCCTACTACTCTAGAGGGCGAAATTTAGTATTAAATAAAGGATTTTACTAATGTGTGCCCTAACACAATAGTATACTATTTTTAGAAAAAGTTTTATCAGGAATTGAAAAAATTTTGACAGCTTTTTCAATTCCTAATAAAATTTTTCTAAAAATAAATTTGTTAATGCTTTTTTATTCCCTCAAATTTCTTATTTTTATCCAAAACGAGTTTGAGATTCCTTTGCCTATAACAATATGGGACTAAAAGGCTTAACGAATTTGAGATTCCTTTAACTAGGAGTGAACAAACACGACAATCTCTCTCTTGTTGGGTGATGTAGCAGCAATGTCTCTCTCTTACTTTGATGTGATAAATGTGAAGTAAATAAACGGGTGAGGTTGAGGTTGAGTAATAAATTAGGATTGTAAATGTGTCGTCTTTAAAATTATGATTTCCTTGTCGCTAATCCATGCAATGTGTGGAAAACTTTTACATCGAATATTAACATGTTTAGGTTTAAATATTGTCTAATTTCAACTATTTGAAAGCTAAATCGGCTACAATTTATGATGAAAGATGTAGTTTAAACATTTCTTATGAACCCACCATCAAATATATATATATATATATATTTATATTTATATATGTGTGTGTATGTGTGTGTGTGAGTTTTTTTATAAGAGAAAGATATATTACCTTCAGAAAGTAAAAATTCAAATGTTAAAACTTCCTAAATATCAAAAAAATAAAAATAAAATAAAATAGAAGATTTGGAGCCTATAAGTTATTGAAACAATTTAAAAACTATATGATTATTCAAAAAAGAAATATAAGAAAAATAAAAAAGCACATGAACTCATAAAGCAATAAATTTTAATGGGTCTAAACTTTAAACAATGAAGACAAAATCATAAATAGTCATAAGTGTAGTGATTCATTGTTGTAAAAAATGATGTACCAAGGTCATTGTTAAAAAACGTACATGAAAAACAATAAAATAAATGTTTTTTCTTTGCTCAAGGTCATTGTTAAAAAAGTACATGAAAAACAATAAAATAAATGTTTTTTCTTTCCTCATTTACTAGGTTGTGTTCCTTTAAAAACAAAAGGGAAAAAAAAAAAGGAAAAGCGTTTTTTTTTTTGGGCAACCCTTCTAAAATAAAAAATAAAAACAATAAAGCAATAAGTTTTAATTGGTCTATACTTTAAACAATGAACAAAAAAGAATAATAAACAGTCATAGATGCTGGGTTTAGTGCTTCTTGATTGTGTAAAGCAGACTAAGTAGTAGACTTAGAAAAATCCACATAAAAAAAAAAAAAAAGGTCAATGACACAGTTGTATTAGGTTTTCTGAATCCTAACATGAGTCTTTTTTTTTTCCTAATAAATCAGAAATCCTAATCTTAATGTGAGTTTTCTAATATTGCAGTCTAATTAAAGAAATTAAAAAATAAAGATGTTATAATGAAATGTAAATTTGTGAGGCTTGCAAAGTTAATGTGTCAAAATTTTAAAGGGTTATCGAGGTCCAAAATATCATAAGTATTGAGTTAAGGCCCCAAACATTACAAATATTGAAATTTAAATCTCAAGGAGGCCCTTAAAGAAAGGCAAGGCTCAATCCGCCAACCAAGGCCTATTTGAAATTGTCTTCAGGGTTCTTAATTCTTATTCTTCACTTGTCTTGAATCTAGTTTGAATTAAATTTAAATTTCAAGAACTCTAAGTTGATCACACCTATATCCTTAGATTCAAAAGTGGTTACCTTAAAGCCTTGTTTTAAATTTTGAAGCCTTCCGAATTATAAAAAATTGAAGCCTTCCGTGTTTAATTAATGCTTTGGTTTGATACTTGGGTCAGAAGTGAAGTCATGTATTGTTGGCTGCATCATTGTAAACTTTTCGCCATCTTTTATGTTATTTGTTTGAATTAAGGAAGTCGATTTTGTACCGTACCAGCTGATACGACAGGAATTTGCCGTACTAGTACTTATGCCAGAACAAAAACACAACTGTTTCGTTCCGCTTCAATGAAGTAGAGTCACAGTAGAGATTTGGGTGCTCTTCCATGGATTCATCCTAAGTGTTTGATCAATAAAAATAAATGCAAGCAATGTAGTAAACAAGAACTTTATTCCTTAAAATCACATTCAAGAACACATACAGAGGAACAGTTTGAATTCCTAGAGACAACAATTGTGTCCATAAAGAAATTCAACACGAAATTTATTACAAGCAAATTTACATACCCATATTTCTCCATTCTTTTTCCCTTTCCTTCATCCTTGGTCCAACCTATTTCCTTAATTAAGGATTACATCCCAGCTACAAACACGTACGATGGACACTAAACAGTTTCCTCACGAAACTTATTACAAGCAAATTTACATACCTGTTAGGACATATGTGTTCACATGTTAAGAACATATGTCATATTTTATGTAAATTGGCTAATCCTTTGACAAAACGCACTCTACTTGTAATTGGGTAGTTCTAGGTGTTTTTAATACTTCAAGAAACAATGTTTCAAGATCAAGTGTTGAAGTCATCAAGTCTGTCCAAGAAAAAGCAAGTTGAAGTGCAGAATTTTTAAAGCTCGACACCTGCTCGATAGCTACCTCGACACCTGCTATCTGTCGAGAATTAAAAAGTCAGAATTCCAATCTGATTTTCTTGGGATCCGTGAATGTGTTTTTGGGCTTTCTTTTCTTCTAACCCTAAACATATTTAAGGATTATTTTAAGAGCCGTCAACATAGACACAAGTTGCATAAGCATTGAGCAATCCTTGTTCAAGCAAATTGTGATCTAAGACGAAGTTCTTGACCTAGTTCATCTTCTTCAAGAAGTTGCTGTGTACTTTGCACCGTAGGGTTTTGTGACCAAGCATCTTCCTGATCTTCATTGCATAGGATGATTTGAAGAACTTTGCAGCCAACCTCTCTTCCTAAAGTTGGTGTTTGAAGTCGCGTACTGGGATCCGCGCATCTGGTTAGTCACGTACTTGGGAGCCGTGCATCAAAAGGGGAAACTGTCACTACAGATTAAGTCCGATTGGGTATTGGGGTAAGAGTTCAACTGTAGGTTGATAAGGTACTTGGGATTCCTTATTTGTAACTGCTTGATTTGATAATAGTGGAGTTTCGGGAGTGGTGACCTGAAAATCACCCGGTGGGGTTTTTGCCATTAGGGTTTTTCCCCATTCGTGAACAAATCACCGTGTCATTTATTTTCTGCTGCATATTTAGTTATTCGGTGATTTGTTTGTGCTGCCACGTATTTGCATGTTAAATTGATTAATTAATAACTTGGCTAAATTAATTAATTAGTTTAAATCACAAGGGGTCATTCAGTTTGTGGCCTATCAATACCTAATATAGATATAATTGTACTATTGTACGGAAACTTATTACATACTTCCCGAGATAGCGTCTTGTTTACATCTCTTTCATATGAGAGTAATTCCCGTAAGGAATTTATCAATTTATGAGAGAGATGTTGTAGACAA
The DNA here is from genome assembly GCA_023621385.1 of Quercus gilva. NCBI lineage: Eukaryota > Viridiplantae > Streptophyta > Magnoliopsida > Fagales > Fagaceae > Quercus > Quercus gilva. The sequence continues at coordinate 104,025,613 of CM042476.1, read as the reverse complement.
CCGTTAAACAAAATAATATATGGAAAAATTGCATTGACCACCATGAGGTTTCCCGTTATTACACTCACAACCTTTTGATTCGGAATAAGAGACTCAGCTCCATTAAAACGTAAACTATTTACATGGACCTTTCATTGATGGCTAAAATAAAGATTTAAAAAACATGGAATTTCCTATTAATAGAAAATTCAAGACGTTTTCAAAGTTTTTATCTTTTGGGATTTTATAAAAACATTTTTTTAATCATTAAAAGAAAATTAGTGTAAATAATTTCCATTTTAAAAGAAATGAGTGTCTTATTTCCAATTAAAAGGAAGGTGAGCATAATAATAATGAAAAGCCTCATGAAATATAAGGAACTTAATAGAATTCCAATTTTTCCCACTTATTTTTATGCACCAGCCCTTGCCCGACAAATTTCCCATTGTCGAAGCTGAAGACCAACCTTTTGTACTGAATGAAATCTTGCGGAAGTAATCCTCCTACATCCTTTGAACCCACTGTGACAATCACTGTTGTAGACCTGTTCAATTCGACAGGGCCTTCAAATAATTTCTGCTCAAATTTTCCTTCTTGCCAAGGTTTCAGACTGCAAACGGAAGGTTCTCCTACTTCTTGTTCGATCGAGAACGTAATATCTTTGTCGGTGTCGTTAACGACCTCGATAAAAGAAGAAAAAGGCCATGACGCGTAGCCAGCCTTAACTGGAGACAGATTCAGGGTCACGTAGAGAGCGTCGGGTTCGGAGTTAATTTTAGGGCATTCAGTTGCTGCATCATGTTCAACACCGCCACAATCGGCACAGACCACCTGGTCGCCAAATACGCGCCAGTAATATTCTTCTTTTTCATCACAGTACTCATTGTAACTGCCTTGCATTTGAATTTCAGATTCTCAACCGAGGTTGACACATGCAAAGGCTGATCGGCTGGTTTTTTCAGAGCTGACAAAAGCTGTGAGGAATTTTGATGAATCGGAACTACCAGAGACTTTTTTCGGAGAAATAATATATCGGACGCATAAATCGCCCTGCATCTCAACGACTGTCTCGCAGATGAAATCATAGCGTAAAAAAGAAAAGAAAATAAAGACCAACTGAGTTTTGTGGGTATTTCGCAAAACCGAACGAAACGGTTAGAGATACATATATAGTTTTCAAACTGATAAAAATGACAAAACTTATGGACCCATCCATGAAGACTAAGAATAGAGAAATAATATGTGCACACTCTTCTTAGAACAAATTTTATATGGTAAGTTGTTATTGAGTAGTAGAAAAGTAATTTTAGTGATAGATTCAAATTATAACCAATAACAACTATTTACCTATTATTTGTTGTGAAAATATTATGAAAACATCATGAATATAGGACTTCATCTAAGAATAACTCTATGAATACATTTAATTGTACACACGTAGTTACAAAATTAATAAATTGGGTATTGGGTGTGAAAAGTCGATAGGTAGACTGAGAGAGTAAACCCTGTACACTTGTATTTGCCGACAAATGTATTGGGTGAGTGAGATTGTCTTAATAAACTGCACACTTTACCTAGAGTGGAATTTGTTCACTACTCTGACCAATTGGCCCACATCCTTGCCCGCAAATTTTTTTCCTTTCTTAATTTATATTTTGCAACGAAAATCCCCCCTACAACTAAGACAAATCTTATAAGTGATAATTACAGTAAATTTATCAGTGGCTAAACTTATTTCTATAGTTCCTACATGTTATTTGAAATTTGTTATTTTATTTATATGTGGTACCCTCCGTCAAGCCTCAATAACCTATCTTAACTTCTCATTGTTAAAAAATAATAATAATAAAAAACTATAAAAATAAATAAATGAAGATTAAAAAAAAATTAGGGTTTGGTAAAAGAGCAAACCCAAATAATAAAAAAAAAAAAAACTATAAAAATAAATAAATGAAGATTAAAAAAAAAATTAGGGTTTGGTAAAAGAGCAAACCCGTTTTCTCTAATGAAGAAGTTAAATCTTCAGAAAATACCACGATATCTTCAATTTTAAATCTTAAAGATTTTTTGAAATACAAAAAACACCAAGCCAATATCATACAAAACAAGTAGTGAAAGCAACATAGGAATCTACTTCATTCATGAGAGATAACATATATACAACTTTGAACTCTAGAACAAAGAATAGAAAGCTTATCTTGATATAGTACTGATGTTCAAAACAAGAAGTAGATAATATCCTAAGAAGGAATTTCATCTTCATCCGAATGCCATATGGCGCCCAAGATGTGTGGTATTTTAATAAGTTTTTATGTACGTTCTCTTTCTCTTTTGGAAAACTCTGTTCTTGAGATGATACATAAAAAAATAAAAATAAATAAATAAATAAATAAATAAACTATTTTTTCTTCTTTTAATCATACATACGTTTTAACTGTTTAAGCAATTATTTTATTTAACAACTTTTTATTAAATAAACAATTGATTATCAAATTGAGTTGGCCCTTTAAGCTAGCCTAATTGGGCTTTAGTGTGTGCCTTGGGATGAGACCAAAGAGACAAATAAGTCTATAGCTCCAATGGGCTTCAGGCTTCCATCAACTCTTGAAAAACTCAAAGTTACCATTAATTTTATAACAAGAACCCTCCATGAAAACATCCATAGTGAACAAAGTTATAATAAACTATCACTTTGTAAATCACTATTTTATTCCTTGGGTCTCCGGTTTAATATTTTAGTTATCCACATATATTATGAAATCTAATTTCATTATATATAAACTTTAGTAACTCTTTACTAAAGTGGCCAGGTCCAGTACCTTGAATAAGCAATTCCTATTAAACTTATTTGAGGGGGATATTTAGTGTCTCTATAGAAAGAAATTATGGATTCCATCTTGAAAATATGTGTTCCCTTAACACTACATGTGGTTACCTAAAATATTGAGACTTTGACTATTAGATTAGATCTCACTCGTGATATATCAAAGCAATTTACATTTCATGATTGGGTTCACACTCCTCTAAGGATTGAGAATCTATTGTTGGGCTATAGATTGACGCCCGTTAATCAATTCAATTATCCAAGTTGATTAATTAGATCAAATTGCATGCAAATATTGATAGGGCACCAACAAATCACAATTCTAATCTAGAGTGCAGTAGAAATTAAATTTGACACAATGATTTGTTGACTAAAGGGGACAACCTTCACAAGAAGAAGAAGAAAAAAAAAAAAAAAAAAAAAAAACCCTATTAGGTGAATTTTAGGTCACCACTCCCAAGAGTCCACTAATCAAGAACAAGTGGTTACAAGCACAAGGAATCTTACCCTCCTAGCCTATCCCAAAGTACCAACCTATAGTAGAACCCTTACGCCAATCTCTAATTAGACTTGATCTTGTACAGACTTTTTCAATTGCACAAATCTTCAATCTATGACTAACTCCCAGCAACTTGAAGCTTGTTGTTGGATGCTGTTAGGTTTTAAGGTCTTAGGATTTTATGTATTTAGAACCTAATTTGTAATGTTGGCAAACCATGATCAAAACAATGTATTTAGTCTTGTTTAAGCTTGCTCAAAGTTGGTTTAATTTTGTAAAGTTGGAATCGAGAGACTGCAGAAGTATTGGAGCTTCTCGGCCTGGCTCGATCGATCGAATGTAATTTTCGATCGATCGAAAATCGGCCCAGATGCGTTTTTCTGCAGAATTCCAACTCAGCCCTAACTCTTTAAACGTCTAGGTTTTTATGTTTTTGCCCTAGGTATATAAGGCAAACCCTAGCTACGTTTTTCAGAGTTGCACAAGTTGTGTTGTTGCTCATACATTGCGGTTTTGTGTAAATCTCTTGTGAGATCTAGAGGAGCTTTCCTTTACACATAACTTAGGGTTTTCAAGATTGAGATTCTTCTACATCTTGATGATCAACTTGGTTGCTGCCTTTGGAACTTAAAGATTAACAAGTGAGGAGCTTGTACCTGATTGAAGGAAGACAAAAGAAAGAAGTAGTCCGTGGATTCGGAGCCTGCGCGTGGTCGTGTCAGGAAGTTACTACTGGTGGGTAGCATTAGGAAGTCAAGCGGGGTTGCTTGTAAGTCCTTTTGTAACAACTTCAATTCTTTCTTAGTGGATTCCGTTTTGCCTTGAGGATCGGTGGGTAAAATCCTCCCCAGGTTTTTTACCGGTTTGGTTTTCTTGGGTGATCATATCACTGTGTTATTTACTTTCCGCTGCTTTATATGTTTACATGCATGATATGATTTTGAAATTGTTTTAACCTAGAATTGCTTAATTTGACTAAGTAAAAACTTGGCTAATTAATCTAGGCTACGCAATTTGTTTGTGGTTTAAGGGGTCTAAACCCTGTCAAGTGGTATCAGAGCGGGTTGCTCTTTTGTTTGAGATTTTCATCTCTGAGCTGATCCTTGACCCCTGCTGTCATGGAGCATGGACACTCTTTGTTTGTTCCTCCACACTTTGATGGGAACAATTATGCCTACTGGAAAGTAAGGATGAAAGCATTCTTGAAATCCATTGATGAGAGAGTTTGGAACTCTGTGGAATATGGTTGGGAGAAGCCCACTACTCCTGTGAGTGAGTGGCAAACTTCTCAAAAAGAAGCAGCTGCATTTAATAGCAAAGCTATGAATGCCATTTTTAATGCTGTTTCAATGGAGGAATTTAAGAGGATCTCTAATGTTGAGGTTGCTCATACTGCTTGGAAAATCCTCCAAACTGTGCATGAGGGCACAAAGGCTGTTAAAATAAATAAATTGCAGCAATTAACTTCTAGGTTTGAAAGCATTAGAATGTCTGATGATGAAACCTTTGATGAGTTTTATGCTAAATTCAATGACATTGTTAATTCTGCTTATAATTTGGGTGAAGTCTATGATCAACCTAAAGTTGTTAGGAAGATACTTAGATCCTTAACTGAAGACTTTAGACCCAAAGTGACAGCCATTACTGAAAGTAAGGATGTTGACTCCATCCCTGTGGATGAGCTTGTAGGATCTCTTCAGTCCTATGAGTCTGACCTTCCCAAGACTGCCAAATCCAAATCAATGGCTCTTAAGTCTGTTGATGATGTTGAAGCTGGTGGATTTGATGATGAGCTCTCTCCCACGGAGATAGCTTACCTTGCCAAGAACTTTAGAAATTTTCTTAGAAATACAAACAGGAAGGCAAGGAACACCAACACTGCTGAACCTAGAAACTTTAGGAAGAATGATCCCATTAAGGTTAATAATTTTGAAAAACCTAGAGAACAAGTAGGTTAATCTTCTAATAACTCTTTGGGTCCTCAGTGTTATGGTTGTCAAGGGTATGGTCATGTCAAATCTGAATGTCCTACTTTCTTGAGGAATAAGGGTAAAGCTATGGCTGTAACCCTTAGTGATAATGAAGTTTCTGATGATGAGTCCGGTTGTGACGAGGATGGAAACTTCATTGCTTTCACTGCTACTGCTGAAGTTGATGAAAGCATATCTACTGAGGAGAACCCTGCTGATGGGGAACTCTCTGAAGATGCAGATCTTCAAGAGGCCTATAACAAACTTTGCAAAATTGCTGCAAAGGATGCTATGAAAGTTGATCTTGGCCTGAAGAAAATTGATGCTCTTGAGCTTGAAAAGAAGAACTTGCTTGCTAAACTTTTTGATGCTAATGATCTTTTGAATAATGTTAAATCTGAAAATATGCTTTTGCTCGATAAAGTTAGAACTTTGGAACATGATTTATCTGTTGCTAGATCTGCTAGTTCTAAACTTGATCACATGCTAAATGTTCAAAAGTATCCTTCTGATAAAGCTGGGTTAGGATATGTTGAAAGCATCTTTAATTCTGGACCCCATTCCACTGTCTTTGTTCCTTCTTCTTCTTCTTCTGAACCTCTTGTGAGTAAGGTTGTGAGTGAGGTTGTTAAACCTGTAGGAGTTTCACCACCAAAGAAGATTAGGGTAGACTTAAAAGAATCCAAACCTAAGGAGCCTACCAAACCTAAGGACAAGATGCATGGTAAACCTGCTTAGGTTTGTCATTATTGTGGTAAGTCTGGACATATTCGTCCTAACTGTTACAAGCTTCAAGCTGATAAGAGAGCAAAAAGACCAAAAGTGCCTGTGCCTCAAGCACAAAATCCTATGGCACTAATTGGTAAATTGGTAAAGGCGTTAAACCTTTATTCCAATTCTGGAGTTGGGAATCACTCTAATGTGAAAAAGAACTCCAATGCTCGGGGTGCATCTAAAAAGTTTTGGATGCAAAAGACTCGAACTAACTAAGTCTTTCTGACATGGTCCTTGTGCTTCATTGCTCTATTCTGTTGTGACCATTGTTATTTGGTTTTTGTGTTTTTCTTTTGTTCTAGGACTTGCATTGCATTACATACATGCATTTCATTCTAGGATTTATTTGTTTTCTCTTTTAATAATAAAAAAAATAATAATAAAAAAAAAAAAGGGAAAGCAAAATCTTTGTTGAACACTATTTTTCTTGATTTCTTGAAAACAAGGTTGGTCATTCTTTTTACACATGTTATGTCTAGTGTACCTTGTTTAACTTGGATGAGCTTATTTACTGCACTTAACTAGTTGAAACTTTGTAGTGCATGTTGTGTGGGAAAGATGTGTGTGGTTTTTAATCACTTTGTCTTGATCTTGAAGTCATATGTTACTTGACTGTCGGACTTGATCCCTTTGAGAAAGGCATAAATAACCATCTCACCACTATTCACTAGCCAATCATGAACACCTTAGTGCATATCATAAGATTTTGTGCTCGAGAAAGTGTAGCACATGCACAAAAAGAACATAAGGTGTAGCCTCAATTAAATTAAAACTGGTGTGTACTATTAGGCTTGATGCCAATTCACTTAATTAAAACTGGTGTGTACTATTAGGCTTGATGCCAATTCACTTAATTAAAACTGGTGTGTACTATTAGGCTGAATGCCAATTCATATATAAATAAGAGGCAATAATGCAAGAAATTTACATGATTGCAAGCTTTTGTTCTAGGAGATATGGGAGTTATAGGATGTAACTCTTTAGGTGATAGTCTCTTTTAATTCTATGTGATGAATTGTGTAGACTTTGTGCTTGATTGCCATTCATATATCACCTCACATGTATCTCAAGTCTTTGCTAGTTTCACACACTTCACAAGTTACTCTTTGTTAAACACTGTACATGTTAGTGTGTGTGTCCTTGGTCTGACCAACCAAGTTTAAAAATATCTTGAGATTTGTGCACAACATACATGCTGCTTGAGAAAATTAATCTGGAAGACAATTGAAACTTGTGTTTGAGAGAATTGGGTTTAAAATTTTGGGTTTTTGAAGATGCATTCCATTTCATACTCATGCATTTTGTTTTCATTGTTCAAGTGCTTTGAGGAGTTGTTTCAAAATTGGGTTTGCAATTTTTCAAAAGTATGTTTTTCCCCAAAATTTAGTGTGCCTCTGCCTATTTCGATCGATCGAATGTATTCTTCGATCAATCGAAAAAGTGCTTCAGAATGTGCAAAATTGACTGTCACATTCGATCGATCGAATGTAATTTTCGATCGATCGAACATCGTGAATAAGCTTTTTAAAAAGAGGAATTCTGACTTTTTCAAAGAACTATTCAAAATCTTTTTCAAAGTTTTTTTTTCTCTCCGACAAGGCAGCCCAAAATTCTTCAAGTTTTTGTCGTTTTCCTTCGGACTTTTTGCATAATCTCTCTCTTCTCAAGCCGGTATGTCCTTTTTACCCTTCCTTTTCAAATTATTTTCAAGTTTTCATGCATTTTCATGCATTTTTTAGGGAGATTTTCGGAACTTTTCATATTGGGATTTTTGTTGATTCGGACCATTATGTTTGCAATTGATCATTGGGTTTTGTTGGGGACACCCTCTAGACATGTTCTTGAGTGATTAATTTGATCAATTTTGTGTTTTGTGAAAAACTCAAATTTCTAGGGTTTATAATTGATCCGAATTGGGGCTTTTTGTGCAATTGGGTTTAATTGATGAAATTGGCTTGTGTAATTGATGCAATTGGTTATTATAAATTGTTTGCAATAGTTTATAATGATTGGTTCATCAATTTGGTACAAAAATTTTCAATTGTTCTCAAATTTTTAGGGTTTTTGTTAAGAAACTCTATGTTCAAGCCAATTTTATGAATTTGAACTTAATTTGATTCTGATTACTGCATTAGTTCATGCATCATAACATTATTAATGTTCATGCATCATATAGAATTTCAATTTTATATTTTTTTTGTGTGCTAACTTGCAGTCTGCCCTTGGTTTTTGTGTTTATTCTTTTTGGTTTTCTCTTTGTGTCTCTGTCCTTTTCCTTAGCACCATGCCTAGGAAGACTAGAGCTCGTAGGACTCTTCCCACTCCTACCCCTTCCCCTCCCTCCTTTGATAGTGAGCGGTTCCCTAGTGAGAAAAACCAAGAACTTTATGACACTTTAAACATTAAGAGGAAGATATGGGCTGAGCGGTCTGTCTCTTTAGATGAGCTTGATCCTGCCATTAGGGCAAATTTTGAGCATAGGGGTTGGCTTCCCTTGTTTGCTGTGTCTGACCCTCCTCCTCCTGCTACCTTGATTCGAGAGTTCTACTCGAACATCTCGATCCGCGTCTATGATTCCAACACCCTTGTTCGGAGTTGGATACGAGGCGTAGAGTACTCCATTACTCCTCAGGTAGTGGCTGATGCTATTGAGGTACCTTTAGTTAGGGATCCTGTCTATCCCTATGATGAGTCACCCGAGTTGAGTGATGTCATATCTTACATCACTAGGTCATCTATCCAGTGGGGTTCTGATCCTCGGATCACTTCTGCTGAGCTTTTTGAGACTACCTATCTTTTCTCTAAGATAGCATGTCACTCACTCTGGCCCATTTCTCATCTACACACCATTCCTCTTGAGAGGTGTGTTTTTCTGTACGCTCTTGTTACATATGCTCCTATGAGTTTTCCTCATCTTTTTCTTCGTTCTTTGAACGAAGTTTATAGGAGTTCATCTACTGCTCATGCTCTCGTCCATCCTATTTTCATTCATAGGATTTTATTGTATCTAGGTTTAGAGGATTTCCCTGCTTCTGAGCCTGTTCATGTCATCGGTCCTATTGGTGCGTCTTTTCTTAGATAGAGGGCCGCTCATCTTCGAGCTGGTTCTAAACACCCTAGGTCTGATCCCTCTTCTAGCGCTCCTCCTCCTCCTTCATCTTCTACAGGTCTTGCTGGTGAGGATACTCCTGATCCAGTTGGTGATGATGCGGATGCTGCTGCAGCTGCTGTTCCTCCACCTCCTGCGGCCGACTTTGATGTTCGTCGTACTTTGGAGACTGTCATGACCGTTCAGGCGGCTCATGGTCAGATTTTGGTGGACTTGCTGGACGAGATGCGTGCTCTGCGAGCTGATCTTGCACGTCTTCATTCACCTTCACCACCACCTTTTGACGGCGACTTTTGATTGCCCTTTGGCATTCCGTCACAAAAAGGGGGAGTGATTTTGACTTGTAGAGGAGTTTTGTACTTTTTGAGGAGATTTTGTAGTTAGGGGGAGACATATAGTTAGGGGGAGACATATGTTTAGCATGGGATATTTTTTGTGGAGTTTAGTAGATTGTATCTAGGTGCTTCACTTTATATATCATTTTTGAGGATATTCATGTTAGGGGGAGTAACATTGATATAGTAACATTGATTGATATATTGATATACATGTTTTCTTTTGATTCTTGTTGACTTATGATTCATTGCTTATTGATTTATATTTATGAGTTGATTCATTGATATATATCTTTATTTTGAGTTGTGTGAATCTTACAAGAATATTATACCTGTTTATATACTATTTTCTGCCACACATGCGTTTATGTGTTTGTTGAGTATTTCAGGAATATACAGGTTGATTCAACAAAGCTGCTGTCTACACTTGCAACCGATGGATAGTAGTTAGGTTGAACTGAGCATTATTTTGTAAAGGGTTTTTTATACTTGTAAACTTTGAGCTTATGATTTGTGTTTTGTCACGGATTGCCAAAGGGGGAGTTTGTTAGGTTTTAAGGTCTTAGGATTTTATGTATTTAGAACCTAATTTGTAATGTTGGCAAACCATGATCAAAACAATGTATTTAGTCTTGTTTAAGCTTGCTCAAAGTTGGTTTAATTTTGTAAAGTTGGAATCGAGAGACTGCAGAAGTATTGGAGCTTCTCGACCTGGCTCGATCGATCGAATGTAATTCTCGATCGATCGAAAATCGGCCCAGATGCGTTTTTCTGCAGAATTCCAACTCAGCCCTAACTCTTTAAACGTCTAGGTTTTTATGTTTTTGCCCTAGGTATATAAGGCAAACCCTAGCTACGTTTTTCAGAGTTGCACAAGTTGTGTTGTTGCTCATACATTGCGGTTTTGTGTAAATCTCTTGTGAGATCTAGAGGAGCTTTCCTTTACACATAACTTAGGGTTTTCAAGATTGAGATTCTTCTACATCTTGATGATCAACTTGGTTGCTGCCTTTGGAACTTAAAGATTAACAAGTGAGGAGCTTGTACCTGATTGAAGGAAGACAAAAGAAAGAAGTAGTCCGTGGATTCGGAGCCTGCGCGTGGTCGTGTCAGGAAGTTACTACTGGTGGGTAGCATTAGGAAGTCAAGCGGGGTTGCTTGTAAGTCCTTTTGTAACAACTTCAATTCTTTCTTAGTGGATTCCGTTTTGCCTTGAGGATCGGTGGGTAAAATCCTCCCCAGGTTTTTTACCGGTTTGGTTTTCTTGGGTGATCATATCACTGTGTTATTTACTTTCCGCTGCTTTATATGTTTACATGCATGATATGATTTTGAAATTGTTTTAACCTAGAATTGCTTAATTTGACTAAGTAAAAACTTGGCTAATTAATCTAGGCTACGCAATTTGTTTGTGGTTTAAGGGGTCTAAACCCTGTCAGATGCAAAGTTCTTCACTACACTCTTGTAGAATTGAATGCAACTTGGTTACAAAATCCTAAGGTGCGTAAGAACACAATAGCTTCACAAGAAGTATGTAAATTCTCTGTGTGAGTCTCTATGTATGATGACAGTTGTAAAATAATGCTTTTATATCATCTAGTCGGTTAAAGAATGAAACCCTAGAAAAGCCAAGTCAGCATAGGTTGAAAGATAGATCTGAAAATTATGGATATGTGAAGCTTAATAGATCGAGAGGTATTGAGATTCATTAATTCTCAATAGATGCAGGTATAAAGCCACCAGTTTTCAACTTTTTAATACTTGTTTCTTTGTGCAGTCTTCATGTCTTTAATACTACCACTTTAAAAACCTTTTCAAATTACTTCATAATATTTTTGAATCCACTTAGATCTACCCAAATACAAGTAAAATCCATTTTGTCATAGGGTATGCCAACTGCATAAAACTATGACCCTAACAATCTCCCCCTTTAGCAATCCATGACAAAGCCACAAGAGATATCAATGTATGAAAATGGCTTTGCAACCTATCTTAAAACTGAAATTCTTAACAAGATACATAAAGGCATCAAGTGTGAAAAGTCGACAAGTTATATAAATCTAGAAACATGTGTAAGAGATAAGAAAAGAAAAACATCAAGTAGTGAGATAAGCCCTATACTATACATTAAAATCCTCACTACATTCCTCAAAAGCTATAACTCTCCCCCTTTTAACTAGCCTACCTACTCTAAAACTACTCCTTTTTTTTTTATCACGATGGACAAAGGTAGATCACTATGAACTAGTCATCTCATCATCAAAAGGAGGGTAAGTAAGAAGCATCATCATCATCTCCACTAGAAGAAGAGCCATCAAAGAGTCTTGCATGGGAGAAGGAATAAAGCCACTAAGTCTGGACTGATGGTGGGATATACACCCTATCTTAGTGTTCATCTGACAAATCTCATAAGTAAGACAGTCTAGACGATCACTGTGGGTGTAAGTGCCCCCACCGCAGATGCGGTAGTAGTTGTTTCCTCACGGGAAGTACACCTCGGCTTGGAGTGGACCAAGCGAATGGTCTAAATGGAGTCGCCACCTAGATTAGGCCTAGGAACCATATGCATAGCACCTTATGTGAAGGACTAATCTTTTACCAGAGCATGTGTTTGGGGTTTGGGCATGTGATGAGAAGGTGTTAATGGAAATAAAGATAAATGCAGCGGAAAAATAAGTTTTAAACGGATCTACTTCATTCGATATTGATAACACGTACTAAGTAAATTTCAGAATTTGAGAACAAGAGATCGTACCTTGAAGCAGTGAATTTCACAACAAAGATTGAAGCACTTGGGAACACTTTTAATATTCACTCCAATTCCACTAACGCCCAAGATGTGTGGTCTCTCAATTGGTAACAAAGGGATGACTAGTGAGTGACAAAAACTCACATACACACCATTTCACAATGATGTTTCTTACATTTAAAATTCTGAACATTTTTCCCTTTGTATCTAACCAATTATCTAATTGGACTGGCCTTTTGGGCCTTACCAATTGGGCTTAAGTGTGTGGCTTGGAGTGGGACCAAAAAGGGACCAATAAGACACTAGCTCCAATGGGCCTTGGGCTTTTCTGTTAACTCTTGACAAGTTTAAAGTTACCATTAACTATATTTAATACCACTATATAAATATAGTTGCACTCTAGGTCTTATCTATAAATTACATCCCAAGACTTTATTATACATGCAATCCCTTCATAAAATATTTGTAGTAATACAAAGTCATTAATGTAGACTGCCACTTTGTAAATTACTACATCTTGATCCTTGAGTACCCGGTTTAATCCTTTAAGTTACTCATCATATATTTATGAAATCTAATTTCATAAATATATACTTTAGTAACTACTTACTAAAGTGGTTAGGCCTAACTCTCTGAATAACAAACCCATTAAACTTATCTCAAATGAATATTTTATGTCTCCGTTAAGAGACTATGAATTTCATCTTGAGAATATATGTTCCATCAACACTAAATGTGGCTGCCCAACATACTGAGGTTTTGACCGTTACTTTAGATCTCACTCCTGATATATCGATACAACCTACATCTTATGATCAGGTCCATTATTCTCTCAGGATTAAGAATTCATGCAAATGTAAGTCGTGAGATTTATTATTCATTTGACAATCTTTAGGAAAATAATAAATCTCACAGCAGTCCAGTTTAATATGTCTTAACTCTTAAAACATATTAACACATCAACTAGAAGTCTCCACTTCCATGATCAAGACAAATCATCGTAGTTGATATATTATAGTCTTCTCAAATGAAATGCCCAATTTCATCACCGACTACGAACTATAATTCTGAGTTTACAAAGAACTTGTGATTTATATCTTCTGTGACTCTTTACATAAATCACATACTATGCATCTCATGGACTATATGATAATGTCCGAATATTCATGTTACCATTATTTCAGATAATAATAAAACAAATTTATTAAACATAATATTAAGTCATACATAATGTCAAACACAATGTCACACTTAATATCATACATAGCATCATACAATAGGATTTAAGGGCACTAATCCTAATAATCTCCCACTTGCCCTAAAGACTATTGTGCACTAATCTAACTCCCATTCTTTCCAAATGCGACTCAAATATCCTTTGAGGCAAGGCTTTAGTAAATGGATCTGCTAGATTGTTTGCACTTTCAATCTTTGCTACCACCACATCTCCACAAGTAACAATATCTCGAATGATATGGTACTTCCTCTGAATGTGCTTTCCTTTCTTGTGATTCCTTAGATCTTTAAATTGTGCAACTGCTCCACTGTTATCACAAAACAATGTGATTGGAACTTGCTCCATTCTTATTACACCAAGGTCAGAAAGGAATTTCTTGAGCCATACAGCTTCCTTTGCTGCTTCACAAGCAGCAACATATTCTGCTTCCATGGTGGAGTCTGCAATACAAGATTGCTTAATACTCCACCAACTAATGGCTCCACCTCCTAAGGTAAAAACACATCCTGAAGTGGATTTTCTGAAATCTAGATCTGATTGAAAGTCTGAATATATATAGCCAATAGGAATCAAATGCTCACAACGGTAAACAAGCATATAATCTCTCGTTCTCTGTAGATACTTGAGAATATGCTTTACAGCTTGCCAATGTTTTGGTCCTGGATTTGATTGATATCGGTTGACCATGCCAACTGAATAGCAGATATCTGGTCTAGTACAAAGCATGGCATACATGAGACTTCCTACTGCAGAAGCATAAGGAACTTGTCTCATCATATCTTCTTCCTCTTAAGTCTTAGGCCTTTGGTCATCAGACAAAGGAACTCCATGTCTGAAAGGAAGCAATCCTTTCTTGGAGTTTTGCATGCTAAACCGTTGTAGAACCTTATCTATATATCCAGCTTGTGATAAGCCTAACATTTTATTTTTGCGATCTCGCCAAAGCTTGATCCCTAGAATAAAGTTAGCCTCACCCAAGTCCTTCATATCAAATTGGCTTGACAACCAAACCTTTACCCGATGACATTACGCCTACATCATTTCCAATTAGTAGAATATCATCAACATAAAGCACCAGGAACATTACTACTTTATCTGGATGTCTTTTGCACACACATGGTTCATCAAGATTTTGTTCAAAACCTAATGTCTTGATTGCTTGATCAAATCTGATGTTCCATGACCTAGATGCTTGCTTAAGTCCATAAGTGGACCTTTTAAACTTGCATACCAAATGCTCTTGGTTCTTTGCTATGAAACCTTCCGGTTGCAACATATAAATTTCCTCTTCAAGATTGCCATTAAGAAATGCAGTCTTGACATCCATTTGCCAAATCTCATAATCAAAATGAGCAGCAATGGATAAGAGAATCTTGATAGATTTAAGCATTGCTACTGGAGAAAAGGTTTCATCATAATCAATACCTTCTTTTTGTGTATACCCTTTCGCCACTAGCCTTGCTTTAAAGGTTTCAACCTTTCCATCTATCCCTCTCTTTCTCTTGTAAACCCATTTGCAACCAACAGGTTTAATGCCGTTAAGCGCATTTTCAAGATCCCAAACTTGATTGGAATACATGGAATCTAATTCAGATTTCATAGCTTAGATCCAATGATGTGCATCTATATCATTTATTGCTTCATCATATGTGTAGGGATCCGATTCAACCTCTTCTGAGATAGCTTCATAAGTTCCTCCCAAACCTATGAATCTTATAGGAGGCCGAACAATTCTCCCACTACGACGAGGCACTTGAGTACTAGACATGTCATGAGTAGTATCTTGTGGTGTATCTAATACAGCCACATCATCCCTAGTTTCGTCTATTGGTTGTTCATTTATAGGTTCATTCATTTCAGCCAACACAACTTTACTTCTAAGAGTAAAATTATTCATATAGTCATTTTCCAAGAATTTAGCATTTGTACTAACAAAAACTTTGTTATCTTTACGACTATAGAATAAATAACCCCTAGTTTCTTTTGGATAACCTACAAGCAAACACACTTCTGATTTTGGTTTCAATTTATCAGGCTTCCCTTTTAAAACATGTGCTGGACAACCCCAAATATGGAGATATTTCATACTAGGCTTACGCCCACTCCACAATTCCATGGTTGTTTTGGGAACAGATTTTAATGGAACTAAATTCAAAAGATGTATTGCTGTGTTTAAGGCATAACCCCAAAAAGAAATCGGTAAAGTTGAGTAACTCATCATGGACCTAACCATTTCTAAGAGAGTCCTATTCCTTCTTTCTGCTACACCATTTTGTCGTTGAGTTCCAGGTGCAATCAATTGGGATACAATCCCATTCTTAGTTAAGTAATCCTTGAAATCCCCAAGAAGGTATTCACCACCTCAATCAGATCGAATGGCTTTTATGTGTTTAACTAATTGATTCTCAATTTCAACCCTAAACTCTTTGAACTTTTCAAAGGCTCCGAACTTCCGTTTCATTAGGTACACATAACCATATCTTGAGTAATCATCAGTGAAAGTAATGAAATACTCATAGCCACCTTTTGCCTGGATTGACATAGGACCACAAACATCAGAATGCACTAGCTTTAGCAAATCTTGGGCTCTTCTACCTTTTGCATTAAATGGGCGTTTGGTCATTTTACCTTCTAAACAAGATTCACAAACTAGAAATTCATCAAAGTCAATGGGCTCTAAGAGTCTATCTTTGATCAGTCTTTGAATCCTATTTGAATTAATATGACTTAAATGCAAGTGCCAAAGATATGCATCACTAGTAGAAGGAAATTTTCTCTTTAATGATTTTACATGAGAGTCATTATCTAATTCAGAATTATATAATTCATGCTTATCAGGAGTTAAAATATAAAGACCATCCACAATATTGCCAGAACAGATAAACACTTTATCCTTCTTTATTACAACATTGTCTTTTAAGTTAACACAATATCCATGTTTACCTAAGTAAGTAGCAGAAATTAAATTCCTACGAACATTAGGTACATACAAATAGTCTTCTAATATTAGAACTCTAGACACAAAACATAAATTATAAACACCAACAGCTACAACTGGAATCTTGCTCCCATCAACCAAAGTAAGAAACAACTGCTCTTCTTTAAGCTTTCTGGTCTCCTGGAACCCCTGCAAGGAATTGTAGATATAATTAGTACAACTTGAATCCACACACCAGGAATCCGTGGGATTCTATACCAAACATATTTCAAGAAGGAATGTATTATTCATACCTTTATTCTTGGCAGCCTTTAATACTGGACAATTCCTCTTCCAATGTCCTTTCTCACCACAATGGAAACACTTTCCTTTGATCTTCTTTCCTTTATCAGCAACCTCTAAGGCAACTTGTTTACCCTCTTGCTTGGTGAAGTCCTTTTTCTTCTTCTTCTTACCCCAGCCTTTCGACTTAGGTTGAGAAATAGAAGCTTCACCAACATTGGCTTCAACATTGGAAGTACCAAGAATGCCTTCTGCCGCTACCAATTCATTCATTAATTCAGACAAGGTATAAATCTTTTTGTTCATATTATAGTTAAGTTTGAATTCCTTGAATGATTCTGGTAGCGACTGGAGTATCATATCCACTTGGGATTCACCATCTATATCGGCACCTAAAACTTCCAATGTATTCAGATTAGAGATCATTGTAAGACAATGCTCTCTCACTGAACTTCCTTCAGCCATTCTGGTATTATAAATTTGCCTCATGGTTTCTTGCCTTGCAAAACGGCCTTGCTCACCAAACATCTCCTTCAGACTTAGCATGATGTCTGAAGCTAGTTCTACATCCTGCATTTGATGCTGTAGAACATTTGAAATAAATGCTAGGATGTAGCACTTGGCCATCTCATTAGATTTCTGCCAACGATCATATCGTTGTTTTTCCTCAAGAAGAGAATCTAATGAAGGAAAGCTAGGACATGGTTTAGTAAGCACATATTTGTGCTCTTCAGCAGTGAGAACTATGTCCAAATTTCTTTTCCAGTTAACATAATTGGATCCAGTCAGTTTGTTTTGATTAAGAATAGTAACAAGTGGGCTAAAAGATGCCATATTCAAATCTGAAAATAATAAACATGAATATAATAAGTAAACTGGACATTATCTATTTAGCATATGAACATATAGTATGAAACCTTAATAAAACCATAATATAATGTATGCAACGACAACCCAATCCCGTAATTAATATTCCTCGGAAGCAAGGTCATACCAATCACTATGATCAGGCGATAATTATTCTCATTATTAATGCTATCATGGTAACTCTTACCAAACAAAAATAATTTGCCGCTATTTCTTTAGCCTCTAAGTAATAATGACATAGCTCCGAAAGGAGGTTAACATCACACTTAGTCTAGTGTACACCATTGCCTAGAATCAATGTGAATCACCAAGTAACTCCACGGAAGCGTGATCGTTCTCAGTGTAAAAACACACTTCATCTATCATTAAGAAGTTTAACCTGTAGTACCATGAATTAAACACCCTCCGAAAGGAGCAAGGCATATACGCCAAGGCGAGGCGCTTAATCACACTACCAACAATGGAGGCCGTGAGATGCAACCCTTGTATCTCTCTCCCACTAGATGTTTTAGAGAAAAGGTTTTTAATTGTAAAACATGCGTAATCTAATTACACATTGTCTTACCCCTTTTACATGTGAAAACACTTAGAAAAAATTCTAATTTTCTTTCTTTCGATCGATTGAAAGTGCCCCTCAATCGATCGAAAAAATTAAGAAATTCGAACTTAATCATCTGACTTCTTCGATTGATACTCGATTGCCTCTCGATCGATCGAAAAACAAATACGATCGATCGACTAGAAATTGAAAATTAATTGATCTAAAAAGTCTGATCACTGTCTCATTCGATCGATCGAAAGTGATTTTCGATTGATCGAAAATCGCAAAATCCAAATTTCCAGAATTTTTCCTAAGGCAGTTTTCTTCGTTTTTCATGAACAAATATTCAACATATGAACATTACAGACAGAGATTTGATGTCAAAACTGAAATTCATTGATGCTAATGCCTTAAGATTCAATTTAACATACTTAAATTTAAATTTAAACAACATCATAACATCAATTTCAGTCTTCATCAAATCATAGTTTCAACAACATGCAGAAAATTAAAAAAACATAATCTTCTAACAATATGAAACTATCATCTCTAATTCTAAAACTCACAAAACATGTTATACAATACGAAATTGAAGACCGCTCTGATACCATTTGATGGAAATAAAGATAAATGCAGCGTAAAAATAAGTTTAAAACGGATCTACTTCATTCGATATTGATAACACGTACTAAGTAAATTTCAGAATTTGAGAACAAGAGATTCTACCTTGAAGTGGTGAATTTCAAAACAAAGATTGAAGCACTTGGGAATACTTTTAATCTTCACTCCAATTCCACTAACGCCCAAGATGTGTGGTCTCTCAATTGGTAACAAAGGGATGACTAGTGAGTGACAAAAACTCACATACACACCATTTCACAATGATGTTTCTTACATTTAAAATTCTGAATGTTTTTCCCTTTGTATCTAACCAATTATCTAATTGGACTGGCCTTTTGGGCCTTACCAATTGGGCTTAAGTGTGTGGCTTGGAGTGGGACCAAAAAGGGACCAATAAGACACTAGCTCCAATAGGCCTTGGGCTTTTCTGTTAACTCTTGACAAGTCCAAAGTTACCATTAACTATATTTAATACCACTATATAAATATAGTTGCACTCTAGGTCTTATCTATAAATTATATCCAAAGACTTTATTATACATGCAATCCCTTCATAAAATATTTGTAGTAATACAAAGTCATTAATGTAGACTGCCACTTTGTAAATTACTACATCTTGATCCTTGAGTACCCGGTTTAATACTTTAAGTTATTCATCATATATTTATGAAATCTAATTTCATAAATATATACTTTAGTAACTACTTACTAAAGTGGTTAGGCCTAACTCTCTGAATAACAAACCCATTAAACTTATCTCAAGGGAATATTTTATGTCTCCGTTAAGAGACTATGAATTCCATCTTGAGAATATATGTTCCATCAACACTAAATGTGGCTGCCCAACATATTGAGGTTTTGACAGTTACTTTAGATCTCACTCCTGATATATCAAAGCAACCTACATCTTACGATCAGGTCTATTATTCTCTCAGGATTAAGAATTCAAGCAAATGTAAGTCGTGAGATTTATTATTCATTTGACAGTCTTTAGGAGAATAATAAATCTCACAGCGGTCCAGTTCAATATGTCTTAACTCTTAAAACATATTAACACATCAACTAGAAGTCTCCACTTCCATGATCAAGACAAATCATCGTAGTTGATATATTATAGTCTTCTCAGATGAAATGCCCAATTTCTTCACCGACTACGAACTATAATTCTGAGTTTACAAAGAACTTGTGATTTATATCTTCTGTGACTCTTTACATAAATCACATACTATGCATCTCATGAACTATATGATAATGTTCGAATATTCATGTTACCATTATTTCAAATAATAATAAAACAAATTTATTAAACATAATATTAAGTCATACATAATGTCAAACACAATGTCACACTTAATATCATACATAGCATCATACAATAGGATTTAAGGGCACTAATCCTAACAGGTGTTAGGTACTTAACCCACTCGACTTGTGGGTCGGCCTCCACTCATTGTGTTCTAAAACCTAATCCCATCAAAGGGTCCCCTAATAGATTATCTAGACTCAACCCCCCCCCCCCCACACATACACACGTACACACTAACATGCATCTAACATCCAAACATGGCATATTGTCCCACATTGCATAAGATCTTGTCATTCATCTAGCATGGTATTCACATTCATACATCTAATGGCAACGAGTGTATCACAAGGTAGTTTCATCAACAAGGCTTTAACCAAACATGTTTAATCATTCAGACATAGAATCAAGGCATTCATCAAGCATATTCATCATGTTCATCAATCAACCCATGTTAAATAATCAAATGCATGCCCAAATTCATATGCATGACTTACATCACTTACCTCACTACATCACAACACCTATGCATCAGTGCATACCCATGTTCTATGCATGTTCATGCTATCCATCAAAGCAAGTAAACCCTAATCATTAATCTAACAATTAAACAAAACAAAGCATGTTAACCTACTGATTCTAAACATGTGATTAAAAACAAAGCATAACAAATAAAACATCTAGAACCCAAATTCTGGGTTTTTAGGGATGAACATTTGTGCACATACACGAGGTATGCGTACGCATGTCCTGAGTATTCATACACATGCATAAAGCATGCACACACATACACGCCCAGAAACATAGTTTTAGAACAGTAATCAAAATTGCAATTTAACAAACCCTAGCTTCTAATGTGAAACTAAACAACCTAAATTAAAAACAAATATATTAAAGCTATAAACAAAGCGATGAAACACACAAAATAAACAAAAATGAGAGAGAGACAAGGTTAGACCCTTACCTCAAACCAAAAACTCCTCTGAGCTTTTAATTTGGCCGTTCCCTTCAGTTAATCTAATCAAGATAAAACCAAGAATGTTAGTAAACCTAAAACTTAAAGGTCAAGACCAAAATAGGTCCCAACCAAGAAAACTTTAACTTAAGGATGTTTTAGAATAAAAACTCCCTCTTTGATTCACTATTTTCTAGTGAATTTGATGTGTTTTGGGAAAGAGCCCTTGGGAGCTTTTATAGTGATCATAGAGGGGTGTAAGGCAACTTGCAACTGATATAGGATTCACTCTACACGAATTTTCATCAAAAACTTTCCATACAGAGTTTTTAGGAACCCTACATGTATACGCATACACGGGGTATACGTATGAATGTTTCCAGTATGCGTGCGCATGTATGACACATGCATGCGCATACTTAAGGTTTCCTACAGGTTTTTCTCCACCAAAACATTTTTCAAGCTAAAGGTTCACAAGATTGGGCCCTAAATTAACCTTGGGCCTCCGAGTGATGTTGTCAATGGCGAACAAGGGCTTGAGTCGTTAGGAGTACACAATGAAGTGTCTACAGTTGCCCCTCTTATGATTTGTGAGCTTTGGTAATGGAATCAAAAGAAAAGGAGACAAAAAATTTTGTCTCGACGTATGGCTCGAGCTTAACCCATTCACATAGCAAACAACATGCATACATGGGGCTGGGTAAAACTTATAGACACCTCATTTTGTACTCCTTATGACTCGAGCCTCCGTTCCCTAATGACGACATCACTTAGAGAACCAAGGTTAATTTAGGGCCTAATATTGTGAATATTTAGCTTGAAGGATGTTTTCATAAGAAAAATATGCAGGAAAAACCCTAAGCATGTGCACGCATGTAGGGTTTCATAATACTTGTACGGAAAGTTTTTGGACATAAAATTATGTAGAGTGAATCCCATATTGCCTGGGAGATGCCCTATACCCCTCTATGATCACTATAAAAGGCTCCAAAGGCTCTTTTGACCAAGACACACTAAATTCACAAGAAAATAGTGAATCAAAGTGAGAATTTTTATTCTAAAACGTCCTCAAGTTAAAGTTTTTTCTTGGTTGAGACCTACTTTGGTCTTGACCTTTGAGTTTTAAGCTTATTAACCTATTTGGTTTTGTTCTTGATTAGATTAACTGAAGGGAACAGTCAAATCAAAGCTTTAAGGAGTTTTAATGTTGAGGTAAAGGTTTAAACTTTTCCTCTTCGTTTATTGGTTGTTTGTTTGATTTCTTTTATGTTTTATTAATTTAATATATCTGTTTTAGGTAGTTTAGTTTTTGTATTATAAGCACAATATGTTGTTAGTTTTCCCATTTTGATTATCTATTCTTGTTGTTCTGGGTTTGCATTTCTGGGTGTGTATGCATGTGCGTGCACATGCATGTTCGTGCCTAGAAACATAAAATTAGGGTTTTCAAGTTTTATTTAATTTGATTAGTTTTAATCACTCTTTTATTTTGTTTTATTTATTTATTTATTTTTTACTTAGTTTTGCAAGTTTAAATCATAGGATCATTAGAATAACATGCTTTAACTTGTTTAATGATAGATTAGGATTAGGGTTCGTGTGTTTTGAATGAATAACATGTATATGCATTGATGCATAGGTGGGGTGATGTGGTGAGGTAAGTAAGGCAAGTCATGCACTTGAATATGAACATGCATATATCTTTGAATGATGAGAATGACATGATGGATACTTGTGGGCACAAGCACCCACGAACAAGTGGTTTGTTAGGACATATGTGTTTCACTTGTTAGGAACATATGTCATTCTTTGATGTAATTGGCTAATCCTTTGACAAAACGCACTTTACTTGTAATTGGGTAGTTCTATGTGTTTTTTATGCTTCAAAAAACAAAGTTTCAAGATCAAGTGTTGAAATCATCAAGTTTGTTCAAGAAATAAGCAAAGAAGTGCAAGTTCACTAAATCTCGACAGCTAGCATGTGTCGAGGTTTAGAAAGTTGCTCAAGCCCGTAAGCTCGACACCTGCTCGATAGCTTCTCGACACCTCCTATCTGTCGAGGTTTAAGAAAAACAGATTTCTCTGTTCTGTTTTCTTGGGATCCGTGAATATGTCTTTGGGCCTTCTTTTCTCCTAACCCTAGACATATAAAATGATTGTTTTAAAGGCCTTCAAAGAGTACACAAGTTGCACAAGCTTTGAGAAAAAGTTTGTTAAAGCAAATTGTGACTGGAGACAAAGTTTTGCCCAAGTTCATCTCTTCTGAAGAAGTTGCTGTGTAGGTACACCTTTGGGTTTTGTGACCAAGCATCTTCTTGATCTTCATCGTGTGGATGAACTGAAGAACTTTGCAGCTAACCATTCTTTCTAGTTGGTGATTGAGGTCGCATATTGGGATCCGCACAATTGGTTAGTCATGTATTTGGGAGCCGTGCATCAAAAAGGGAAACTATCACTACAACAAGTCCAATTGGGTATTGGGGTAAGGGTTCAACTGTAGGTTAGTAAGGTACTTGAGATTCCTTTACTTGTAACTGCTTGTTGTGATAATAGTAGACTTTCGAGAGTGGTGACCTGAAAATCACCCAGTAGATTTTTTTTCGTTAGGTTTTCCCCATTCGTAAACAAATCACCGTGTTATTTATTTTTCGCTGCATAATTAGTTTATTGGTGATTTATTTATGCTGCCACATGTTTGCATGATTAATTTGATTAATTAATAACTTGGTTAATTAATCAATTGATTTAAATCACAAGGGGTCAATACGTTTTTGGCCTATCAAATGGTATCAAGGCAGGCACACTCTGATTAGGTTAATCTTTGCTGTGATTGATCAATTGACCCTTGTTTGTTATGGATAGAGGACAGTCGTTAATTATACCTCATTTATTTGATGGGACTAACTATGCATACTGGAAAGTACTCATGAGATTTTTCTTGCAGTCTTTAGATGAGAAGGTGTGGCAAGCTGTAGAGATTGGCTGGACTAAGCCAAAGGAAGCGCCGGCCGATTGGGATGATGCCAAGATCAAGGCGGCAAACTTCAACAGCAGGGCATTGAATGCATTGTTCAGTGCGGTCACCAATGAGGAGTTTAAGAAGATATCCTTGACTGAAACTGCTAAGGAGGCTTGGACCATCCTCCAGACAACCTATGGGGGAACCAAGGCTATCAAAGATTCAAAGCTTTAGAGGCTCACTACAAGCTTTGAAGAGATTAAGATGGAGGAGGATGAGTCATTTGATGAGTTCTATGCCAAGTTGAAAGACATAGTGAACTCTGATTTCAATCTTGGGAAACCATTCCTAAACCCAAGATTGTGAGAAAGTGCTCAGATCTGTACCCGAGAGATTCCATGCCAAGATTGCCGTCATAGAGGAATCCAAGGATATTGACAAGATTCCTTTGACTGAGTTGGTTGGAAACTTGCAGACATATTAGCTAAGGTTGACCAAAATTGGCAAGTCCGGTAAAGGAAAGAGCATGGCACTAAAGGCCAAGAGTAGTGAGACAGATGAGTCTTCAGATGATGAAGATTCCAAAATGAAGTCCTACATCACCAGGAAGTTCAAGAAATTTATGAAGAATGCCAATGGGAAAGGGCTTCGACAAGGACCACAAGCAATCTAGTTCTTCTCAGTTTAAGAGCCAAGACAAAGAGAAGAAGGATGCTAAGGAAGGTGGTCAGTACACTGTTCCCGCAGGACCTAAGTGTTTTGGGTGTCATGGCTTCAGTCATATGAAACAGGAGTGCCCCACATATCTCAAGAGCATTGGGAAGAGTAAGGCACTTGCTGCTACCTTAAGTGACATTGAACTAAAAAATGATTCCGATAGTGAGGATGACGAAATCTTAAATGCCTTCACTGCCACCGTCAATCCTACTGAAGGGATTGTTGATGAAGTGGAAGAAGAAGAAGAATTGGTGGATTCTAAGTATGAGAAGATGGATGATCAAGATGATATCCATTCGACCTATGAGAAACTATACAAGCTGTCTGTGAAACACAAGAAACTCTATAGGCTGATCACCAAGAAGTTCAGTGATGTGGAACTTGATCGTGAAGAGTTGTCCACAAAGTTTGATGAGGCAAATCAGACTATTGGAGCACTGAGGTTCGAGAACAATTTCTTAGTTGAGAAGACCAAGAAGCTTGAAGTGGAGCTATTACAAGTTAGAGCTTAACTAGAGAGGACTTCAAGTGCAAAACTTGATGAGATGCTCACATTCAGAAATCTACTTTAGATCGAACAGGTTTAGGGTATAGTCTTTCTTCCTCTAATATTGCTTCTACTAGTTCTACTGTTTTTGTTCCACCTGCTAATAATACTAAAATTAAGAACAATAATGTTAAAACTGAATTAGCTAGTGAGAACTTAGACAAGGGTAAATCTATCTTAGGAGCACCCCCTAAGCAAGATAAGAAAGATGTTAAAATCCCTAGGGCTAAGAAGGCTAACTCTCAAAAGCCTAAACAAAAAAAGCAGCATCTCTGTCATCATTGTAGTGTTGCCGGTCATACTCAACCAAATTGCTATAAGTGGTTAACCATTCAACAAGGCAACGGCATGATAGCATCTAGAAGCCATAATCAGCTTCAATCCTCTCTTGTTCCTCTTGGAGATCCACTGAAAGCCCTCATGTTCCTTTCGAACTTGAACGGTTTCAATTCTTCCCCCTCACTGCTGGTTCAAGGGTTTAATCAAAGGAAAGCTTCTTCCAAGGTGTGGAAGGAAAATGGTTCCCAGTGATTTTATCACTTTCTTCTCTCTTCCTGTTTTTGTTTGTTGCATTACTTGTGTGTTTTGCTTTTATTTTGAGTCAGTCTAGTTTTATGCTTTGCTTTGCTTAACATGCTTTTGTGTGTTTATTTTCAGTTTTGCTTATTTTTGTTTTTCATATAAAAATAAAAATAAAAAAATTGAAAAATTAGAAAAATACAAAAACAGTGTGTGCTTTGTGTACATTGGTACTTGTGTACCTTGGATGGCTATTGAAACAAAGTTTTCTAAACTTTGTATCATTTGTGGCTTAGATGAGCATCTCGATGAGCATCTCTATGCACAACTAAACAAGTGAGCTTTGTGGCTCGTGTTTGTGATGAGTAAGGTTAAGTGATCTCTTGTACTTAACACTCATATCACTCTTTTTAACGAGTAGGACTAGAAAATCCTAAGCGAAATGCATAAATAACATCTGTATGCCCCAATCATGAATGACATCTATATGCTTCGGCATAGCAAAAGTGTGATGTCTATGACATTTGTGTGCTTTGGCATAGCAAAATTGGAATGTCAAAAATCATTAGGTATTTCTTTTCTATCTCTTAGATGCCCATGCATGATATGCTTAAAAAGAAAATATGCAAAGAAAATAAAAGATAAAAAGAAAAAAAAAATGCTTTAAATATGATTGCAAGCATGTATTCTAGGAGATGTGGGAGTTATAAGATGTACCTCAAAGGTGATAGTCCCTATCAAACAGTTATGATTGTGTGTGAGTTAAAGTGATTTTCTCATATCTCAAATCGTCATAACATGTATACACTTATGCAATCTTGCGATGTTTTTTCACACACAATACGCAATATTCTTTGCTACTCTTGATACATGTGCATGTACAATGTGATTTGACCATCACTAGGTTTACATGTGCTTATGTATGCTCACTAAACTGTCTTGACTTGTTTTTTAAATATAAAATTGGTTAGACTTGTTTAGTGTGTGTGTGTGTTTTTGAGATTCATGTGCTTAAAATTCTGTTGAGAGATGATTTTGAGAGCCTATTATGTTGATTGGATCATTGATTGAGTTGCATGTTGGATTGCATTCATGTCTGTGTTTTTTCACTTCTCAAAAAACTATTTTTAAAAGCAAGCTCGACACCTCCTCGATACATAGCTATCTGTCGAGCTCCTCAAGCTTTTTCTTATTGCAATCTCGACAGCTCCTTGATACCTAGTGGATCAATCGAGAATTCTCCTGCCTCCTCGATAGCTTCTCGACAGTTGGGTCGATCGATCGAGTTTCTGTTTTTCATCTGGTGTTTTTTTCTTGGACACATCCTCGACACCTGCCTCGACACTTGGCTCAACACATCCTCGACACCTTATCTGTTGAGATTTACTAAAGATTCTATATAAGCCTTCTCATGCGATCCGATCCTCATTTCTCTCGATCTCTTTCTCGATACCTCTATCTTTTATCTCCCAAACACTCTCATCTCACTCCAATCTTGTTCCTCAAGGTTTCTTCAAGCTTTTTCAAGTTTTTCTTCACTTGGTAAGCTTCTAATCTCTCATTCTTCATGCATTTCATGATTTGAAACCTAGATTTTGGGGTTTTCGAAAATTTTTTAGGGGTTTTCAAAATTGTTGAGCTATTGTTGAAATTTTGGGATGGGTTTTCACTTAAATGAGTTTAAAATCTCATGCATTGCATCACATATGCATTATAACTGTATTATCATGCATTTAGATGTGTGCAAATTGATTGTGTGATGGTAGGATTGGATTGGGCTGAGCCCATCATGAATTTTCTTTAGCTTGTCACATGTTCATGCATTCCCCATGCATACGTACTCTCTTTTCAATATATCTTGATAATTGAACTGTTTGGAGCTTTTCTAATTGTCTCTCTCTCTTCCCCTCTCATTCTGTTTACGTTAGTTGTGTCTATGGCACCTAAGCGTAAATCTGCTCTGTCTCGGACCCTCTTTGTTCCGGGGCATCATCTTCTGATCCTACTCCTTCTAACATTTGGTTCCATGATGAAGATGCCTGTAAAGCTTTCTCAGAGAACTTTTCTCGATGAGGTGTTCATTTGGAACGCCAAGTCATTTTGGCGGACTTTGCCGACACTGACCTTCCCGATGTCATTCACAATCGGGGATGGGAGTCACTGTGTGATGTCCGTCACTTGTCCTCTCATGCTTATCTAGGAGTTTTACTCCAACATGCATGGGATCGATCGTTCAGTACCTCTTTTCTTCACTTGTGTTCGAGGTATGCGTATTCCTGTCACACCGCAACTTATTGCAAATGTGGTTTGGGTTCCTAGGGTAAAGTTTCCTGACTATCCTAGTTATGAGCGTCTGCAGATTGTGTCCAAGGATAAGCTCATATCTGCTTTTTATGAATGCCCTTCTGAGTGGGCTGAGCGTCAGTTTACATCATATCGGCCTTTTGCTAAAGGTCCTAGATTCTTAAACATGGTGATGACTTTTGTACTCCATCCTCTCTCTCATTATAACTCTATCATAGAGCCTCGTGCTCGGTTTTTGTTATCCCTCCTTGAGCATCTTACTATAGACTTTCCCTCTCATTTCATTCTATCTATTATAGATGTTCATTTGGATGTGGCGACCCGTGATAAGCTCATCTTTCCTTCTACTATCATGAGGATCTTACGCCATTTTTCTGTTCCTTTTCCTGCGTCCGACCATTTCACTTTCATGTGCGTCATAGACCCCGCTATCGTAAAACGTAGTGAGGTGCAGTTTAGGTCGCGACAGCCAGATTCCACTCCTCCCTCCCGTTCAGCTCCATTTCAGTCTGCTCCATCTACATCCGCTCCCTCTTCTTCTATGAGCGATGTGTCACTTAGAGACATCATGGCGCAGCTGCAGCGCATGGATGCTCGCCTTGATACACTCTCCACTAAGCTATATCAGGTGAACATTTGTGTTGGTCATATTGCACAACTACAGGCAGCTATGGGTGGCTATGCTTCTGAGACTTCTCCTCCACCACCTCCTCTAGTGGCTTATAATTCTGGTGCTAAGGATGATGATGATTATGGTGATGACGATGATGCTTCTGATGATGATGATGGAGATGCTAGCTCTATGGATAATATGTCTACTTGATACTTTACTCTTTGTCACTTGTGACAAAAAAGGGGAGTAGTTTTGGGATATGAAAGTAGTCATACTTAGGGGGAGAGTTAGTATAGGACATTTTTGTTAGGGGGAGTGTTGTTGATGATATGAGGGATGTAGTGAGAATTATCTTGTATCTTTTCTTTTCTTTCTTCATTAGATACATTGTTCATGTATAGTGGGTTTTATGACCATTTATTGACATACATTGTACTTAGTTCTTTCTATATGTGGATGTATGTTCTTTCACCTACCTCATCCATGTGTTGTTTCTTTTCTCTCTTTATACACATGCTTCTTTAATTGTATGCAATCTATTATCTTTGTTTCACATAAGATGCCTTGATGAGTTTTGTTTAAAGTGTTTCAGAAATACAGGTTGTCAAAGTCTACTTGTCATAAACTCTCTTCTTGCAAAGTTTTTCAAGAGTTTGTGTTAGGATAGATTTTATTGTATATAACGAGTATGAGTTGAGTGATTTATGACTTGTCTCATATGTTCATTTGTTTGTTGTGGTTTTGTCACGGATTGCCAAAGGGGGAGATTGTTAGGACATATGTGTTTCATTTGTTAGAAACATATGTCATTCTTTGATGTAATTGGCTAATCCTTTGACAAAACGCACTTTACTTGTAATTGGGTAGTTCTAGGTGTTTTTAATGCTTCAAGAAACAAGGTTTCAAGATCAAGTGTTGAAGTCATCAAGTTTGTCCAAGAAACAAGTGAAGAAGTGCAAGTTCATTAAATCTTGACAGCTATCTCGACAGCTAGCATGTGTCGAGGTTTAGAAAGTTGCTCAAGCCCGTAAGTTCGACACCTGCTGAACAGCTTCTCGACACCTTCTCTCTATCAAGGTTTAAGAAAAGTAGATTTCTCTGTTCTGTTTTCTTGGGATTCGTGAATATGTCTTTAGGCCTAAGGATTGTTTTAAGGGCCGTCAAAGAGTACACAAGTTGAACAAGCTATGAGAAAAAGTTTGTTAAAGCAAATTGTGACTAGAGACAAAGTTTTGTCCAAGTTCATCTTTTCTGAAGAAGTTGTTGTGTATGTGCACCTTTGGGTTTTGTGACCAAGCATCTTCTTGATCTTCATCGTGTGGATGAACTGAAGAACTTTACAGCCAACCATTCTTTCTAGTTGGTGATTGAAGTCACGTATTGAGATCTGCACAATTGGTTAATCACGTACTTGGGAGCCGTGCATCAAAAAGAGAAACTGTCACTACAGAACAAGTCCAATTGGGTAATGGGGTAAAGGTTCAACTGTAGGTTGGTAAGGTACTTGGGATTCCTTTACTTGTAACCGCTTGTTGTGATAATAGTGGAGTTTTGGGAGTGGTGACCTGAAAATCACCCGGTGGGATTTTTGCTGTTAGGTTTTCCCCATTCGTAAACAAATCACCAAGTTATTTATTTTTTGTTGGATAATTAATTTATTGGTGATATGTTTGTCCAGCCACGCGTTTGCATGATTAATTTGATTAATTAATAATTTGGTTAATTAATCAATTGATTTAAATCACAAGGGGTTAATACGTTTTTGGCCTATCATGGTTCCCTCGTGGGAAGTACGCCTTGGCATGGAGTGGACCAGGCGAAGGTATAAATGGAGTCGCCACCTAAATTAGGTCTAGGAACCATATACACGACGCCCATGTAAAGGATTTATCTTTACTAGAGCATGTGTTTGGAGTTTAGGCTTGGGGATAGGAAGGTGTTAAGCACCAAACCTCACCTAACCCGTATGTATGCCACCACTCATTTTGTTCTAAGTCCTAATCCCAACAAAGGATCCTCTAATATGTTATTCAACACACACACACACACACACACACACACTCTCACACACATTCTAACATGCATCTACCATTCAACATGGCAAATCATCCCAAGTACAAGAAACCTAGAATTCATCTAGCATGGCATTCATATTCATTTATCCAAGGGCAGTAGGTACATCACAAGGTAGTAACATCAATAAAGCATTAGCACAAACATCCAAGTATTCAAGCATGGCATCATGGTATCAATTAAACAATTTTCTACTTGTTCATCCAACAACTCATGTTAAACAATCAAATGCGTGTTCATGTTTGTATGCATGACTTACCTCACCTACTTCAGTACACTATAGTACCTACGCATTAATGCATGTTCATATTCACGTGCATGTCTATAGTGTTCATCAAGCACAAAATCCTAAACATGTAATTTAAAGCTAAAACATGCATTTAAAGGTACAGATGCATGAAAGCATAATTCCAAAAACAGATAAGAAATCAAGCAAAATGAGTCCTACTTTAGATAGAAAGAATTAAAGCAGAGGACAAACAGAAAAGACAATTAAGTCTTAGGCTCCTTTCTCACCCACAAAGCACAAGTCTTTGGCCATAAAGATGGAAAGGCATGTGTCCTAGTATGTCTACTAAAGGACATAGAAGAATTAAAATTATCTTAAAATTGAGTTAAAAAGCTCAAGAGTTTAAATAACTCTCCAAACAAAGGTGTAAGTCCTTGAGAGGAAACCTGTGATCGTTTAGACAATTGCTTATGAGGATACAACTTAAAGAAATTAGGACGAATGTACAAAAACACCACAATGATGACAAATATGAGGTCTAACAAAGGATTTAGAATTAGCCAAATTAGTTTTGGATTTCATACCTTTATCACCTTTCTCAAAGCACAAAGACAGTCCTTGATCCAAAAGCCGTAGAAAAGGAGGGACTGGAGAAAACAGCGTATCCTAAGCCAGTCTTATCAGAACTAGGCTTTTGAGCACTTAATTCCTCATCAAGCTTTACACTAGACATCCTCTCTATTTGAGTTCTAGCTTGACTAAGCTCTTCCTCAAGATTCTTGACCTTCTCTTCTAATGAGGTGTTCTCCATAATAAGAGTCTCAACTAACCTTGTAGTCTCATCTAGTTTGACTAATAGATAAACTTTTTTAGTTTTTACCTCATTAAGCTCTTTTCTACAAAGATGATAAGTCTTTTCAGATTTTATGAATTCAGTGCATTGCTTATCATAGGCTTCATGAAGGGTCAACTTCTTGGGGACTTCATCATCAAAAGAATCCTCACTGTCACTAGCACTCTCTACAATCACCTTATTGATTGAGGCAGCAAAGGCCATAACGTGACTACATTCATCTGCATACTCATTAGAAGAGTCATTCTCAGTATCACTCCAAGTAGCAACCAACCTTTTATCTTTTGACTCCTTGGTCTTTTCCTTCATGAGGTAGTTTGGACACTCTATCCTCATATGACCAAAACCTTTGCACTCATGGCATTGAATAAGGGGTTTCTCATTCTTGCCCTTCCTAGAGGATTTAGATTTCCTAGGAGGTTTGCCCTTATCCTTTCTCCTAAATTGAAGAAGCTTGATAATCTCATCAGTTATAAAGGTTAGATCCTTATCCTTCTCATCATCTTTATCATCATCTTCACTTTCATCATCATCTTCAGAGTCCTCAATCTCTTCCTTTATACCCTTAAGAGCCAAGTTTCTACTCTTTCCACATTTTCCCATTAAACCTAATCACATCTCATAGGTTTGAAGGTTCCCTACAAGCTCAGTCAAAGGAATTTGATCAATGTCCTTTACTTCTTCAATGACAGTGATCTTGGCATGGAATCTTTCAGGTAAGGACCTAAGGATTTTCCTAACAATTTTGGATTCTTTTATAGATTCTCCAAGTTTGAAGGTAGAATTCACAATATCCTTGAGTTTAGCGTAGAACTCATCAAAGGTCTCATCCTCCTCCATCCTTATTTCTTCAAAACTACTAGTGAGTCGTTAAAACTTCACAGTCTTTACTGCCTTGGTACCTTCATAGGTGGTCTCAAGAATGGTCCATGCTTCCTTGGCAATTTTCGTGGATGATATTTTCTTGAATTCCTCATTGGTCACCCCATAAAACAAGGCATTCAAGGCCCTACTGTTGAATTTGCCGCTATGATTGTTGCTTCATCCCAATTCACTAGCGCTTCCTCTGGCTTAATCCAGGCAACTTCAACAGCTTGCCATACTTTTTCACCTAGAGCTTGCAAAAAAACTTTCATACGAACTTTCCAGTATGCATAATTAGTCCCATCAAATAAAGGAGGAATCAAAAGAGATTGTCCACGATCCATGACAATAGGGGTCAAGGATCTCACTCAGGAAATTAATCTAATCAGAGTGAACCCGCTCTGATACCACTTGTTGGAAAATTTAGACCCCAGTTGATAGAATTAACAAGTTTTAAACCCAAGTTGTTAATTAGATTTATTATGAATAAAGCTTGTTAAAACAAACAAATATCAATATCATGTCAAAATCATGTAGTGGAAAAAAAAAATAAGACAAGATATGATGACCCAGGAAAACCCATGAAACAAACTAGTTTCACATTAAAAAACCTGGGGAGAAACCTTCCTGAAAAGCAATTCACTATAGTAAAGAGAAGTTTCAGGTCTAGTACAAAACCTTTGTCCCTAAACTCTACAATCCCTGTAGATGAAGTTACAGCAGAAACCTTCTACTGCTTCAGAACCTTTGAACTCTTCAATATATGAACACCACCCATTTTGCATGGATTCCAGTACGTGACTAACCAATGATGGATGGCTCCTAGTATGTGACTAACACACCAACTTAAAGAAGATGTTGGTTACAAAGTTCTTCATTTCATAAAAAATGAAGTGAATAAGGCATCTTTTAGAGAGAATAAGGCACCGATCACCTTTTGCATATGTCCTCGTATTCTCTTATGTGACGGCCTCTAAAATAAGCCTTATATATGTTTAGGGTTATGAGAAAAGAAACCCTACACAAATACATAAGCATGGGCCGAAAATCAGATCAAGAAATCTGAATTTCATAATTCTCAATTGATTATGAGGTGTCGAGGAGGTGTCGATCCTATCTGTTGCGAGCTATCGAGAGCTATCAAGAAGCTATCGAGGGGACAGAAAATTGCTCGATCTATCGACCTAGCTATCGAGAGGTGTCGAGATTGCGATAAAATGAAAGCTAAAGAGCTCGATAGATAGCTAGGTGTACAGAGGTGTCAAGCAGCTATTGAGCTTTAAAATTCAGCACTTTCTCACTTGATTCTTGGATAGACTTGCATGGTTTTAACACTTGAACTTGAAACAATGTTTCTTGAAGCATCAAACATATCCTAGATCTACCCAATTACAAGTAAAGTGCGTTTTGTCAAAGGATTAGCCAATTACATAAAATAATGACATATGTTCCTAACATGTGAAACACATATGTCTTAACATTAAGCCTACTACTATGATCATTAGAGCCTTTGACAGCACGCGCCGCGAAGTGCAAGAGGAAATTGAGCTAATGGTTGAGATCAGCCCGAGATCATTCATGGTCAACTTCCAAGTGATTAAGGTTGACTCTCCATACAATATGCTTTTAGGGAGGCCTTTGTTGCATACAGCAGGCGTAGTTACTTCTACCTTTCATCAGAGACTCTAGTTCATCTTTGAAAATCAGTTGATCACTACTATGCCTGAAGAGCCCATAACTATCTTCCAGGAGACATCTATCCCCTAAATTAATGCTAATGCTTTTCTAAAAGCGTCCTTCCATAGCTTTGAGCTAGTTTCCATGATTCCCAATGCTTCAAAGCTTGAGTCTAGCTGGTCCGCAGTAGTTTTGATGGCCGCAAAGGAGATGCTCAAGTTTGGGTACCAATTAGGCCAAGGTCATTCACCATAGGTTCACCCATGATTACATTAAACTCCTTAAGAGTGGGGCATATCTCTACACCATTGAATTGAAAAACATGTCGAGTTGGGATCCAATAGTTGGCAGTAGCACAAAGAAGAGGTTCATCCACCTTGATTTAATGGTATAGGAAAATACAAGAAGGGCCATAAGGAATGATAACCTCTTTGAAACTAAGGCCAAGCTTCTTGATCCAAGCCAAGACTTTGAGAGGGGGAAATTCTACCATTGGAAAGCCTTAAAAGAGTGTTTTCTAAGAGGAAAATACATTTGGCGAGGTTTGGGAATCCGCAGTAGTTATTTTATACTAAAGGAGGGCAGATAGGGTTTTTCTAACCCACGGTGTATGTACACAGGGTCAAGGCTACGTACGTAAGCTCATATACATGCACGTATAGTGAGAGGTAGAGACTTGGTTTTCCCCTGTTTTGAGTATGGTTTTCTTCCAAATGCTTCTCCTATGGATCCTATGGCCAGTAGGACTATTCAAGGCACAACTTAATCTCAGATTTTCAAGCATCAAAGACAAGAGAAGCATATAATTATGCATTTATTCCCATAAGTTGTAAATTGAGTACATATCCCAAATAAAAACATGAATGTAAAAGATGTTTTTAAAATACAACCGATAAGGTTGAATTCAATCAACCATCTTGTTGGCTTTATTCTGTGCCAATTTGCTTGTAATTTAAGCACTTAGTAACCCTGTATTTAGGTAGGATTATTGTAAGAGTAGTGTGTGAGAAGATGTGAAGAAAAGCTCAAGTATGTGCAAGATGGCAGAGTTTCGCGGCTAGGACTCGCAGCTGACTCGTGACTAGCAAGCCGCCAACTACAGGCACATGAGATACACACACGGGGAGCTGAAGGGTTGCGCTAGCTGTCGCACTACAGGACAAAAGTCCCAGGCTGGCCAGGTCGTTATCTCACAGCTTGAACTTGCAACTAAGACCAGTCACGAGGCCAAGCCGCCAATCAACCCTGTTTGGCAAAAACTAACTCTTCGCATTCCTTTCTCACCCCACTATATATAAACCCTTAAACCCACAAAATAGAGAGAGCTTCTAGAGAGAATTTTGTGAGAGAAACCCTAGAGAAAAACAAGATTGCCTTATCCCCAATCTTTACCTTAGAGACTCTACAAATTCCTCTTCTCTCTTCCTCTCCCTTGTCATACCCTTGAGAGGACTTTTTACCAAATCCTCATCTCACCACACCCACGTTTGTGAGAAGGTTTATTTGGTGCTGTTGGGAAGCAGTTAGTAAGGAACCAATCTACATTGGTTGATGCTATGGTCTAGTAGCAGAATCCGAGAAGCTAAAGAAGAAATAGGTTCAGCGTAACCTCGTTGGAGCAAAAAGCTTGGAGGGCTTAGGTACTTGGGTAGATTAGGCTTGGAGGGTCTTCTGTTGTTCATGTATCCCAACTACATTCTTTAGTGGATTATTCACCGCTTGGAGGGCGGCGGAGAGGTTTTACGCCGAGGGCTTCGGTTTCCTCTTCGATAACACATCGTGTGTTGTTCGTGTGTTTACATCTTCCCTTCCTTTATATTTGCCTTATATTTATTGCTGTTGATGTGTTTATATTTGACTTAGATTGTTTATCAATTCTGTGTTTGGCTTATTTTCATGTTCCGCACGTTAATCGTTTGATATTAAGCCTGAATTGATAATTTTGTAATTGGGGTCAAAACGTTCAAGGGTGTTTCATACCCATTTTGAACATTCACAACCCAATGTCTCAAATTAAATCCAAAGTGCAGAAATGTGTGCTAAAAGGAAAAAAATAATAAAAGCAACAAAAAGAAAAAGAAGTATGCTATGCTGTGTTGTATGTGTCTGTGTCTGTCAGTTAGTCTGTCTGTACGGATCAACAGAAGTGCCTTTTCCTTGGCTGGTAACTAGGGGTTGCCTTCGAGTCTTCACCACTATCACCATCACCATCATTATCATCTTCATTACTGGGATAAGCTAGTCCTTTGGGGCCATACAAGTCCTTTGAATACTGAGTCACCTTCAGCCTGAGGTTCCTCAGCCAAACCAACTCCTCATGCTCCTAAGTAGCGGGCTAAAATTCGAAGGAAGAAGGGTTAAGATAAGTAGTTGAAAGATGCAAGAGAAGAAAAAGCAAAGGAAGAAGTGGACGAGAGCTCACTGGCCGTGTGTCGTCCAAAAAAGGGTAACCCATGACATTTGTATTGTGGGGAACGGGACACTCCCTAGCAAAGCCATCGGGGCCATAAGCATAGACCGTCTAAAGCAAATGAGAAGGATCAATAGGAACACTAGGAGTAGGGGCATCTTGGTACAAGTATTTTAGTTGAATATCACCATATAGAAGAATGCAAAAGAGGAGAGTAAGAACGAAAAGAGATGGAAAGAAAGAGCATATACCTCGACAGAAAGGGAAGGCATGAGGCGAGTACGGTTGAACTCATCATAGTCTAACTCCTCCCTAAGCCAGTTGACATAGGCCACACTAGGCCTCCACAAGGCTAAGTGATCCTGGAGGCAACAACAGCAGATGCCTCCAACTCCACCCACGACACTCTTAATTAGGGCACCTTGCAGCAGCTTATGGGACCTTGGAAGCTCCTTGAGGTCATTTCTCTTTTCATTCTTTACACTTTCACTTGTATCTTATAGTCTTGCAAACTGTACTATCTTGAAAATTATCAACTTGCATTGTCATCTTGCAAACTGTCATCTTGCACTTATCATCTTATATCTAACCTGTGTCTAGTGCTTCTTTTTTGCAGCAATGGGTGGTTAGGTATGCCTCATAACTCTGGGCACCGACCTAGCTTTAAGGGATTTTCACCAAGTGAAGTCGCATCTTATGAGGTTAACTTTGTATATCCCCTAGAATACCATTCTTCTAACCTTGTGCCATTGTAGGTAAACTAGGCCCCATAGGCTGGCCAGACCCTTTCTGCTTCTCAAGACCTAGAGTCTGCTGCTCTTATTGCTTCAGAGATCATCCGACCCTTTGAAGGAGCGGGCTTGAGGGCGCTATACTTAGTGGAGAGGGTGCGTTGCCAATTGATGGGTAGGGATGACCCACGAATTCCGAGGGACCCTTTCGAGTTCATGCTTGCCCTACACTCTATGATTGATGCTAACTACAACATGTTGGGAAATGGTGTTTCCTATGCCGAGCGGCTTCTTGAAGGGTTGGACTATGAGGAGTTCAACATCACTTGCCTTATGCCTTCTTTTACTGTTCAAGTATATGCTCGGTCTCTTGTTCTTCTTCTTTTCTCTCTTTTCTTGGATTGTCATGACTCCTAATGTGGGGAATTGTAATAGGGGGGACCTGTTGTTAGTGAGCCTATTGATCCTCCATATATCCCTTGGACGGTCTATGCTTATGGCCCGGATGGCTTTACTTGGGTGCATGTCGTGCCCTATAGCCCTAATATCATGGGCTATCATTTCCCTCCAAACACTCGAGTGGTGAGTTCTTTTTTCCTTTTGTCCCCTCTTTTTGCCAAATTTCTCTTCTTGTTATAGTTACCAACCCTTCTTTCTTCAAATTGCAGCCCACTATTCAAAAGCATGTGGAGTTAGTATTGCTGGCGAGGAATCTTAAGTTGCAGGTGGCCAACTACTCGAGGGATCTATATGGTCCTGGAGGAGCAGCCCACCCATGCGAGGGTGGTGATGATGATGAAGAGGAGGACTTGAAGGTGACTCCTAGATACCAGCCAAGGAAAAGGTGGCATTGTTGATTACCTGTAGTAAGAGCATATATAGAACAAACAACACATAGCTTTTTCTTTTCTCTTTTACTTTTAATGTTTTTTTTTTTTTATTCCTTTAGTAGACATTTGGGTTTGGTTTGAGACAAAGGATTGAATTTAAGAACATCTTTTACATTTATGCTTTTAATTGGAAATTAGCACTAAATTTACAAGATAACGATAAATTGTATGTTTCTATACAACTTTGCTTCTTTAATGCTTGAAATCTTGTGCTTGGAATATGTCTTGAATGATTCTTTAGGTCATAGGAACCCTAGGGATGCTTAGGAGTAGAAAAACTCTACTCAAAACAGGGGAACATAGACTTCTGCCAAGCGTCATGTGTACTTGGAGATGAGCCTGCATACGCAGCTTTGACTTTGCGTACGCAGGGTTAATTCTAAGTACGTAGGCCGTGAATTAGAAAAACCCTAGCCAACTTACATAGGTATAAAAGTAGCTTTTTGAGTCCAAAACCCTTAAGAACATATTTCCAACCCAAAGAACACTTTTTTGAGGTCTCCCAATGGCAGAAAACTCTACTCTTGATGTCTCTACTTGGATTAGGAAGCTTGGTCCCGATTTCAAGGATTCTGTTGGTCCCTATGGCCTTTCTTGCATCTTCCCTTACCATAAAATTAGGGTGGATGAGCCGCTTCTGTTGGAAATATGCAAATATGCAGTGAAAAATTAACAGATCTACTTCATTCAGAATTGGTAACATGCATTATGTAAGTTTTAGAATATAGAACAAGAGAGTGTACCTTGGTGCAGTAAATTTCAAAAACCAAAGATCAGAAGTTCTTAGGAACACTTTCAATCTTCACTCCAATTCCACTAACGCCCAAGATGTGTGGTCTCTCAATAAGTTATTTCTAAAAGAAAATGAGAGAGTGTCCAACACTCACATACATGTATTTCATAAACTTGTTGTGTATATTAAATTCTGTATGTTTCTCTTCTAATAACTAACTATCTAATTAGGCTAGTCTTTTGGGCCTTTCCAATTGGGCTCTAATATGTAGCTTGGAGTGGGACAAAAAGGGAACAAATAAGACACTAGCTCCAGTGGGCCTTGGGCTTTTCTGTCAACTCTTGACAAGTCCAAAGTTACCAGTAATTATATTTAATACCACTATATAAATATAATTGCACTCTAGGCCTTATTAATAAATTATATCCTAAGACTTTATTATACATGCAACCCCTTCATAAAATATTAGTAGTAATACAAAGTTGTGAAAGTAGACTACCACTTTGTAAATTACTACATCTTAATCATTGAGTACCCGGTTTAATCCTTTAAGTTATTCATCATATATTTATGAAATCCAATTTCATAAATATATACTTTAGTAACTATTTACTAAAGTAGTTAGGCCTAACATTCTGAATAACAAACCCATTAATGATCAGGTCCATTATTCTCTTAAGATTAAGAGTTCATGCAAATATAAGTCGTGAGATTTACTATTCAATTGACAGTCTTTAGGAGAATAATAAATCTCACAACGGTCCAGTTCAATATGTCTTAACTCTTAAAACATATCAACATATCAACTAGAAGTCTCTACTTCCATGATCAAGACAAATCATCTTAGTTAATATGTTATAGTCTTCGCAGATGAAATGCCCAATTTCATCACCGACTACGAACTAAATTCTGAGTTTACAAAGAACTTGTGACTTATATCTTCTATGACTAAATCACATAAATCACATACTATGCATCTCACGGACTATAGGATAATGTCCGAATATTCATGTTATTATTATCTATATATATATATATATATAAAACCGAAGCTTTTCAAGCTTCCACAATTTTCCACGTCAGCATAATATAAAAATAATAATAATAATAAAACTTTTCTAAACCCTAAATCTGGTGCTTTTTTTACATCAGTATAATATAAAAAAAATAATAATAAAATTTTTCTAAACCCTAAACCCGATGCCCTGCTTCTTTATATTGTATTAAATAAAATAAAATTTTTCTAAACCCTAAACCCGGTGCCCTGCTTCTTTATATTGTATTAAATAAAAAGCGACTAGAGAGAGATGTAAAGAATAGAGAGCATTTGTGAGCTGTGGCCGTGAAACACAGGGATAGAAATCAGATGCAGAGAGCCAGGGAGCATTGGAGAGAGAAACCTGAGGGAGGCGTCTTCACTACTGTTAGACCGATCTCCCTCCATCTTCCGGTTCCACACAGTTGTCGGTAAGTTTTATTTTCTTGAAAACTTGAGGATGGATGCTATCTTTTTCAAAGCCCGACCTAGCCTTGATATAATTAAGACCATTCTTTCTCAGTAATTTTCAACTCATCTTAGTTTCGTATTCTGGGGTTTTTACGTTTATTGTGTTTATGCGATCAAAATTTGGGCAATCCTCATTGATTTATAATCTGGGTTTGCTTTCATTTGATTAAAAAATGGGAAATTTCGTTGTTTTTGTTGGGCAATTTGGGTTTTTATATCTATGACTTATTATCTGATTTCTGTTTTCCTCCTTCCTATTTTGATTTTTTTAGTCAAAGGTATATTTACTAATTTCAATTTTCGCTTAATTTCCGATTGTTACTGAGGGGTTTTGTGCTTTTTTTAAAGGCTAACTTTATAATCTACTTGATAATTTAATGTGCTTTTGATTTTAATCCTATTAGGGGGTTTCTCTACTTGAAAAAAGGGTCAAAATTAATGAAGATTTGATTGGTTGGTTTATAATCTGTTCATTTGTTTTTGTAGATAAGTTTTGTTAATCAAATTTGTTTAGAAATTTGTAACTATAAACAAATTTAATTAGGACTCTATAACCAAAATGTATAACCGTACTCATAATATATTTCATTATTTAGTTATATATATTATGCGTTATACTAAATGGTTGATTTTCATGTTGGTATTTCTCTTCCATTCTCTGTTGAATATGTACTCTGCCCTCTTCACTCAGTTTGCTCTCCCACAACCCTGTCGGCACCTGGGTTTCTACCACCGGGTTTGTCGTTGGGTTTCTATCCCTATCAAATTTTTATTTTTATTTTTGGTAGCTAATTTGAGTTTGGGATGAGTTCGTAGAGAAATTCAAGTTTGGGTTTGAGAATATCTGCTTATTCATGGCTGTATTTTGCTTGAAATCTGAGAAGGACCCAACACCCAAGGTAGAACAATCCCACTTGAATGGTTACCTTAGTCCCTACCATTAAGCGAATCCTACCACAGGTCCATCTGTGGCAGAGGGTATAGCTGCCTTTTTAGTTGTCATCATTGGCCACTTGGCCTCACCAGGTCTCTCTCTATCTCTCTTCAAATTTAGACTCTCTATTCTATAAATTTTTTCCCTTTACAAGATATATTTTTATGGTGGAATGCTTGTGATTAAGATGATTGATATTTAGGTAATTGTTATCTGAAGCTTGGTTTTATTTTTAGTTTAATTGTTTCATCTCAAGACTTTCATTGTTTTTATTACTTCTTTATTTGATTTTAAGAGTATCATCTACATTTTTTAGGGGTTTCGTTTGATCCTTATTTTTTAGTTATGCTAAGGTTTGTATTTTAATTTTGGTATAACCATGGAAGCTAAGATCCATAGCTATCAGCCTACTATTGACTTTTATTTTTTGCTTTCTGCCATGCACATCGAAGGACCAAGTCCATAGAGTTTAGAAGCTATCTACAAATTCCAGCAATGGAAAAGTGCATAAATGAAAAGGTAGAGCTATGTTTTTACTTCTTCCATATCTATTTTTGAAGTATATTTTGTGAGACTTCGTTGTGATCCAAGCTGATATATTGATTATTTAATATAATAGGCAAATAGTGGGTTATTTTTCATTGTTACCAGGAAAAGGATTAAGAAGGTTATTTATTGATAAAAATAAATAAATGACTAACAGGGTTGAAGGGGTGATTGATACATGATTGCATGTCATAACACTGAAGATATGGCCCTAGGTAGTACATTGGAGAATTTAAAATCCATTGCATAATATTTATCTGCAATTGAATGTCCAAGCAATTTGATTACATTTAAAAAAACTGAAAATTATACCTTTTCATTAGGCCTATTAAAGGAACCATTTTATTTTTCTTAAATGGGTATTTCTATTTTGTTTCAGTGTTATTGTTGCAAACTTAAAACCGCTGGTATGGTATTCGTTTTCCTCTGAGATAATCTATGTACATCTAATTTCTAACTATTTTAGTGTTCTCTCAATTTGAATTGTAACGTTTGCCTCTGTGATAATCTATGTACATGAAACTCAAATTTTAGTGTAGTTATATCAGTTTGTGCAGAAAAAATACAGCTGGTAGGTTTATGTTTTGACTGTTTCAAGTTCAGACTGTTTCAAGTTCAGACTTAGAATAGTTTGGATTTCTTAGCTTTTTTTGAATTTTAGTTTAGTTATATCAGTTTTAGCAGAAAAAATACTTCAATTTGTAAAAAGAAGGCTGTGTTCCTAAACAATGCTATTTTATGCATAATTGTTAAAACCTAAAGAAATCAACTATGATCAATCTGTTTCCAAGCAAAAAGTAAAAAAGAAAAAAGAAAAAAGAAAAAAAAAAAAGAACAACTATTGAGGTTTTAAAGATTAATGAGATTTTTGTTTTAGGGGATGGAGTAGTGTTCTGATTAAGTTTTTGTGGGTGTGCAGGATAAGAGAGTGAATTGGCACTCTACTTCATTTGAGGCAAGGTTGAAGAGAGCTTTGAAAACTGAAAGTGGTTCTGCTGACGCTTAAACTACTCATACTCCTGGTGTATGTTAGACAAGCTTGTGAGTGATTTGGTGTTGGATTGTTGTTTTATGTTCTCAGCATCTATATTTTTTAATTCTTTTGTAAAATTTGATTTGGTTGTTTGTGACATCTGCTTGCCTGTTGTAATTTCATGATTTAATATAATCGAATTTATTCTTTTTAATTGTATCCATAATTCTTTCTGCAATGCTGATTTATGATTTTATGAAGATTAGTTTGGTTTTTATATATTCCGGAAGACATTACCTTCAGCTCCCAGGGAAAGTCCTACATTATGTTTCTTGATTTACAGCTACCTAAACTCCGCCTCTCTCTCTCTGAGTTTCAGTTACTAGATCAGAATTTTATATAGTTTGATGACTTTTGGTTGGAGATTCCAGTAATGGTGGTACATTTTTGTCTAATCACAATTTGATTTCCAACACCACAACCTTTATTGGCTACTTAATGTAATATTAACAATTCTTATTGTTGGGGTCATCTATATATATATATATATATATTTATGGATGACCCCAACAATCTAGTTTTATGGATTTTCCTTTACTTCTTCAGATGTTTCCAATTCAAGTCTAAAATTCATTGTTCCATGAGTCAAGACCTGGTATTTTCTAAAGCACTTTGTGTTCTGCCTCTTTCATTATAAATATGATTATGCTAATGGAATTCGTATGTGCTGTTTTAGCTGTGGTTCTTTTGTATCTGTAATTGAGTTTGTGCACATACTTAGATAAGTCTTAGGTTTGGAACTTCAGCTTCAAGTAAGTCACCTCATTGTTATGTTGTATTTTGCCGTGAGAAACCTGCTATCATAGCAACTTATTCTCACTCTCACGCTCATTACATAAATCTCATACTTTGCTATTTCATTTGCCAATATATGTTTCTGTTCCATAGTTGAATAAAGATTCTGATGGAGTACTAAGTTATCCTAGATCTTTCTCATGTTCTCAACTCCAGTTTCAAGTCATTAGATTTTATGAGTCTGTGGATGACAGATGTGGTAGTGTGGACTATATATTATTGTAACTGAAAAATATGTGCCATATCAAATTATAAGGCAATCAAAATTGCTTTTGTTTGATATACTGTCCATCGAAGTGAATGTAATTATCTTATTAAGGGGTTGTACAATATTTTTTGAAGTGAGTTACATCTTCAATATTTTAAATAGATATTAAAATGGTGATAATCAATTTGAATTTTTTTGTGTGGAAATTGAGCTATGGGTTTGAATTTGTTTAGTGTAAACTGAGCGAGGTGGAGTATTTAAATAATTTATATTTCCCCTGTGTATGTTTAATAATTACAGCAAATATATGGTTGCTGTTTTAAATCTGCTTTTATGCTTGGAGTTTTAATATCATAGTATATTGTAGTGTTTAGTTTCCATTTCAATGGAAAAAGTTATTTTTGCTAAACAATGGATATAGCCTTAACCCTCGAAAATCCCTGCCTTATTAAGCGGCTCAATTTCTGTTTGTTCTGATTACCAATCAAAAAGTAAATAAATGGGCAGAGGTACCAATAGGTTACAAAGAACAGTTAAAGAAAGTTGTAATTGTTAATTGATCTATCAATA
The DNA here is from genome assembly GCA_023621385.1 of Quercus gilva. Classification (NCBI taxonomy): domain Eukaryota; kingdom Viridiplantae; phylum Streptophyta; class Magnoliopsida; order Fagales; family Fagaceae; genus Quercus; species Quercus gilva. Next base: position 103,980,918 of record CM042476.1, on the reverse strand, counting down.
CCCTAATAAAAGAGAAGGAACTTATTAGCTTTCCAAATTTACCAAGGTTCCTTTTTGTTAGCATGAGAAATTGGGGGGTGTTGAAAATTTTCCCCCTTTTGTGGTAAACTTAAAGTTACTTGCATGATCTACAGAAAATCCTTTCTAAAAAAATTGCACGAACAGGAATCTGATTCGATGGAAGATTGTTAGTTCTTTCACTTACAAAATTTTGATCTTAATCATCTATAATAAAATATTTACCCATGCCTTTGGACTAAAGTAACAATTATGCTTACTGTTTAGTAGGTAGGGATTTAGCATTTTGATATCTGGCTTATTGGTAGCTTTCCCGTGCATCGCACGGGTTAGCGACTAGTTTTAGATAATAATAAAACAACTTTATTAATTACAATATTAAGTCATACATCATGTCATACATAATATAATACATAGCATCATACTATAGGATTCTAGGGCACAAATCCCAACAGCTTCTTCGTGCTACTGCCAACTATTGGGTTCCTTCTTGGCATGTATTTCACTTCAATGGAATAAAATTATGCCCCACTATCAAGGAATTTGCTGCTATCATGGGTGAACTAGAGATTGATGATTTCATCTTTCCTACCATGGGTGGAGATCATCCTTCCTTGCTGTGAGTAATATTGGGTGTCCCCAAAACCACAGCCAATAAGTGGTGTGTCTTTGGCAAACTCAACCTTAGGCTAGTCTTTGATTACTTTTCTGGTTCAGACCTTCTTAAAGGTGAGAGGCCATAATCGTACTACCTTCGTGCCTTTTGCTTATGTACCCTTGGAAGGTATTTCTTGGTCCAACAATCATATTGTGTGGACCTTTGGATGTGCATGGTGGCTTATGAGCTAAAGAGAGGTAATCTGGTAGGCTTGATCTTGGCGAAAACTCTCAATGGCTTCGATGCCTTTCATAGGAAGGAAGCAAGCTTCTTTACCTGGGTTGCCTTTTGGTTTTCAACCCATCGAGACACCTTATATCATCTTTCATCATTATTATTTTTTGATATTTCTTTTTTTCTCGCTCATGCTCTCCACCTTTTTTTTTTTTTAGATATGGCTGCAAGAGAGGCTTCAGTTGCTTCAACCTCCTACTTTGCCCCTCAGCACCTACCTTCTTAGGCATCTTATGGACCACCAACTTCAAGATGTCCTGGGCTTTGAAGCATGGTCCATAGTTACTACAAGGACCATTGTGTGATTTTAGTTGAGCTTCGTTGCTGCTCTTACTACTCCACTTGTTGTATCTCAAGGTAGTTTGGAGAGCATCAAGGAGCCCCTAATGATAAGAGTGCCTTCCACACTGCAATGTTCACCAATAGGATCTTGGGCAGGATTAGTGAAGCTTGGCCACGTTGTAGCATGACGAAAGACATTATTCCTCTTGAATGCATCTACCCCATTGCAAGTTACAAGCAATGGTTAGAGGATGACATGTAATGGATTCTGAAGGACGAGAGGCTTATATCAAGACTAGTAAGAAGGCAAGGAGGACTGAGTGACCACTTTGATATGCCCCATCTTTTACTTTTCTACACTTTCATGATTCTCATTTTTTTTTTTTGAATTTAATGAAGGATTGGAATGTTCTAAATCTCCTATGAAGACAAACTTATTATCTTTTAATTTAAGTAATGGGAGATTTTTTTTTTTTTTTTTAAATTATCTTTGCTTATTGTCATCATTATTCTTTTTCTTTTGCCATGTAATTTTTGCCTATGACGTCCTTTGAGGAATTTTCTCCATGCCCATGGTCTTTTTCCCTAACTTTTACCTAGACCGCCTTTTTGGGTATTCAGTCTAGCGGGGTTCTTTTGCCTTAATTTTTGCCTAGGCCGCCCTTTTGGGTTTTCAACCTAGCAGGCTTTTTTTTTTTTTTTTTTTTTTTTTTTTTTTTTTTTTTTTCTCTCTCTTTTGAATGTGGCATTTCCGGAGTCTGTCCATGTTAATGGGGCGAAGCATCTCTTCCCCATCCAAATCTGTGATTCTCATACCTCCAAACATGATCTTCTTAATGATAAAAGGCCTAGACCATCTAGGCTTCATTTTTCCTCTTGGATCAAAAGTCTCATCTTTAAGCACCTTTAGGACCAAGTCCCTTTCTTTAAGGTTTCTTGGTTTCACTTTATTGTTGAATGCCCTAGCAATTCTTTTTATGTACCTTTGTGCATGATATTGTGCCTTAGCCATTTTCTCATCTATCAAGGCCAATTGCTCATACCTCACCTTAGCCCAATCCTCTTCTAGGACCTTAGTTTCAAACAATACCCAAAAAGATAATATCACCATCTCAATGGGAAGCACCGCCTCTCTACCATAAACCAAAGAGTAAGGCATTGCCCCAGTCGATGCATGAATAGAAGTCCTATAACCCTATAAGGCAAATGGAAGCTTCTCAACCCAATCTTTGTATGTCACTACCATCTTGGCTAGGATATTCTTCACGTTCTTATTGGCTGCTTCTATGGCCCCATTAGCTTGTGGTCGATATGGTGAAGACTTGTGATGCTTAATACCGTATTCTTCCATGACCCTTCGGACTTCACCTTCAAAGTGAGAGCCATTATCGAAGATAATCTCCTGGGGCACCCCAAACCAGCATATGATGTTGTTTTCTAAGAACTGGCCCACATGCTTAACCTTTAACATGGAATAGGAGGCCGCCTTCACCCACTTAGTGAAACAGTCGATTGCCACTAAAATGTACTCATGCCCATTTAAAGACTTAGGAGCTATCCTTCCAATTACATCTATGCCCCAAATGGGCACAAGTACATTTTTGTGGAAATGAGTCATGCTATCCTTCCAATTACATCTATGCCCCAAATGGGCACAAGCTATCCTCCCAATTTGAAGCCTTAGCATGTACTCACTAGGTGGTACATAGTTCAAGTTGGCATGTGTCTAACAATCATGGAAACTTTTCACATAGTCCACACAATCGGTCTCCATTGTATTCCTGTAGTACCCTATCCTTAGGATTTTCTTTGATAGGCCAAGAATGTATTGACTCCTTTGGCAACGTAATCAAATTAATTAGCCAAGTGAAATTAATTAGATTCAATTACATGTAATAGCGTGGTAGCACAAACAAATCAACAAATAACTAAATGCAGCGAAAAATAAATTTGACATGAGTGATTTGCATATGAATGGGGAAAACCACCGAGGCAAAACCCCACCGGGCAAATTTAAGGTCACCACTCCAAAGAATCCACTATTATCAAAAAAAGCGGTTATAAGTAAGAGAATCCCAGTACCTTATACCAACCTACAATAAAACCCTTACACCAATACCCAATTGGACTTGTAATGTAGTGACAATCTCTCCTTTCAATACACGTCTCCCAGTACGTGACTAACCAATTGATGCACGGATCCAAATATGTGACTAACACACCAACTTGAGGAAGATGTTGGCTGTAAAGTTCTTCAGTTCATCCAACAATGAAGATCAAGAAGCTCCTTGGTTACAAAACCCTTGGCGCAAAGACGCAATAGCTTCTACAAAGAATATGATGAACTAGGGCAAATTCTTTTTCCGGTCACAATTTGCATGCACAATGACTTTGCATCAAGTTGCATAACCTTGCATTACTTTTGGCGTCCCTTAAAAAAATCCTTATATATGTCTAGGGTTGTGAAAAAAGAAACCCTACACAAATACACATGGATATGCGTGAAATCGGATCTAGAAATCTGAATTTCGTAATTCTCAACAAATACAACTTCTATCGAGCTACTGTTGAGCTTCATCACTAAACCTCGATAGATAGCTTCTATCGAGACATCTGTTGACCTTTAATGAGCAACACATCTTCACTTGTTTCTTGGATAGACTTGCATAGCTTTAACTCTTGACTTGAACAACATGTTTCTTGAAGACTTAAACCATCCTAGATCTACCCAATTACAAGTAAAGTGCATTTTGTCAAAGGATTAGCCAATTTACGTAACATATGTCTCTAACAATATCCACATATGTCCTAACAAATTGTGTTCACATGATCATGTTTTGAATAGTGAACGTCATATCTTAGGGACCAACAATTTATTTGCCAAAATGCATTTAAGGCAAAAATTATCTCACAACCAAAATTCATAACAAGAAAATATCTCACAACAATAACTGATTTTTCAAAATGCATTTAGGGCAAACAATATCTCACAACAAAATTCATTACCATAAAATGTTATTTGTGGTTTATCACACCATCATTAATTGTTAATAAAATACGTTTGAATCTCAAAAAATAAGAAAATGTGATTTTTAAATAAAAATGTACAATATATAAAATTAAATAGGTATTATTTAATGAATATTTAAATATTATAAAACTTCACTTGAATTTATCATCTTATATCTCAAATTCTATCATGCCAACCATACAAGTGAGGACCAAGTAAAGGAAGTAAATGATTTTTCTAACCAATATGTTTGATGACTAAAGGGAAACTGACTTCTTTACTAGTTGTGATCACATGATCTTGACGTGAATCTTGAACCTCATATCCTCAGGACCAATGATTGATATGTCTTAATGATTTTAATGCAAAACTTATCTCACAGCATGATCCACAACCATAAATTTGTGGTTCGTCACACCTTCATTAATTTTTGATGGCGCTTTTAAATCTCAACAAAGAAGGTAATCGAACTTTTAAATAAAAATGTATGACATAAAAAATAAAATTCATATAATTTAATGAATATTTAAATATTGAAAAACTTCACTTCAATTCAAGTTTTCTACCTCAATTCCTATCAAGCCAACCACACATGTGCGGATAAAGTAATGGAAGTAAATGATTTTCATAACCCATGTGTTTGATGATGAAAGGGAAACTGAGCTCTGGACCTATTGTGTTTACATGGTCTTGATGTGAATGGTGAACGCCATACCCTAGAGACCAATAATTGATTTGTGAAAATGCATTCAATGCAAACATTATCTCACAACAAGTAAGATCCATAACCATAAAATCTTATTTGTGGTTTGTCATGCCTAATATTTTTTAATCACAAAAAATAAGAAAATGAAATATTTAAATAGATGTATGATCTATAAAATTAAATAAATATTAAAATACTTCACTTCAATTCTTTGTTTTATATCTCAAATTCTATCGAGCTGACCATGTAGGTGAGGATCAAGTAAATGAAGTAAATGATTATGAGAATCCTTAACTCAAACTGATAAATTTCAAATAGACTTAAAAGATTATAAGACAACCTACAATTTTGCAGAAATTACTGACAGATTTAAAACTAATAAACCTATAACAATAACAGATTTACAGGTAGAACTTAACAACCTAAAGAAAGAATTAAAAGAATTAAAATCAGAAAATTTCATTTTAAAAGATATGATTGAGCAAATAGCAGCTCAAGTAATAAGTATAAAAGATAGAATTAAATATAGTAATGAACCTTTGACAGACTCCTCTCTTATTGATAGACATAATTATACTGGGGAAAGTTCTCATAAAGGTAACCATAAAGATGAATTTTTGAGTATAATCGACAGAATGATATTTCAGAAATGGTATACTGAAATAACTCTGGTTGTTCATAAAGAATTCTCATTAACAGTCATTGCCCTTGTTGATTCAGGTGCTGACATGAATTGTATACAAGAAGAGCTAATACCCTCAAAGTATTATGAATCAACAACAGACAGATTAACTCAGGCTAATGGTGATAGACTTAAGATAAGTAATAAATTAACTAGGGCCTACATACATAATAATGGGATTAATTTCAGAACACCTTTCTTTTTAACAAATAAGTTGTCCTCTAAAGTTATACTAGGAAATCCTTTTTTGGCTCTACTTTACCCTTTTTTCACGACAGACAATGGAATATATGCTAATATTTTGGAAACAGAAGTATTCTTTAAGTTCCTCCTACCCCTAACCCCCAAGGATGTACACTTACTGAAAGAAATTTCCATAAGCATTGAGACAGGAATAGATGATGTGAGTCCTACAAATTCAATGGTAGAAAATATTGTTCTACCTGGTAGCAGTAGCATATTATTATTAAAAAAAAAAAAAAAAAAAAAAAAAAAACGTATATATATATATATATATTTTGCTCTCCTACCTTTATTGACTAAGTCCTCCTTCACCTTTTGTATCTAGTTCCTTACGTATCCTTCCATGGCCTTTTGTACCTTTCTCTTTCTAGCATCTCTTTTATTGTACTATAGAATCATGGGTTTTATTTCTTGTCCCTTCCCTTGTACTATTTGCTCTATCCTCTCCCTCTTATTATTTGCTCTACTTGCCACATATTATTCGCATATATTAACTAGTTAATTTTAAAATTAACGGTCAATTGCCTGGCAAGCAAGATAGCCATTCCAAGGCTAATTTTTCAGACCAAATCCTGCCAAAATAGAAATCTTTAATGAGATTTCACTCACAGAATGAAGGCGTCTCAATAGAGGCAATATCCCTTCAGAATACAAGGTCAATAATGACAATGTATTCATGTGGTAATCTAAAGACCAGTACAGACATAATATCAAAATAGCTACTACCATCAGACAAAATGATAGACAGATGCAGACATGACAGGCAACTGCGGCAGATCACTATGCATTAGCACGAGGGGATAACTCCCAGACAAAAATGATAGTCCACCCAAAGACAAACAGGACAGAGTTTAAGTCATTACTGAACTGACAGATTCCCAGACAGTCTACTATTCATGAATAGTAGAACTTTTACTGTTCAAGATAAGATTCTACAGGATTTACTTTTAACTGTTCAAGATAAGATTCTACAAGATCTACTTTTACTGTTCAAGATTCTACAAGATCCTACCGACAGATTAACTTGAGTTCACTTTATTGAACCCAGGTTACTTTTGAAGATTTACCATGGTTTATTTTATCTATAAAAAGGCAGGCTCCGAAGACAGAAGGTAGGTCCAAGTTTTAGGTCCAGTTCAGAGGTCCAGAATTGAGGTCCAAGTTTTAGGTCCAAAAATCCTAGAGAAAGTTTCCAATTCCTAGTTTCAATTCTCAGACTAAAGTCCAAGACAGCTTTCTCCTTCTTTCAGAAATATCTTTGTACTATTCCCCTTTTGTAATCTTGTAACCTTTCTCAGACAGAACCTTGTAACCCTTAATTTTCAAAGACAGTTTTACTTTGTAATCTTGTAACTCTTCAGACAGTGTTTATTTTCAAGTTTAATCAAAGACAGAAGTATTTTAGAGTAAGATTTTATTAGTCTCAGTTTTCATATTCCATACTCTGTTTTAACTTATTTTTGAATATATCTATTTTGCTATCTTCTTCTTTATCATCTATTTTATCATTGTTTATGCTTCTATCGAGACATCTGTTGACCTTTAATGAGCAACACATCTTCACTTGTTTCTTGGATAGACTTGCATAGCTTTAACTCTTGACTTGAACAACATGTTTCTTGAAGACTTAAACCATCCTAGATCTACCCAATTACAAGTAAAGTGCATTTTGTCAAAGGATTAGCCAATTTACGTAACATATGTCTCTAACAATATCCACATATGTCCTAACAAATTGTGTTCACATGATCATGTTTTGAATAGTGAACGTCATATCTTAGGGACCAACAATTTATTTGCCAAAATGCATTTAAGGCAAAAATTATCTCACAACCAAAATTCATAACAAGAAAATATCTCACAACAATAACTGATTTTTCAAAATGCATTTAGGGCAAACAATATCTCACAACAAAATTCATAACCATAAAATGTTATTTGTGGTTTATCACACCATCATTAATTGTTAATAAAATACGTTTGAATCTCAAAAAATAAGAAAATGTGATTTTTAAATAAAAATGTACAATATATAAAATTAAATAGGTATTATTTAATGAATATTTAAATATTATAAAACTTCACTTGAATTTATCATCTTATATCTCAAATTCTATCATGCCAACCATACAAGTGAGGACCAAGTAAAGGAAGTAAATGATTTTTCTAACCAATATGTTTGATGACTAAAGGGAAACTGACTTCTTTACTAGTTGTGATCACATGATCTTGACGTGAATCTTGAACCACATATCCTCAGGACCAATGATTGATATGTCTTAATGATTTTAATGCAAAACTTATCTCACAGCATGATCCACAACCATAAATTTGTGGTTCGTCACACCTTCATTAATTTTTGATGGCGCTTTTAAATCTCAACAAAGAAGGTAATCGAACTTTTAAATAAAAATGTATGACATAAAAAATAAAATTCATATAATTTAATGAATATTTAAATATTGAAAAACTTCACTTCAATTCAAGTTTTCTACCTCAATTCCTATCAAGCCAACCACACATGTGCGGATAAAGTAATGGAAGTAAATGATTTTCATAACCCATGTGTTTGATGATGAAAGGGAAACTGAGCTCTGGACCTATTGTGTTTACATGGTCTTGATGTGAATGGTGAACGCCATACCCTAGAGACCAATAATTGATTTGTGAAAATGCATTCAATGCAAACATTATCTCACAACAAGTAAGATCCATAACCATAAAATCTTATTTGTGGTTTGTCATGCCTAATATTTTTTAATCACAAAAAATAAGAAAATGAAATATTTAAATAGATGTATGATCTATAAAATTAAATAAATATTAAAATACTTCACTTCAATTCTTTGTTTTATATCTCAAATTCTATCGAGCTGACCATGTAGGTGAGGATCAAGTAAATGAAGTAAATGATTATGAGAATCCTTAACTCAAACTGATAAATTTCAAATAGACTTAAAAGATTATAAGACAACCTACAATTTTGCAGAAATTACTGACAGATTTAAAACTAATAAACCTATAACAATAACAGATTTACAGGTAGAACTTAACAACCTAAAGAAAGAATTAAAAGAATTAAAATCAGAAAATTTCATTTTAAAAGATATGATTGAGCAAATAGCAGCTCAAGTAATAAGTATAAAAGATAGAATTAAATATAGTAATGAACCTTTGACAGACTCCTCTCTTATTGGTAGACATAATTATACTGGGGAAAGTTCTCATAAAGGTAACCATAAAGATGAATTTTTGAGTATAATCGACAGAATGATATTTCAGAAATGGTATACTGAAATAACTCTGGTTGTTCATAAAGAATTCTCATTAACAGTCATTGCCCTTGTTGATTCAGGTGCTGACATGAATTGTATACAAGAAGAGCTAATACCCTCAAAGTATTATGAATCAACAACAGACAGATTAACTCAGGCTAATGGTGATAGACTTAAGATAAGTAATAAATTAACCAGGGCCTACATACATAATAATGGGATTAATTTCAGAACACCTTTCTTTTTAACAAATAAGTTGTCCTCTAAAGTTTTACTAGGAAATCCTTTTTTGGCTCTACTTTACCCTTTTTTCACGACAGACAGTGGAATATATGCTAATATTTTGGAAACAGAAGTATTCTTTAAGTTCCTCCTACCCCCAACCCCCAAGGATGTACGCTTACTGAAAGAAATTTCCATAAGCATTGAGACAGGAATAGATGATGTGAGTCCTACAAATTCAATGGTAGAAAATATTGTTCTACCTGGTAGCAGTAGCATATTATTATTAAAAAAAAAAAAAAAAAAACGTATATATATATATATATATATTTTGCTCTCCTACCTTTATTGACTAAGTCCTCCTTCACCTTTTGTATCTAGTTCCTTACGTATCCTTCCATGGCCTTTTGTACCTTTCTCTTTCTAGCATCTCTTTTATTGTGCTATAGAATCATGGGTTTTATTTCTTGTCCCTTCCCTTGTACTATTTGCTCTATCCTCTCCCTCTTATTATTTGCTCTACTTGCCACATATTATTCGCATATATTAACTAGTTAATTTTAAAATTAACGGTCAATTGCCTGGCAAGCAAGATAGCCATTCCAAGGCTAATTTTTCAGACCAAATCCTGCCAAAATAGAAATCTTTAATGAGATTTCACTCACAGCATGAAGGCGTCTCAATAGAGGCAATATCCCTTCAGAATACAAGGTCAATAATGACAATGTATTCATGTGGTAATCTAAAGACCAGTACAGACATAATATCAAAATAGCTACTACCATCAGACAAAATGACAGACAGATGCAGACATGACAGGCAACTGCGGCAGATCACTATGCATTAGCACGAGGGGATAACTCCCAGACAAAAATGATAGTCCACCCAAAGACAAACAGGACAGAGTTTAAGTCATTACTGAACTGACAGATTCCCAGACAGTCTACTATTCATGAATAGTAGAACTTTTACTGTTCAAGATAAGATTCTACAGGATTTACTTTTAACTGTTCAAGATAAGATTCTACAAGATCTACTTTTACTGTTCAAGATTCTACAAGATCCTACCGACAGATTAACTTGAGTTCACTTTATTGAACCCAGGTTACTTTTGACGATTTACCATGGTTTATTTTATCTATAAAAAGGCAGGCTCCGAAGACAGAAGGTAGGTCCAAGTTTTAGGTCCAGTTCAGAGGTCCAGAATTGAGGTCCAAGTTTTAGGTCCAAAAATCCCAGAGAAAGTTTCCAATTCCTAGTTTCAATTCTCAGACTAAAGTCCAAGACAGCTTTCTCCTTCTTTCAGAAATATCTTTGTACTATTCCCCTTTTGTAATCTTGTAACCTTTCTCAGACAGAACCTTGTAACCCTTAATTTTCAAAGACAGTTTTACTTTGTAATCTTGTAACTCTTCAGACAGTGTTTATTTTCAAGTTTAATCAAAGACAGAAGTATTTTAGAGTAAGATTTTATTAGTCTCAGTTTTCATATTCCATACTCTGTTTTAACTTATTTTTGAATATATCTATTTTGCTATCTTCTTCTTTATCATCTATTTTATCATTGTTTATGCTTCTATCGAGACATCTGTTGACCTTTAATGAGCAACACATCTTCACTTGTTTCTTGGATAGACTTGCATAGCTTTAACTCTTGACTTGAACAACATGTTTCTTGAAGACTTAAACCATCCTAGATCTACCCAATTACAAGTAAAGTGCATTTTGTCAAAGGATTAGCCAATTTACGTAACATATGTCTCTAACAATATCCACATATGTCCTAACAAATTGTGTTCACATGATCATGTTTTGAATAGTGAACGTCATATCTTAGGGACCAACAATTTATTTGCCAAAATGCATTTAAGGCAAAAATTATCTCACAACCAAAATTCATAACAAGAAAATATCTCACAACAATAACTGATTTTTCAAAATGCATTTAGGGCAAACAATATCTCACAACAAAATTCATAACCATAAAATGTTATTTGTGGTTTATCACACCATCATTAATTGTTAATAAAATACGTTTGAATCTCAAAAAATAAGAAAATGTGATTTTTAAATAAAAATGTACAATATATAAAATTAAATAGGTATTATTTAATGAATATTTAAATATTATAAAACTTCACTTGAATTTATCATCTTATATCTCAAATTCTATCATGCCAACCATACAAGTGAGGACCAAGTAAAGGAAGTAAATGATTTTTCTAACCAATATGTTTGATGACTAAAGGGAAACTGACTTCTTTACTAGTTGTGATCACATGATCTTGACGTGAATCTTGAACCACATATCCTCAGGACCAATGATTGATATGTCTTAAGATTTTAATGCAAAACTTATCTCACAGCATGATCCACAACCATAAATTTGTGGTTCGTCACACCTTCATTAATTTTTGATGGCGCTTTTAAATCTCAACAAAGAAGGTAATCGAACTTTTAAATAAAAATGTATGACATAAAAAATAAAATTCATATAATTTAATGAATATTTAAATATTGAAAAACTTCACTTCAATTCAAGTTTTCTACCTCAATTCCTATCAAGCCAACCACACATGTGCGGATAAAGTAATGGAAGTAAATGATTTTCATAACCCATGTGTTTGATGATGAAAGGGAAACTGAGCTCTGGACCTATTGTGTTTACATGGTCTTGATGTGAATGGTGAACGCCATACCCTAGAGACCAATAATTGATTTGTGAAAATGCATTCAATGCAAACATTATCTCACAACAAGTAAGATCCATAACCATAAAATCTTATTTGTGGTTTGTCATGCCTAATATTTTTTAATCACAAAAAATAAGAAAATGAAATATTTAAATAGATGTATGATCTATAAAATTAAATAAATATTAAAATACTTCACTTCAATTCTTTGTTTTATATCTCAAATTCTATCGAGCTGACCATGTAGGTGAGGATCAAGTAAATGAAGTAAATGATTATGAGAATCCTTAACTCAAACTGATAAATTTCAAATAGACTTAAAAGATTATAAGACAACCTACAATTTTGCAGAAATTACTGACAGATTTAAAACTAATAAACCTATAACAATAACAGATTTACAGGTAGAACTTAACAACCTAAAGAAAGAATTAAAAGAATTAAAATCAGAAAATTTCATTTTAAAAGATATGATTGAGCAAATAGCAGCTCAAGTAATAAGTATAAAAGATAGAATTAAATATAGTAATGAACCTTTGACAGACTCCTCTCTTATTGGTAGACATAATTATACTGGGGAAAGTTCTCATAAAGGTAACCATAAAGATGAATTTTTGAGTATAATCGACAGAATGATATTTCAGAAATGGTATACTGAAATAACTCTGGTTGTTCATAAAGAATTCTCATTAACAGTCATTGCCCTTGTTGATTCAGGTGCTGACATGAATTGTATACAAGAAGAGCTAATACCCTCAAAGTATTATGAATCAACAACAGACAGATTAACTCAGGCTAATGGTGATAGACTTAAGATAAGTAATAAATTAACCAGGGCCTACATACATAATAATGGGATTAATTTCAGAACACCTTTCTTTTTAACAAATAAGTTGTCCTCTAAAGTTTTACTAGGAAATCCTTTTTTGGCTCTACTTTACCCTTTTTTCACGACAGACAGTGGAATATATGCTAATATTTTGGAAACAGAAGTATTCTTTAAGTTCCTCCTACCCCCAACCCCCAAGGATGTACGCTTACTGAAAGAAATTTCCATAAGCATTGAGACAGGAATAGATGATGTGAGTCCTACAAATTCAATGGTAGAAAATATTGTTCTACCTGGTAGCAGTAGCATATTATTATTAAAAAAAAAAAAAAAAAAACGTATATATATATATATATATATATTTTGCTCTCCTACCTTTATTGACTAAGTCCTCCTTCACCTTTTGTATCTAGTTCCTTACGTATCCTTCCATGGCCTTTTGTACCTTTCTCTTTCTAGCATCTCTTTTATTGTGCTATAGAATCATGGGTTTTATTTCTTGTCCCTTCCCTTGTACTATTTGCTCTATCCTCTCCCTCTTATTATTTGCTCTACTTGCCACATATTATTCGCATATATTAACTAGTTAATTTTAAAATTAACGGTCAATTGCCTGGCAAGCAAGATAGCCATTCCAAGGCTAATTTTTCAGACCAAATCCTGCCAAAATAGAAATCTTTAATGAGATTTCACTCACAGCATGAAGGCGTCTCAATAGAGGCAATATCCCTTCAGAATACAAGGTCAATAATGACAATGTATTCATGTGGTAATCTAAAGACCAGTACAGACATAATATCAAAATAGCTACTACCATCAGACAAAATGACAGACAGATGCAGACATGACAGGCAACTGCGGCAGATCACTATGCATTAGCACGAGGGGATAACTCCCAGACAAAAATGATAGTCCACCCAAAGACAAACAGGACAGAGTTTAAGTCATTACTGAACTGACAGATTCCCAGACAGTCTACTATTCATGAATAGTAGAACTTTTACTGTTCAAGATAAGATTCTACAGGATTTACTTTTAACTGTTCAAGATAAGATTCTACAAGATCTACTTTTACTGTTCAAGATTCTACAAGATCCTACCGACAGATTAACTTGAGTTCACTTTATTGAACCCAGGTTACTTTTGACGATTTACCATGGTTTATTTTATCTATAAAAAGGCAGGCTCCGAAGACAGAAGGTAGGTCCAAGTTTTAGGTCCAGTTCAGAGGTCCAGAATTGAGGTCCAAGTTTTAGGTCCAAAAATCCCAGAGAAAGTTTCCAATTCCTAGTTTCAATTCTCAGACTAAAGTCCAAGACAGCTTTCTCCTTCTTTCAGAAATATCTTTGTACTATTCCCCTTTTGTAATCTTGTAACCTTTCTCAGACAGAACCTTGTAACCCTTAATTTTCAAAGACAGTTTTACTTTGTAATCTTGTAACTCTTCAGACAGTGTTTATTTTCAAGTTTAATCAAAGACAGAAGTATTTTAGAGTAAGATTTTATTAGTCTCAGTTTTCATATTCCATACTCTGTTTTAACTTATTTTTGAATATATCTATTTTGCTATCTTCTTCTTTATCATCTATTTTATCATTGTTTATGCTTCTATCGAGACATCTGTTGACCTTTAATGAGCAACACATCTTCACTTGTTTCTTGGATAGACTTGCATAGCTTTAACTCTTGACTTGAACAACATGTTTCTTGAAGACTTAAACCATCCTAGATCTACCCAATTACAAGTAAAGTGCATTTTGTCAAAGGATTAGCCAATTTACGTAACATATGTCTCTAACAATATCCACATATGTCCTAACAAATTGTGTTCACATGATCATGTTTTGAATAGTGAACGTCATATCTTAGGGACCAACAATTTATTTGCCAAAATGCATTTAAGGCAAAAATTATCTCACAACCAAAATTCATAACAAGAAAATATCTCACAACAATAACTGATTTTTCAAAATGCATTTAGGGCAAACAATATCTCACAACAAAATTCATAACCATAAAATGTTATTTGTGGTTTATCACACCATCATTAATTGTTAATAAAATACGTTTGAATCTCAAAAAATAAGAAAATGTGATTTTTAAATAAAAATGTACAATATATAAAATTAAATAGGTATTATTTAATGAATATTTAAATATTATAAAACTTCACTTGAATTTATCATCTTATATCTCAAATTCTATCATGCCAACCATACAAGTGAGGACCAAGTAAAGGAAGTAAATGATTTTTCTAACCAATATGTTTGATGACTAAAGGGAAACTGACTTCTTTACTAGTTGTGATCACATGATCTTGACGTGAATCTTGAACCACATATCCTCAGGACCAATGATTGATATGTCTTAATGATTTTAATGCAAAACTTATCTCACAGCATGATCCACAACCATAAATTTGTGGTTCGTCACACCTTCATTAATTTTTGATGGCGCTTTTAAATCTCAACAAAGAAGGTAATCGAACTTTTAAATAAAAATGTATGACATAAAAAATAAAATTCATATAATTTAATGAATATTTAAATATTGAAAAACTTCACTTCAATTCAAGTTTTCTACCTCAATTCCTATCAAGCCAACCACACATGTGCGGATAAAGTAATGGAAGTAAATGATTTTCATAACCCATGTGTTTGATGATGAAAGGGAAACTGAGCTCTGGACCTATTGTGTTTACATGGTCTTGATGTGAATGGTGAACGCCATACCCTAGAGACCAATAATTGATTTGTGAAAATGCATTCAATGCAAACATTATCTCACAACAAGTAAGATCCATAACCATAAAATCTTATTTGTGGTTTGTCATGCCTAATATTTTTTAATCACAAAAAATAAGAAAATGAAATATTTAAATAGATGTATGATCTATAAAATTAAATAAATATTAAAATACTTCACTTCAATTCTTTGTTTTATATCTCAAATTCTATCGAGCTGACCATGTAGGTGAGGATCAAGTAAATGAAGTAAATGATTATGAGAACCCATGTGTTTTATGATAGAAGGGAAATTGACTTCTTGACCAGTTTTGTTCACATGCTCTTGATGTGAATGTCGAACGCCATATTTGAGGGAATGATAATTGGTTTGCCAAAATGCATTTAATGCAAACATTATCTTACAACAAGATTCATAACCATAAACCATTATTTGAGGTTTGTCACCACTTCATTAATTTTAGATAAACACTTTTGAATCTTAAAAAGTAAGAGAATGGAATTTTTAAATAAAATGTATGGTACATAAAATTAAATTAATATTACTTAATGAATATTTAAGTAATAAAAACATTCACTTCAATTGGTTGTTTCCTACCTCAAATTCTATAATGTCAACCATGTAGGTGAGGATCAAGTAAAGGAATTAAATGTTTTTGATATCCCATGTGTTTTATGATTAAAGGGAAATTGACTTCTTGACCAATTGTATTCACTTGGTCTTGTTTTGAATAGTGAATGTCATATCTTACGGACCAATAATTTATTTGCCAAAATGCATTTAAGGAAAACATTATCTCACAAAAAAATTCATAACAATAAAATATCATTTGTGGTTTGTCATGCTACCATTAATCGTTGATAAATGTTTTTGAATCTCAAGAAATACAAAAATGGAATTTTTAAATTAAAATGTACAGTATATAAAATTAAATATGTATTATTTAAAGAATATGTATTATTTAAAGAATATTTAAATATTAGAAAAATTCACTTGAATTCATCGTTTTATACATCAAATTCTATTGAGCCAACCATACTAGTGAGGACCAAGTAAAAGAAGTAAATAATTTTTATTACCAATGTGTTTGATGATTAAAGGGAAACTATCATCTTTGCTAGCTTTATTCACATGGTCTTGATGTGAATAGTGCACTCCAGCATGATCCATGACATAATGCATTTAATGCAGATAATATCTCACAGCATGATCCATGACATAAAATTTTATTTGTGGTTTATCACGCCATTATTAATTTTAGATAAACGTTTTTGAATCTCAACCAAGAAGATAATGGCATTTTTAAATAAAAATATGTGATATATAAAATTAAATTAATATTATTTAGTGTATATTTAAATATTAAAAAACTTCACTTCAATTCATCATTTTATACCTTAAAAATTCTATCAAGCCGACTATGTAGGTGAGCATTAGGTAAGGGAGTAAATGATTTTGACAATCCATGTGTTCGATGATAAATGGAAATTGACTTCTTGACCTATTGTGTTCACATGGTCTTTGTTGGGTTCTAAGAAATTAGGAATTAATGTATTAGAACTTCAATTTGTATTTTGTTGGCAAACCATGATCAAAACATTTAGTCTAGGTTTAGGCTTGCTCAAAGTATGTTTATTTGTAAAATTGGAATCGAGTAATTGCAGAATTTATTGGACTAAATCTATAAGTCTCAATCGATCGAAAATTAGACTCGATCGATCGAACCACGTACAGATTTATTTTTCTACAGAGTTCCAGTTCAGCCCAAACTCTATTTAAACGTCTTGGGGATCAAGTAAAACACTCCTACATATAAGGAAAACCCTAGAACGTTTTTGGGACTTTTGTGAGAGAGATTAGAGTGCCTCTTGTGCCTCCTTTTATTTTTAGGGTTTTGTACCCAAACCTCTCTAAGTCTTTGTTGCTCATATTTGCTGTTTATGTGAATCTCTTGTGAGATCTTTGAGGAGCTTTCCTTCACATAAACTTAGGGTTTTCAATATCTTGATGATTAATAAAGTTGCTGCCATTGGAGCTTAAAGAAACACAAGCGGGGAGCTTGTACTTGAAGAGGAATTCAAAGAAAGAAGTAATCCGTGGACTCGGAGCCTGCGCGTGGTCGTGTCAGGAAGTTTTACTGGTGGGTAGCATTAGGAAGTCAAGCGGGGAGCTTGTAAGTCCTTTTGTAAGAACTTCAATTCTTTCTTAGTGGATTCTGTTTTGCCTTGAGGATAGGTGGGTAAAATGCTCCCCAGGTTTTTTACCGGTTTGGTTTTCCTGGGTGATCATATCTTGTGTTATTTATTATTCCGCTGCTTTATTATTTTGATATGATTATTTGATTGCTTTAACCTAGAATTGCTTAATTTGACTAAGTAACAACTTGGCTAATTAACTAGGCTACGCAATCTAATTGTGGTTTAAGGGGTCTAAATTTTCAACAGTCTTGATGTGAATGGTGAATACCATACCCTAGAGACGAATAATTGATTTGCAAAAATACATTTAATACAAACATTATCTCTAAATATGTAAAATTCATAACCATAATATTTAGTTTTTACTAATAATATAATTTCAGTTTATTGGAAATTAATTAGTTTTTACCCTTTTTTTTTCCTCACATTATACATGGAAGAAGGTACTGAAAATAAGTAATTTTCCAACCAAAAGGAATCTGACTTCTTGTCTAATTGTGCTCACATGATCTTGATGTGAATGGTGAATGTGATATCCTAGATCCAATTACTGATTTGCAAAATAACCTTAGAATTTAATAGCACAAAAAAAAAAAAAAAAAGAATCTGCATCATATCTAAAGAGACTACATTGACACTATCAGCCTCTTAACTTTTGTGATTACCCCCACTGCAAAAGCATAACTAGTTTGGACCTTCTTTTGAGGAGGGTAAATTTCATAAAAAGAAAAAAGAAAAAAAAAAGGGAGCCTCAGAGGCTAGTTTCTAGAACTCATTATTATTATTATTTTAATTAGTTTCCAAAACTTTTAACGCATTTTTTTAGTGTTTAACAAACATATATACTTTACTAGACAAAACAGAAATCCTAAATTAAAATAAAAGAATAAAAAACTAGCTTTTGAACATACGCACATGATAGAACATTTTCAAATAGGCGTTTTAGGGGAATGGGCCTCAAATTGTGATTAGGCCATCAAACCTAAACAAGTCCCAAAAGCAGAGCGGGCAAAGATAATGGGCCCAAACCAATTATAGAAGGAGCACCTAAGCCTAAAGTTGGGATTAGAGGATAGCTGAGGAAAGCTATCCCACATCCTTGGATGGATGCCCGACATGGCCAAGGAATTCCGACGAGGTCTAGGAAGAAGAGGACATTCCAAGGAGGAATGCTTGAGGATCCTGAGAAGGTTCCAAGTGTAGACACCTCATTTTGTACTCCTTACGACTCAAGCCCCTGTTCCATAATGATGACATCACTCAAAGGCCTAGGGTATGTGTATGCATGTTTCATTCATGCAATTGCATACTGAAAGCATGCGTACGCATACCCATGTATGCGTATGCATGTAAGGTTGTAGAGCAAATCTCACATTGGCTGGGTGCTGCCCTACACCCCTCTATGGTCACTATAAAAGGCCCCAAAGGCTCTTTTCCCAAAACGCGCAGAATTCAATAGAAAATAGTGAATCAAAAAGGGAGTTTTTATCCTAAAACATCCTCAAGTTAAAGTTTTGCTTGGTTAGGACCTATTTTGGTCTTGATTAGATTTACTGAAGGGAATAGTCAAATAAAAAACTCAAAGGTGTTCTTGGTTTGAGGTAAGGGTTTAACTTTATCTCTCTCCTTTTCTTGTTTGTTTGATTGTTTTCTTGCTTTATTTACTACCTTAATATCTTTGTTATTAGTTTAGGTTGTTTAGTTTTAATATTTGAAGCATGATAGGTTACTAGATTTGCTGTTTTGATTGTCGTTACTGGATTTGTGTTTCTAGGCGTGTATGCGTGTGTGTAGGCACAACGGTTTTCTCCTTAAGAAAGGGGAGTACGCCTCAGCCGAGTGGATTGGGACGAATAAAAGATGGAGTCGCCACCTAGATTAGGTTTATGAACTATAAATGTAGCACCCTTACGTGGAAGGACTGATCTTACTACTAGAGTATAGGTTCGGATTTTAGGTATTAGGATGGAAAGGTATTAGGCATCCAACCCCACCCGATTCGTGGGTTGGCTTCCTGTCAATGTGTCTTATGTCATAATCTCATTAAAGGCTTATTCAATATTGTTATCTATACTCACACACATACTAGCATACATCTAGCAATCAATATGGTATTAATCATCTAAAACCCTAACATACATCTATCATGGCAACTCATATCAAACCTGTTAGAACATATATGAAACTTGTTATGAACATATGTCATTTAGAATTGGCTAATCCTTTGTTAAAATGCACTTTACTTGTAATTAGGTAGATCTAGGATTGTTTAATACTTCAA
Source organism: Quercus gilva (assembly GCA_023621385.1). Lineage (NCBI taxonomy): Eukaryota > Viridiplantae > Streptophyta > Magnoliopsida > Fagales > Fagaceae > Quercus > Quercus gilva. The sequence continues at coordinate 103,960,842 of CM042476.1, read as the reverse complement.
GGAACAAGAGTTCAAGTCCAAGTATTGAAGCCCTGTAAGTCTGTCCAAGAATTAAGTGAAGAAGTGCTATTTATTAAAACTCGACGGATATCTCGACAAATGTATCTATCAAGATTTAATATATAATTCTTGACAGCTTTTGACAAAAGTTGTATCTATTGAGAATTACGAAATTCAGATTTCCAGATCTGTTTTTCACGCATATCCAAACTATTTGTGTATGGTTTCTTTTCTCACAACCCTAGACATATATAAGGATTGTTTTAAGGGTCGTTTCATAAAATGCAAAGGTTGTTGCAATTGTTGTTGCACTCAAACTTTGACTAAAGACAATTTGCCCAAGTTCATCTTTCTCTTGAAGAAGCTACTATGTTTGTATGCCGTAGGGTTTTGTAACTAAAGAGTTTCTTGATCTTCATCATGTGGATGAACTGAAGAACTTTGCAGCCAACAACTTTCTCAAGTTAGTGTGTTAGTCACGTACTGGGATCTGTGCATCGATTGGTTAGTCACGTACTTCGAGTCGTGCATTGAAAGGAGAGATTATCACTACATTACAAGTCCAATTGTGTATTGGGGTAAGGGTTCAACTGTAAGTTGGTATAAGGTACTGAGATTCCTTTACTTGTAACCATTTGTTTTGATAATATTGGATTCTCGGGAGTGGTGACCTTAAATTCACCCAGTGGGGTTTTGCCTCGGTGGTTTTCCTCATTTGTAAACAAATCACCCATGTCAAATTTATTTTCCACTGCATTTAGTTATTTGGTGATTTGTTTGTGCTACCACACTATTGCATGTAATTGAATCTAAGTAATTTCACTTTGCTAATTAATTTGATTAAGTTACCAAAGGGGTTAATACATTCTTGACCTATCAAGTGGTATTAGTGTAGGCACACTCTAATTAGGGTCAATCTTTGCCGTGTGATCCATTAACCCTTGTTTGTCATGGATAGAGGAAAAATCTCTAATTATACTTCCTTTATTTGATGGCACTAACTATGTATACTGGAAAGTATGCATGAGAACTTTCTTGCAGTCTTTAGATGAAAAGGTATGGCAAGCTATGGAGATCAGTTGGACAAAACCAAAGGAAGCGCCGGTTGATTAGGATGATGCTAAGATCAAAGCGGCAAATTTCAATAGCAAAGCATTGAATGCTTTATTCAGTGTGGTCACCAATGAGGAGTTCAAGAAGATATCCTTAACTGAAATTGCTAAGGAAGTATGGACTATCCTTCAGACAACCTATGAAGGAACTAAGACTGTCAAGGATTCAAATCTTGAAAGGCTTACCACGAGCTTTGAAGAGATTAAGATGGAGGAGGATGAGTCATTTGATGAGTTCTATGCCAAGCTGAAGGACATAGTGAACTCTGCCTTTAATCTTAGGGAAACCATTCTCGAACCCAAAGTTGTAAGGAAGGTGTTCAGATCTCTGCCTAAGAGATTTCGTGCGAAGATCACTGCTATTGAGGAATCAAAGGATATTGAAAAAATTCCTTTGACAGAGTTGGTTGGCAACTTGTAAACCTATGAATTAGGTTTGACTAGAATAGGGAAATCAAGTAAGAGAAAGAGCATGGCATTGAAGACCAAAAGCAGTGATACCGATGAGTCTTCTGATGATGAAGATTCCAAGATGAAATCCTATATCACTAGGCAATTCAAGAAGTTTATGAATAATGCCATTGCGAAAGGATTCGATAAGGATCGAAAGCAATCTAGTTCTTCATAATTCAGAAGCCAAGATAAACGGAAGAAGGATGCTAAGGACGGTGGTCAATACACTATTCCCTCTGGACCAAAGTGCTTCGGATGTCAAGGTTTTGGACATATGAAACAAGAATGTCCAACATATCTTAAGACTACTGGGAAAAGCAAGCCTCTTGTCGCTACCTTGAGTGACACCAAGCCTAAGGATGATTCAGATGACAATGATGATGAGGGAATATTGAATGCATTCATTGTTAAAGTTGATCCTACTGATGGGGGTTTAGAAACAGTAGATGATGAAAAGGACTTGGTGGTCTCTAAGTTTGAGAAAAAATACAATCAAGATGACATCCATACAGCCTATGAAAAATTGTTCAAAGTTTTTGAAAAGCATGAGAAACTATATAGGCTGGCCACCAAGAAGTGCTTTCCACAAAGTTTGACAAAGCTAATCAGACCATTGGAGCACTGTGATTTGAGAACAATTTCTTGGCTGAAAAGACCAAGAAGCTTGAAGTAGAGCTATTTGAAGTCAGAGCTCAATTGGAGAGGACTTCCAGTGCAAAGTTTGATGAGATGCTAATCTTTCAAAAATCTGCTTCTAGTAGAACCGATTTGGGGTAAGATTTCTCTTCTCCAAATATTGCTTCTTCTAGTACTATTGTGTTTGTTTCACCTGCTAATAATGTTAATTTTCAGAACAATGATGTTAAAAAATTTTAGCTAGTGAGAACACAAACAAGGGTAAATCTATCTTAGAAGCACCCCCTAAGCTTGATAAGAAAGAGACTAGAAATCCTAGGACTAAGAAGGGAAATAATCAAAAGTCTAAACAGAAAAAGCAACATCTCTGTCATCACTATAGAGCTTTAGGGCATACTCATCCAAATTGCTACAAGTGGTTAGCCACTCAACAAAGCAATGGTATGATCTCGTATGGAAACCTAGTGTTCTATCGCAGGCAATCAAAAATAAAACCTATACTCCTAAAAATATATGCAGTTGTGCAAGTAAGGATCGTTCCCACAAAAAGTATCTAGCCTAGTTTTATGCAACATGAACAAGCAGGGAGGGTTTAAGTATAATGAAAACAATTTTAAGAAAAACAATTAAGAAACAATTCAAATTAAAGATATCAAAATCAATCAAAAGAACAAACCTTGGTCTAAGTCAACATCCACCATCGGAATTTTACAACTAATCATTGATATAAGTATATATGAATTCACACTTTGAATATTAACCATTGGAACTACTTTCCTATTTCTCCTTAGTTGCAGTTAATTAGAAAACATGCGATCTAATAAACCCTAACTACTAAACAACCCAAGACAAGCGCTAATGGTTTAATCTAGTAGCAACCTTAAGAATTAGAGACATTGATGAAACTAAACAACACAAGCACAAGCAATTGCATTTAATATAGTTGAGCGTTCTTCCTAAGACCTAATAATTTCTAACACAGCAAATCATTAAATCTTAGTTGCTTCACAAATTAGAGAGATCAAACAATTACGGATTTGATATCTAACCTAGCTGTAGATTGTAACGAATAATAAACTAGTAGGCCTCCTAGTAATTAAATGAGGCAATCATGAAAATAGGCACAGAAGAACATCTGATATTCAAAGTATAAATTGAACAATAAAAACAAATTAGATCTCACAGTTTTATTAATTCCGAGGCTTCCGTTTCCTTTGACCAAATATAAAAGTTTTAGCCATGCAGGGCCATGACAGAAAACTCGAAAGAGAAAATTGGAGAAGAGGGGAGAGAGAGGTGTGTGTGTCCAATCTAATTTCTCCTCCCCTCTTTTACACGTTAATTCCCCCTTTCACCAACCTACAAAATTTCCTAAAAATATTCTAGATAATAATATCCAAATTTGACTAATAAAGAAAAAATATTAAAAATAAAACAAAGTCCTAATATAACTAGGAAAGTGGTGTTTTCTAGCTGGAATTTTCGTGCACTAGATCTGGAAGTTTCTGAAAATAAACATCAGTTATTAGAATTTCAGGCAAAGGAACATTCCAGAATGTCAGCAATGTAGGTGTAGCAACTGCAAGCCCAATTTTGACCTTGATGTGTCCCATATCTCTCAAAACTCAAAACATTAAAGTTGTAAAGCTTTGTCTTGGAGTTCCATAGCAGCTTGAATCATCTTAATCGGAGCTCTAATGAGAGAATTATGCCTAGATTACAAAGCGATGTTGAAACTATCCAAAATCGCCCAATTAGCTACGTTTTGCACTTAATGCCTCAATTTGCATCATAAATCAAAATGTAAGAATAATGAGTACATTTACGCACCAAATAAATATAAAAGACTAAACATTAATAAAGAGAAATATAACATTTTGCATTCTCATCAAATTCCCCCACACTTAACTTTTGCTCATCCTCGGGAAAAACTCAAATTCACTTTCCCAAAAACAACAAGGTTGCAATGCCATCAACAAAGAACAAACAAGTTCTTCAAAACTCAAAACATATCATGAACAAACATTCTTAAACAACTTATAATTACTTAGTAAGCATTTTCACTCGAAGATGGAGTAAACTAAAAATGTAGACCCTTATGGAAATAAACACTCAACTCTCATAAGTTTGAAGGGTATGTGTTTCGCTCAAATTCATTCCAATGGAAATGATCTACCATAGGCTTACATATCTTCTCATTCTCCACCACTGGGATCATATGCATAACACGAATCATAAGGAATTTTCAAGGGTTGTAACGAGGTTTAGGATCAAGGTGGATAATATTTGGGAATGTAGCTTAAAAGCCATCGAAACTAGGGGAGCAAAAAAAAAAAAAAAAAAAAAAAAATCAACTTAAGCTCAAATATATAAGACATGTAAAACCAATCACTCCATTCAGCAGCTTCCACCTTTGTATATATCATGTATAAACAAACCCCTTTCTTGGAATTTTAGGAGGAATTATGAACATGGATAGTTTGTAACATTAAAAACAATTTCCTCCATCACTTCCTTTCTTCTTTTCTTTCTTTTTTCTTTTGAATTTTTTCTTTCCTTTTTTTTTTCACCAAAATTACATCAACAATGGAACTCACGAATTGAGAATGAAAACATGTTCCATTTCACCAGTCATAGCCATACCACAAATCCATACAGCCCCACACTTATTTCTTGCACACCCATACATATCATAATGATGAACAATGCTTCACTAGCTCTATGGCTTGAGTAAAGGCATTGTTTTTCAGGTTTAAAGCTTGTAACGTGGGTTCACAATAAAGGAAAAAAAAAAAAAAAAAAACAATAAAGCTCAAAGGGGTTTAACAAAGGGAAAAATTATTTACAAGTTAGGCTATTTGGCTTATGTAGCTTATAACAAAGAGGGCCTTAATCAAGTTCATGCATGCACGTGTCAATATGATCACGAAGAGAATCAAGGCAAGTTCTAGAGAAACAAATCCATGGAAGAATATCTCACATGAAAGAATAATGAGACTGATATGGATGTGTCTGTCTAGAGGCTCAAAATGTCTACTAAATTTAGTCACTACCATTCTCTAAAAAAATAACTAGACCAATTAATTCTAAGCTGAAAGATCACTTGCTCATGACATACACATCTAAAAGTCTTTGAAAACCACAAAAACAAAGAGCAATTTTTTTTTTCAAGAATACAAAATTAAAACACAACTTAAATCCCCTCCCCCACACTTAAAACTTACATTGTCCCCAATGTAAGGTGAAATGCAAAGAAAAGGCAAAAATATAAATGCGAAAATAAGAAGAAGAAAAAAAACAAACTCCCCTTGGGTTGCCCCCCAAGCAGCGCCTTTGTTTATTGTCGTTGGCTCGACTTAATGCTTCCTTCTTCAATTTGTATAAATTGGATCCTCAATGTTAGGAAATTTAGACCCCGGTTGATAGAATTAACAAGTTTTAAATCTAAGTTGTTAATTAGATTTATTATCAATAAAATTTGTTAAAACAAACAAACATCAATATCATGTCAATAATGAATGTAGCGGAAAAGTAAATAAGACAAGATATGATGACCTAGGAAAACCAATGAAACAAACTAATTTCACAGTAAAAAACTTGGGGGGAAACCTTCCCAAAAAGAAATCCACTATAATAAAGAGAAGTTTCAGATCTAGTACAAAACCTTTGTCCCTAGACTCTACAATCCCCATAGATGAATTCATAGCAGAAACCTTCTACCGCTTCAGAACCTCTGAACTCTTCAATATATGAACGCTACCCTTTGATGATGCACGAATCCCAGTACGTGACTAACCAATTGCGTGGATCCCAGTATGCGACTTAATCACCAACTAGAAGAAGATGTTGGCTGCAAAGTTCTTCACTTCATCAAGAATGAAGATCAAGAAGCACTTGGTTACAAAACCCTAAGGCGCAAAAACGCAGTAGCGCAGTAGCTTCTTTTAGAGAGAATAAGGCATCAATCACCTTTTGCATATGTTCTCCTTGTATTCTCTTATGTGACGACCTCTAAAATAAGCCTTATATAGGTCTAGGGTTGTGAGAAAAGAAACCCTACACAAATACATAAGCCTAGCCCAAAAATCATATTTGAAAATATGAATTTCCGTAACCTCGATAGATAACAGGTGTCGAGGAGGTGTCGAGCTTTAAACCTCGATAGATAGCTAGGTGTCGAAAAGGTGTAGAGGGGACAGGAGCTTTCTCGATCGATCCACTAGTTATCGAGAAGGTGTTGAGATTGCGATAACAATCAACTGAAGAGCTCGATAGATAGCCAGTTGTCGAGAGGTGTCGAGCAACTGTCGAGCTATCTGTCGAGAGGTGTCAAGCAGCTGTCGAGCTATCTGTCCAGCTTTATTAAACACCTTTTCTTCACTTGTTTCTTGGTCCGATCTTCATGGCTTTAATACTAGACTTGAACAATATGTTCCTTGAAGTATTAAACACATCTTGGATCTACCCAATTACAAGTAAAGTGCGTTTTGTCAAAGGATTAGCCAAGTAAATAAAATATGTCTTTAACAATCTCCCCCTTTGGCAATCTGTGACAAACCCACAACAAACAAATGAACATATAAGAGAAGTCATAAATCACTCAACTCATATTTACTTGTTGAATACAATAAAATCTATCCTAACACAAACTCTTGAAAAACTTTGCAAGAAGAGAGTTTATGGCAAGTAGACTTTGACAACCTGTATTTCTGAAACACTTTAAACAAAATTCATCAAGGCATCTTAGTGTGAAATATAAATAATAGATTGCAAACAAGTAAAGAAACATGTGTATAAATATAGAAAAGAAAAATGATGGTGCTGATGAAGATGATGAGGATGAGGATGCTAGCTCTTCCAGTGATGATGAGATGACGACCTCTCAGTGACTTACCCTTTGTCATTCGTGGTAAAAAGGAGAGTAGTTTTAGGATGAGAGTAGTCTTGTATTTAGGGGAAGAGTTAGCATAGGATATTTTTTGTTAGGGGGAGTGTCTTTATTTTTTTGAGGGATGTTGTGAGGATTTTATGTGCTTTTCTTTTCTTTCTCTTTAGTTACATTATCCTCTTGTACACTGGTCTTGTGACCATTTATTTATGACATACATTGTATTTATGTTCATTTATACATATGATGATGTACGTTGCTTTTCACCTATCTCTCCACGTATTGTTTCTTTTTATACACATATTTCTTTATGTATGCAATCCTTTATTTTGGTTTTACACTAAGATGCCTTGATGAGTTTTGTTTAAAGTTTTTCAGAAAGACAGGTTGTGAAAATCTATCATGCCATGACCTCTCTTCTTGCAAATTTTTTTCAGGAGTTTATGTTAGGGTTAGATTTTATTATATTCAACAAGTGGTTATGAGTTTAGTGATTCAAGACTTCTCTCATAATTCATTTGTTTGTTGTGGTTTTGTCACGGATTGCCAAAGGGGGAGATTGTTAGGATATATGTGGATATTGTTAGAGACATATGTTATGTAAATTGGCTGATCCTTTGGCAAAACGCACTTTACTTGTAATTTGATAGATCTAGAATGGTTTAAGTCTTCAAGAAACATGTTGTTCAAGTCAATAGTTAAGCCATGCAAGTCTGTCCAAGAAACAAGTGAAGAAGTGTTGTTCATAAAAGCTCGACAAATGTCTCAACAGAAGCTATCTATTCTGTCGAGGTTTAATGATGAAGCTTGACAGCAACTCGATAAAAGCTGTATCTGTCGAGAATTACGAAATTCAGATTTCTAGATCTGATTTTATGCATATCATGTGCATTTGTGTAGGATTTCTTTTCTCACAACCCTAGACATATATAAGGATTTTTTAAGGGCGTCAAAAGTGATGCAAGGTTATGCAACTTGATGCAAAGTCATTGTGCATGAAAATTGTGACCAGAGACAGAATTTTCCCTAGTTCATCATATTCTTTGTATAAGCTACTGCGTCTTTGCGCTAAAGGTTTTGTAACTAAGGAGCTTCTTGATCTTTGTCGTTGGATGAACTGAGGAACTTTGCAGCTAACATCTTCCTCAAGTTGGTGTGTTAGTCACGTACTTGGATCCGTGCATCAATTGGTTAGTCACGTACTAGAAGCCGTGTATATAAATGAGAGATTGTCACTTCAATTAGCTTATAGGTCTGTGAAAATCCCTAGAGGTATTATTGAGGATGTGCTAATTAAGGTGGATGCATTCTATTTTCCTGTTGATTTTGTTGTGTTAGACACTAAACCTGCTCTAAATGCTAGTACACAAATCCATATCATTTTGGGTTGCCTTTTCTTAGCCACATCCAATGCTTTGATCAATTGTTAGAGTGGTGTGATGAAGATTTCTTTTGGGAATATGACTGTTGAGCTTAATATCTTTGACATAAGTAAGCAAGTACTAGACAATGAGGATATATGTGAGGTTAACATGATTGGGAGCCTAGTCCATGATACTTTCTTACAATCAAGTTGTGAGGATCCCCTAAAAACTTGCTTAAATATATGTGAGGTTAACATGATTGGGAGCCTAGTCCATGATACTTTCTTACAATCAAGTTGTGAGGATCCCCTAAAGACTTGCTTAACCCATGTTGATTGCAATTTAGATACTGAAAAATCAATTGATGAGGTCAATGCATTGTTGGATTCCATTTCTCTCTTAAGTATGGATAGCTGGCAGCCAAAAGTGGTCCCTTTTCCACTTTCTTCATCCCCATTCCTATCTATTGTAGAACCACCAAAATTGGATGACTTTTGCGAACACTAATTGATAAGTATACTTCAAGAGCATAAGGAAGCTATAGGTTGGACAATTACTGATATTAAGGGTATTATTTCCTCTGTGGTTATGCAAAGAATTCACTTGGAAGACACTACAAAAGCTTCCCAACATGTTTTTGACCCAGGTAAGTTACAATCTCATTGGACTAGTCCATTCATAGCATGCATTACTTATCTCCATGGTGTTGTTGAGGTTTGGATGGTCCTGTTTATCAGGATTGATCCTAGTTGTATTTATCAGGTTTGCATTTTTTTTTCTTTTCTTTTTCTCTTGTTTATTTTTTGCTTCTAAATTAGACTTTGTGTTTATTTTCTTGTTTAGTTTTATTTTCTTTTGTTCTAGCTGATATTTGACAGAAATTAAAAATTATAACAATCAACTTGATCAAGGCACGTCTCCTCCTTCTCCTTACCTTACTTGTTTCTACTTGGTTCTCATGTTGCATATTAATGTTTTTCTCTCTTTTCATTCAAGACATATATTTGAGAGTATCATTTTTTAACATTGAGGACAATGTTTGGTTTAGGTTTGGGGGGATGTACATAGATTTCTATCTTTATTTTTTGTTTTGTTTAGTTGTCCCACAAAAAAAAAAAAATAATAATAATATTTTGCCTAGCTTGAGGTTTATGTTTTAAGTTTGCTATGCTACTCTTGCTTAAAGAATTTCATTGCTTTCATGCTCAATTCATTGCACATGCACGTAGCCACTCAGACACAACTTGTTGTTGAAGGATAAAAATGATTAGAAAATCTTGATGATAACAATGTGGAGACTGTAACCCCTGTGAGTTTTGAGCCAATCATTATTTTTGGAGGGTTATTTATTGTTTCTAATCTTAAAGTTCATTTGGAAGTGCGTAACATATTTCCCTTGTTGTAGTCTCATTGTTCTTTCTTTTGGCCAAGAAAAAAAAATGATTTTATGCCACACTTTAATCTTTTGAAATCATTGATGTTTAATAAACTATACTAGTCTTTAGGAGATGAGATTAGGCCATTTTTGTCTACTTTGAGCCATATATGTGTTTTTCTTTTTTGATACATTATCGCTAGTCACCTCATTGAGCCTTTTAATTAGCCTTTCCTTCTTAAAGTCCTTATCCATAGTGTTTTAAGATGGAATTTGATCAGTTTTTTTCAATGTGGTGGTTTGTGCGGGAATTCAAAGAAGAAAGAAAAACTGAATTAAAAAAAAAAAAAAAGTGTTAAAAGAAGAAAATAAAAAGGGTTCTCAACAAATTTTGAGAAGTGAAATGTAAAGAAGGAGTACTGCTTTGAAGAAGAAGAGTTGAAAAAAATGTTGTATGGAAATTCCAAAAAGAGTTGACATTCCGACAAATCTTGAAAACACTTCTTATTATTTACCTTCACCCATTTTTATTCATTCCCTTTGCTTTTACCCTGCATTACGTCTTAATAAAGTCCTTATTTGTTCTTGAAGATTGTGTAGTTCAGATATTGATATGACTAAATAAAAAGTGTGGTATAAATTCTTTTTGGCATCCTTTCATAAGACTACTTGTTCTTTCCTGATTAAGCATTTTTCTTGTGATTTATATGTGAGGTGTTTGATTTTGCTTACATTATTCTACTCACATATATTGTTGAGAGTGTTACACCCCATTTCAAAGTGATTTCATTTGTTGAGTGATAACACCGGAAAGATTTGAGTTGAAGCATACTTTCAAATAGAAATTCGAGTCAAGCTTATTCTAAAACTAAGAGTATGTTTGGGTTGGCTACCACTTTTCACTCACTTTGAGTTTTGATGGCATGAGAAATTTCTTTAGCATTTGTAGTATTTTTGAACTTGAACTAATCCTCTTTGCAAAAGGAAATTGAAAAAAAAATTGGTTTTCTTTGTTTTGTTTATTTTAGTATTCATTCTTAGAATTTTGTGGGTATATTCCCTGCAAACCCTCATGAGACTACAACTCGTCCACTAGTGTAAGCTAGGGGTTTAAAGGCTTGTTGCATATGCTAAATGCAATCAAAATTTCCAGCGAAAGTGGATTAGTTAGGATTTCATTTTTTTTTTTCATTTTAATTATTTGGTTTGTTTTGCTCTTTATTTGTTTTGCTCGAGGACTAGTAAAATGTAGGTTTGGGGGTGTTTGATGTGCATGAAATATATGCAATAAAGTACTCACATATCTACATATTTAGCCTTACTTTTATTTTATTTTGTGACTGATTATATAATATCTTTGTGTTGCAGGTAACAAGGGCTTTACATGCAAAGTGGGGCTAGGCCAATTGAATCAAGCCAACTTACATCCAGCCAGGCATGAATTCAAGAGAAGTCCAACCCAATTAAATGTAAGTCCAATTGGAGCAAGGAATCAAAGGAAATTTGCACCAAATCCAAGTCCAATTCGGATTAGGATTCCAACCTGCACATCAGTTAGTATTTTTGGCATAACTTTCAGCTCAGATGTCTAATTGAGGTGATTCAAGTTGGGCTGGAAAGTTACTTAAAGGGCTACAACTTTGTAGTTTACCAAAATTCTGAATTATGAAGTTAAATGGGCCAAAATCATCGGTTAAGTGAAGCCTAAAAATCTAAGATTTTCTCCAAATGGGAATTCAACTTGTAATAGGATTCCTTGACCTATTTAAAGGCTCTTTAGGGCAAAATTTAGGGAGGCTAGTGCTAGGTTGAGGGCTGAATGTATAGAGAGCTACGGCTACCTCTTCCATGACAATTAGTTTTAATTATTTTTCTATTTTAATGTTTAGTACTTTATTTTTGTGTTTTCTTTCAATTACTATGAGTAGCTAAATTTATAATTAGGGTTGAGGATGAAACCTTGTTAAGGATTATCAGTAATTTTTATGTAATTTGATTTTTCCCACAATAGTTGTTCTTTAATGATTTAAATGGTTCTTGCTTCATATCAATTGACTAAGATGGGATTCTAGATATGAGTTCAATCATGTTTTTGTCATGATTTAGGATTTGTCTTAATTAATTGAATGCTTGGATTATTAATTCTTGATTATAAAATTGGATATCGTTTGTGACTTGTCTGTCAATGGATACAATTTATGATTTGATTTTTAGAATTGGATATATTTTGTGATTTGTTTGGCTACAGATACAATTGATGATTTGGTTTTATACTTAAGAAGCGAAGAAGAACATGCTTTAGATATCTAAACATAAGTTTTAATGATGATATTTTCCATGATAGCAAGATTGATTTCTAGATAATCATGTAGTGAGTTGGAAAAAATTAATGATCATAAATATATGCTGATATGACTTACAAGGCGGATTCCAAAACCTTAATTCCTTTCCCTTGATTGTTTACATCTTTTTATTGCTTTATATCTTTTGCTTAATTTAACTATGTGCTTAATTTTATTATTTGCTTAGTTTATTTAATCTCGAAAAAACCAATTTTTATTAAACTAGATTATGATTAATTTGGTTAAGGTTTAATTAATTTTCCTACGTTGATTCAAGTCCTTGGGGGTTCGACCTCATTCTTGTCAAACTATACTTTGGTACGGTTTGTACACTTGCGAGTACTTTAAAATTTCACAATACAAGACAAGATATGAAGACACCTCCGAGATTGCTCTCTATCTACAATACTGCCACGACCCGATGGTCTACTCAAGACGTTCTAGCTTATGCCAATAGGGAATGTACCCCAATGGGAAAAGGAAAAAGATCCATCTAGAACAAGATGTATCCTTGGAAAAATGAGATATTGATATGCATGGATTTTACATTTATCACTTATTTGTATGATCTTGCATTTTCAAAGTATTTGACTGCATATTAATTAACATGCCTGTATTGTTCCATTCGGTTTCTTTTATGCATTCTGATACCAAAACACGAGGTCTCATCACATAAATATTTTTGGAATATCATCATAAACATCTCTCTACACCATTTCTCAGTTTCTATGCATGCTTAACAAAGTAGACCATGCTTTAAGAACTCAAACAAAAAGCGGAAGGCCTTACGCAATTGACTAGCAATTTATGAAGGACCTTTCCATACATGGTGGGAAACTAACTACATAGCTCATGTGTAGAAAAAAAATGAACATAAAAGAATGCCAGCAAGTCGAACATGGCTCAAGCGATCAGCCACGGCCTGACACAATCTCCCAAAACCAGTACGGAGAATCGGGTCATCCTGAGCATAAGTACGAAGTAATCCGGCTGCATCAAAGCCTAGGTCTCTAGCAATCTCTTTATGTTTGTCGTGTGAGTGCCAAAGACAGACCAGCTCCCTATCCATAGTGGAATAAGAAGTAGAGCCTGATAGGCCACAAACGAATTGACCCTTTATGATTAAATTAATTGATTAATTACCCAAGTTATTAATTAATAAAATTAACATGTAAACGCGTGGTAGCACTAATAAATCACCAATTAAACTAAGTATGCAGCGGAAAATAAATTGACATGGTGATTTGTTTACGAATAGGGAAAACCTACACGGCCTCCTTATCACGAAACCAAATATGAGAGGGAGTAGGATTAGAAGACGAAGATGTCCCGGAACGAAGAGGGTTCTGAGACGGAGTAGACTTACGTTTTGGTGCCATAGACACTACTAACGTAAACAAAAAGAGAGGGAGAGAAGAGAGACAATTAGAAAAGCTCCAAACAGTTCAAATATAGCAAGTATATTGAAAAGAGAGTACATATGCATGGGAAATGCATGAACATGTGACATGCAATAGAAAATTCATCATGGGCTCAGCCCAATACAATCCTATCAGTACACAATCAATTTGCATACATCTAAATGCATGATAGCACACAATCAATTTGCATACATCTAAATGCATGATAATACTGTTATAATGCTAATGTGATGCAATGCATGAGATTTTAAACTCATTAAAACAAAAACCCATCCCAAAATTGTAACAATAACTCATCAATTTTGAAAAACCCTAAAACCTAGGTTTCAAAACATGAAATGCATGAAGAATGAAAGATTAGAAGCTTACCAAGTGAAGAAATTCTTGAAAAAGCTTGAAGAAACCTTAAGGAGAGAATGGGGAGTGAGATGAGAGAGGTTTGGGAGGAAAATAGACAGAGGTATCAAGTAAGAGATTGAGAGAAATGAAGAATGGATCACGCTGAACAAATATATAGAGGTTCAGTAAATCTCGACCGATAGAGGTGTCGACCATCTGTCGAGGAAGGTGTTGAGAAAAACAACGTCGACAAATGAAGCTATCAAGAATGTGTCAAGGAACAAGCAAAGACATAAGAATAGAAGCTCGATCGATCCACCATCTGTCGAGAAGCTATCAAGAAGACAGGAACTTTCTCGATCGATCTACTAGGTGTCGAGAAGCTGTTGAGACTGCGATAAGAAAAAGCTTAAGAAGCTTGACAGATAGCTAGGTATCGAGTTAGTGTCGAGGAGCTGTCGAGCTAGCTTTTAAAAATAGTTTTTCGAGAAGTGAAAAACATAAACATGAATGCAATCAAGGATGCAACTCGACCAATGATCCAATCAACATATTAAGCTCTCAAAATCATCTCTCAATAATAATTTCAAGCACATGGATCCCAAAAACACACACACACACACACTAAACTAGTCTAAACAATTTTATATTTCAAAAACAAGTCAAGATAGTTTAATGAGCATACATTAACACATGTAAAACCTTGTGATGGCCAAATCACATTTTACCTACACATGTATCAAGAGTAGTAAAGAATATTGCGTGTTGTGCATGAAAAATATCGTAAGATTGCATAAGTGTATACATGTTATGATGATTTGAGATATGAGAAAATCACTTTAACTCACACACAATCATAACTGTTTGATGGGGACTATCACCTTTGAGGTACATCCTATAACTCCCACATCTCCTAGAATACATGCTTGCAATCATATTAAAAGCATTTTTGATCTTTTTTGTTTTTTATTTTTCTTTCCATATTTTTATTTTGAGCAAATCATGCGTGAGCATATAAGAGAGAGAAAAGAAATACCCAATTATGTTAAACTTTTGACATTCCAATTTTGCTATGCCGAAGCACACAAATGTCATTGACATCACACTTTTGCTATACCAAAACATACAGATATCATATCATGATTCACGGGCAACAATGGTAAAATGGTTATTTATACCTTTCTCTTAGGATTTTTAGTCCTTCTCATCAAAAAGAGTGATACGAGTGTTAAGTACAAGAGATGACTTAATCTTACTTATCACAAATAAGAACCACAAAGCTCACTTGATTAGTTGTGCATAGAGATGCTCATCTAAGTTACAAATGATACAAAATTTAGAAAACTTTGTTTCAATGGCCATCTAAGGTACACAAGTACCAATGTACACAAAACACACATTGTTTTTGTATTTTTTTTTTTTTTTTTGATTTTTCAAAAAAAAATTTATTTTTATATCAAAAACAAAATAAACAAAACTGAAAAAATAAACAAACAAAAACATGTTAAGCAAAGCAAAGCAACAAAACTAGATGCAAATGCATGAGGAATAAGGAGGAGAGAAAGAGATCAATCCATGAAGATAACACCAATGTTTTGACGAAGGAATTCAACACGTTTGCTTTTAAGAGGTTTGGCAAACAAGTCAGCCTTCTGATCATCGGTGTAAATAAACTCAAGAGTGAGAATACCATCTTCGACAAGCTCCCTAATGAAGTGATGTCGAATCTCTATGTGTTTAGTTCGAGAATGTTGAACCGGATTCTTAGAGATGTTGATGGCACTGGTATTGTTACAATAGATGGTGAGATGCTCTTGAAAAATACTATAATCATGGAGGAGTTTTTGCATCCATAGGAGTTGGGTACAACAGCTACCGGCAGCGATGTACTTAGCTTCTCAATTGGATAACCAGATGGAGTTCTGCTTTTTGCTCATCTAGGAGACAAGATTGTTACCCACATAAAAACAACCCCCCGAAGTATTCTTTCTATCATTAGCATTCCTAGCCCAATCAGCATCAGAATACCCAGTTAAGACATCATTTATGTCCTTGCTACATCATACACCGAACTCAGCAGTGGTTTTTGTTAGAAAATCTGGTTTTGTATCTCATACAAAACACACAGCAGAAGCAAAAAATATGGATCTATTTTATTCATGATTGATAACATGCATTATATAAATTTCAGAATTTAAGAACAAGATAGTGTACCTTGGTGTAGTGAAATTAAAAAAAAAAAAAAAGATTATAAGTTCTTGGGAACATTTTTAATCTTCACTCCAATTCCACATTACAAGAAGTGTGGTCTCTCAATTAGTTTCAAAAGGGAGAATAATCGAGTGGCTTCACTCACACATACACACCATTTCACAATGGTGTCTTTTTTTTTCTTTTTCTTTTTCCTCTCTAATTAAATCATCTGTATGTTTCTCTCTTTATAATTAACTAATTATCTAATTGGATTGGCCTATTGGGCCTTTCGAATTGGGATTTAGTGTGTGACTTGGAATGGGACCAAAATGGACCAATAAGACACTAGCTCCAATGGGCCTTGAGCTTTTCTGTCAACTCTTGACAAGTCCAACGTTACCATTAATTATATTTAATACCACTATATAAATATAATTGCACTCTAGGCCTTATTAATAAATTATATCCCAAGACTTTATTGTACATGCAACCCCATCATAAAATATTCGTAGTAATACAAAGTCATGAATGTAAACTGCCACTTTGTAAATTACTACATCTTAATCCTTGAGTACCCGGTTTAATCATTTAAAATTATTCATTATATATTTATGAAATCCAATTTCATAAATATATACTTTAGTAATTTCTTATCAAAGTGGTTAGGCCTAACTCTCTGAATAACAAACTCATTAAACTTATCTCAAGAGAATATTTTGTATCTCCATTAAGAGACTATTATGAATTTCATCTTGAAAATATATATTCCATCAACACTAAGGGTCCGTTTGGATACAGCTTATTGTTGCTGAAAGTTGCTGAAAGTTGCTGAAAGTTGCTGAAAACTGATTGTTGCTGAAAATACTGTAGCAAAATAATTTTTAAATGTGTGAATAGTATCGTGGGACCCATTTTTAATATTTTTTAATATGTGAACAGTGCATGAACAGTGCGTAAACAGTGCCGCACTGTTCATGCACAGTAAATTTTGTCTCCCAAAAGTCAACAAAAGCTGGCAAAAAAAAAAAAAAAAAAGAGAAAACGTGCAGGACAAAACGCACCTCAACTAACCACGCTATCCAAACCCTCACTAAATGTGGCTGCCCAACATACTGAGGTTTTGACCGTTACGTTAGATCTCATTCCTGATATATCAAAGCAACTTACACTTTATGATCAGGTCCATTTTTCTCTCAGGATTAAGAGTTCATGTAAATATAAGTCATGAGATTTATTATTCATTTGACAGTCGTTAGGAGAATAATAAATCTCACAGCGGTCCAGTTCAATATGTCTTAACTCTTAAAACATATCAATTAGAAGTCTCCATTTCCATGATCAAGACAAATCGTCTTAGTTGATATGTTATAGTCTTCGCAGATGAAATACCCAATTTCATCACCGACTACGAACTAAAATTTTGAGTTTACAAAGAACTTGTGATTTACATCTTCTGTGACTTTTCACATAAATCACATACTATGCATCTCATGGATTATATGATAATGTCCAAATATTCATGTTACCATCATTTCAGATAATAATAAAACAACTTTATTAATTACAATATTATGTCATACATTATGTCATACATAATATAATACACAGCATCATACAATAGGATTTTAGGGCACTAATCCCAACACTAGAGAGAATCAAAGAGAGTCCAACTATCTCATACATACCAATCATGTTATTATCAAATTTTGTATGTTTCTCTCATAATAACTGATTATCTAATTAGGCTAGCCTTTTGGGTGTAATACCCCGAAAAAAAAAAAATTTAAAGGAAGAGTATTTAAGTAAATTTATTGCGGGACCAATTTTATTATTTATAATTATATGGGAGTTTTTAGAAAATAAGGTTGAAACCCTAGCTATATATAAGCTTATTATGTTTTAGGAGAGGCGACTACCCAAATTACTCAAGCAGAGAATGTTTGACTGCACAATTGAGGTAATATTTAAGGATTTTAGAAGAAGTGTTAGGGAGAAGTTCCTTTTGGTGTGGCTTTTGGAGGTAAGTAACCTTATCCTAATTGGTTTTATTTTGCGTATTTTAACTTTTGAAAATTGCCTACAGTTGTTACAATTTTATTTCTATTGTATTACCGATTTCAAGGAAAGAATTACCACAAATATATCTGATTACTGAATATATGATGTATTTTATTTAATTGTTTTTAGCTATACGGATTCAAAGTAAAGAATAAAGAACTTTCATAAATATACATGAACATTAAATATAAGAATTATTTTATTTAATTGTTTTTTTTAGCTATATTGATTTAAAGTAAGGAATTATAGGAATATCACAAATAGATTTGAATATTGAATATATGATTATATATATATATATATGAATAAGATATATTTTTGTTAGAAACTATGATTTCATATATATGATTATGAACAATCTGACTATGAATTTATTCTGATATCCAGCCAATGGGGGTTATTCATTGGTACTTTGATACCCAACCCTCATACCCAAACCAATGGTGGTTGTTCATTGGTACTCTGATACCCAGCCAATAAAGGTTATTCATTGGTATTCTGATGCCTAGTCACTGGGATATGGCGTGATCATAGTCACAAGATTGTTAAGAATATGAAATATGTTTGGGTATTTGAATCATTTTGAGTCCTTAAAACTGCATTTGTGAATTTGGAAATGTTTGAGTATTTGACCCATTTTGGGTCATCAAAACTGCTTATGCATCTTTTTGGAACATATTGTAAGTTATAGCTTTGATATATGGAAAACTGACTATTTTCTAAACCATCAATGATATATTTGTCAGATTAAAGTATGTGATCTATTTGCAATTTATTATTTTAAGACAACGAAACTTTTTCAGTTATTTTGAAACACACAAAGTATATTATAACTTTGAAAACACATATTACATCTTTTCCTTTACAGATCTATTGCTTGATAGAACTTATTAGGATTTTGGTTATTTATTGAGTTGTCAACTCACCCCCCATTTTCCCCTCCAATTTCAGATTGTGAAGAATAGCAAATCTCGGGAGTTTTGATGTTGTATTGTGAGCAGAAAAAGAAACTTTGTGATATTAGGATTGGATGGTCTTCTAATAGTTTTATATTTATTGGCCAATTGGCATTATGTACATGAGGTTTGGATTTGTTCCTATTAAATTATTGAAGATCTATTAATAAAGAATTTGTTAAGATATTTTAGATTTATTTGATTTAATTTTTTAGGATAAATTTAAGTTGCTAAGAATGCCTTGCACACTTGTAGGGTGCTTACTTTATAAGCGTGCAGCAGTTGTCACGTGCTTATTTTTATAATTGGGTTCGGGGCGTGGCAACCTTCTCAATTGGGCTTTATTATGTGGCTTGGAGTGGGACCAAAAGGGAACAAATAAGACACTAGCTCCAATGGGCCTTGGGCTTTTCTGTCAAATCTTGACAAGTCAGGATTTACCATTAATTATATTTAACACCACTATATAAATACAATTACACTCTAGGCCTTATTAATAAATTATATCCCAAAACTTTATTATACATGCAACCCCTTCATAAAATATTCATAGTAATACAAAGTCATTAATGAAGACTGCCACTTTGTAAATTACTACATCTTAATCCTTGAGTACCCAATTTAATTCTTTAAATTATTCATCATATATTTATGAAATCTAATTTCATAAATATATACTTTAGTAACTATTTACTAAAGTAGTTAGGCCTAACATTCTGAATAACAAACTCATTAAACTTATCTTAAGGGAATATTTTATATCTTCGTTAAGAGACTATGAATTCTATCTTGAGAATATATGTTCCATCAACACTAAATGTGGTTACCTAACATACTGAGATTTTGACTGTTACTTTAGATCTCACTCCTGATATATCAAAGCAACTTACACTTCATGATCATGTCCACTATTCTCTCAGGATTAAGAGTTCAAGTGAATAAAAGTTATGAGATTTATTATTCATTTGACAGTTATTAGGAGAATAATAAATCTTACAGCAGTCCAATTCAATATGTTTTAACTCTTAAAACATATCAACATATCAACTAGAAGTCTCAACTTCCATGATTAAAATAAATCATCTTAGTTGATATGTTATAGTCTTCGTAGATGAAATGCTCAATTTTATCACCGACTATGAACTAAAATTATAAGTTTACAAAGAACTTGTGATTTATATCTTCTGTGACTTTTCACATAAATCACATACTATGTAGCTTATAGACTATATGATAATGTCCGGATATTCGTGTTACTATTATTTCAGATAATAATAAAACATATTTATTAATCACAACATGAAGTCATACATATGTCATATATTGCATCATACAATAGGATTTAAGGGCACTAATACTAACATTCTCCCACTTGCCCTAAAGACTATTGTGCACTAATCTAACACTCATTCTCTCCAAATGTGACTCAAAAGTCCTTTGAGGCAAGGCTTTGATAAAGGGATCAGCTAGATTATTTGCACTTTCAATCTTTGCCACCACCACATCTCCACGAGCAATGATGTCTTGAATGATGTGGTACTTTCTCTCAATGTACTTTCCTTTTTTATGATTCCTTGGATCTTTGGATTGTGCAACTGCTCCACTATTGTCGCAAAATAATGTAATGGGAACTTGCTCCATTCTAATACATAGCATCATACAATAGGATTTAAGGGCACTAATCCTAACACCTCAAAGGTGATAGTCCCCATCAAGCAATTATGATTGTCTGTGAGTGTATTTGATCTTCTTATATCTTAAATCATCATAATATGAGACACCTGCACAATCTTGCCATTTTTTTCACACACAACATGTAAATTCTTTGCTACTTTTGATACATGTGAAGGTACAATGTGATTTGGCCATTACAAGGAATACGTGTGTTAATACATACTTACTAAACTGTCTTAACTCGTTTTCGAAATATAAAATTGGTTAGACTTGTTTAGTGTATGTGTGTGTGTGTGTTTTGGATCTTTGAATGCTTTGCATTTTCTTGGTGAGAGATGTTTTAAGAGCTTAATATGTTGATTGGATCTTTGTTTAAGTTACTTGCTTGTTGCATTCATCTTTATGTGTTTTTCCCTTTTTTGAAAAAATTCTTTTTCTCAAGCTCGACAGCTTCTTGACAGATCCTCGACAGATTCCTTTCTATCGAGATTTTCATCTTCTTGTCTCAACAGATCTTATCGCAATCTCGATCCATCTAGCTTTCTAAAAATTTCTTCTTGATAGAATCTTAATAGCTTCTTTAATCCACCGAGATACTTTCTGTCTGACCGATAGATCCTCGACAGCTTCCTGATCCATAGAAGTATTTTGCCGTTGACAGATCTTTGACAGCACCTCGATAGATTTATCTATCAAGTTTTAATGCTCAACAGATATTTCCATCCATCAAGCTGCAATTTCTATTTAAAGGCTAAGCGTGAAATCAGATTTCATTTCTCACTTCTCTCTCGATAGAAACTCAATCTCTCTCACCTCAAACTTCTTTCTTTCACTCAAATCTCCTTACCCATGTGATTTTCAGCCTATTCCAAGATCAAATCACTTGGTAAGTGTTTTAAACTCTCTTTTCTCATGCATTCATGCATTTTTGACCTAGGTTTTGGGGTTTTTGAGATTTTTGTAAAACTTTTGGGTTGGTTGTTGTTTATTTGATGATATATGATCGTGCATTGCATTCCATTAGCATTTTCACAATTCTTCATGCATTTAAATGTGTGCTTGATTATTGTTGATATGTGTTGGTAGGTTTAGATTGGGTTTCAACCCATGATGTAATTATTTTTAGCACGTCACATGTTCATGCATATTTCATGCACACGTACCCTCTCCTTTCTTTCTTTTTGTTCTGGTTGTGATGCTGTTTTATTTTTCTTCTTCCTCTCTCTCCCTTAAATAGACTATGCATGGCACCCAAGTACAAATCCACTCCGACTCAAAACCCTCTTCGTGGTTCTGGGTCATCCTCTTCATCTAATTCTTTTCCTCATTTTTTTTTGTCCAGTTCCATGATGGGAAGGCCCGTAAGGACTTCTTGGAGAACTTCCAGCGACGCGGCGTTCCTTCGAAATGCCAAGTCATTCTATCAGACTTTTCCGACACTCCTCTACCAAGTGTCATTCAAACTCGGGGATGGGAATCTCTCTGTGAGATACCCATGAGGTGTCCCATCGTGTATATACAGGAGTTTTACTCCAATATACACGGTATTGATACCGTTGTTCCTCGGTTCACCACGATGTTTTAAGGTACACGTATCATAGCCACTCTAGATCTTATTTCCGAGGTGCAACATGTGCCTAGGGTAGCGCATCCTGACTACCTTGGTTGTCAGCATCTTAGGACTGTGTCCAAAAACGAGCTCATATCTCACTTTTATGAGAGACCTTCCATATAGGGTGGGCGTTAAAACACCCCATGCTCAGACTTTGCTAAAGGTCCGAGATTCCTTAACATGGTGATGACATTCGTTCTTACTCCACTGTCTCACTATAACTCCATCACTGAGCCTCATGCTTATTTTCTTTTGTCCCTCCTTGAGGACCTCACCACAGACTTCCCTTAGGACACTAGTTAACAATCCATTTTAAGAAATTTTTTATGAGAAAAAAAAAAAAAAAAGGCAATTAATGTTTTGACAGTTTTTTTCATTTCCCATAAAAGTGGTGTCAAAACTTTCTTGAAATAGATTATTAACCATTGCCCTAAGGGCACTCATTAGCATGACCCTAAAACTTATTGCTTTATGGTTTTTAATTTTTTAAAAAATTTTATAATATTTTTGAGGGTTTGCCAAAAAAAAAAAAAAAAAAAAGCTTTTCCTTTCTTTTTTTTTTTTTTTTAATATTTTTTTTCCTTTTTTTTTTAAGGAACACAATCTAGCAAATGAGGAAACCAAAATATATATATATATATATTGTTTTTCATATACTATTTTAACAATGATCTTGGTACATCATTTTTTACAACAATGAACCGCTACACCTATGACTATTTATGATTTTTTTTTTTCATTGTTTTTGAATTGTTTCAATAACTTATAGGCTCTAAATCTTCTAAATTTTTTTTTTTTTTGGGTATTTTGGAAGTTTTAACATTTGAATTTTTACTTTCTGAAGGTAATACATCTTTCTCTTATAAGGAAACTCACACAAACACACACACATCTTTCATAAGTAATGTTTAAACTACCTCTTTCATCTTAAATTGTAGCCAATTTAGCTTTCAAATGGTTGAAATTAGACAAATATTTAAACCTAAACATGTTAATATTTGATGTAAAAGTTTTCCTCACATTGCATGAATTAGCTACAAGGAAATCATATATATATATATATATATATATATTTATACAAGATAGAATTTGTAAAGTTGTAATTTACAACTATGTTTTGTTGGCTTTTATTCCGTGCCAAATTTGATTGTATTTGAGTTCAATCGTTTAAAACCCTGTATTTGTTGTGGGACTTGTTGTAAGGGTTGTGTGTTAGAGAGAGTGTTTGAAGACTCAAGCATCTGAAGAACTGAAGATTCTCGCGGGTATCTCGCGACCTAGCATCCCGCGAAGTGACCCATGTGCCAGGCACATGCTGGAATGCGAAGAGTCAGGCCAGGTGGAGACAGTTGTGTCTCGCGAGTATCTCGCGGGTAAGGCCTTCCCGCGAGACACCCGCGAGACTAGCTGTTCTGCCAGCCTGTACTTTTTGAGTCACACCTTTTGCACCTCTCCTATATATACCATCATTACCCACAATTGTTGAGGAATGCTTCAGAGAGAAAACCCTAGCCAAACACATTGGGAATTAGAGATTGTCTTCCCCACCTTTCTCTATACATTTGTTTGTGGTATTTCCTCAACCCTTCCCTCTCCATTATCCATATCTTTGAGAGGTTGATAGCCCAAACACTTACCACACCTTGTGAGTGCTGTGTGACGTTTTGGTGCTGCTGGGAAGCATTGGAAGAAGCCTTGAATGGCAGATGCAACATGGAGCTTGTTGCGGGATCCGGATAACTAGGACAAGACACGGTTCCGAGAAGCCTTGTTGGAGTAGGAGCTTGGAGGGCTTAGGTACAGCGGGTAGACTAGGCTTGGAGGGTCTTTTGCTAACCCATGTATCCCAACTGATTGTCTAGTGGATCGATTTCCGCTTGGAGGGCGGCGGAGAGGTTTTTCGCCGAGTTCTTCGGTTTCCTCTTCGAGAACACGTCTCGGTGTTTTCTGTGTTTGCATACTTCTTCCCTACTCTTGTTTAATTCCATTATACTGCTGTGTTGCTTAGTTTATGGATTAGAGTAGCTTACTTGTTCATCCGCTCGCTTTTACACTATTCCGCACTTTGTATTAAAAGTTGTGTAAAATCTATTGAGCCGTAATTTTAATTTGGGGGTCTAAACAGCTCTTGTGTTTTTCAACACATTTTCGAGCTTTCAATTGGTATCAGAGCGGGTACACTTGCTGAGGTTTAACTACCTAAGTGTGATCCTTGACCCTTGTTGAGATGGACCGGTCTCAATCGCTCAATGTTCCACCATTTTTTGATGGAAATAATTATGCATTCTGGAAAGTTAGGATGAGAGCATTTTTATGCTCTATTGATGATACCGTTTGGGATGCGGTTGAGATAGGTTGGACTAAGCCGGAGGCTCCTAAGTCCACTTGGGATAAGGCTGCTCTAGCAGCGGCCAATGCTAATAGTAAGGCCTTAAATGCTATTTTTTGTGGTGTGTCCCCTGATGAATTCCACAGGATTTCTCATATGACAGTAGCCAAGGAAGCATGGGAGATTTTGGAGACTACCTATGAGGGGACAAAGAAAGTTAAGGACACGAAGCTTCAGATGCTTACCACCAAATTTGAAGAACTCAAGATGGGTGATGATGAACCATTTGATTCATTCTATGGGAAGCTCAATGAAATTGTCATTGCTAAACTCAATCTTGGGGAGAAGATTGGAGACAATAAGGTGGTGAGAAAAATTTTGAGGTCCCTACCTGAAAGTTTTAGAGCAAAGGTTACAGCCATAGAAGAAAGCAAAGACTTGGATGAGATTAAGATTCAAGAGCTGATTGGGTCTCTCCAAACGTATGAATTGGGACTGCCTTCCCATAAGACAAGCAAATCGCTTGCTCTTAAGACCATCACCGAAAGGATAAATGATTCCTCCGAAGAAGATGGAGTGGAGAAGGAAGTAGCATATCTTGTCAAGAACTTCCGCAAATTCTTGAAAATGAAAAATAGCGGGAAACCTTTCAATAGAGGAAAGTTCTCTTCATCAAGAGGTGATAAGAAAGAGTTTAATAGAAAAGAAGGGAAGGACTCTCAACCTTCTTCAGATATTGTATGCTACGAGTGCAATGGGCATGGACATTTAAAGAAGGAGTGTCCGAACTTTCTGAGGGGAAAAGGGAAGGCTTATGCTACAACACTCAGTGATTCTGACTCTTCTGGTTCTGACTCGGAAGAGAGCTGTGACGGAGAGGGAAACTACTCCGCCTTCATGACCATTGATCATGTAGATTCTTCGGATGACCTGGAAGCACTTGTGAAGGAACTTGGTGAGCATTCTGATTCAGAGTCCATTGGAATTGCAGAAGAATCAGATGAGGAAAAGGATGAGAATACCTCTAACCTTCAAGAAAACTACTCATTACTCCTTGAGAAGTCGGGAGAATATGCAAGGGTAGCCAAGGCGGCTGTCAGAAAAATGAAGAAGGCAGAGGAAGATTACCGGAGCCTTATGGTCAGACATAGGGAGGCAAAATGTGAGATAGAAAAGATGAATGGTGAGCTGTCAGAAGCTTACTTAAAGATCAGATTTCTTGAACAAGAGGTGGTTCAAGCGCAAGCCAAGGTAGATAGGGTCTCCTCCAAAAAGTTGAATGATGTTATCTCATCCCAAAAACATTCTTCAGACAAGTCCGGATTGGGATATGCCGGAGTGAGTAGCTCATCAGTTAAGGCTACCAAAGAAGTAAAATTTGTGAAGGCCGTAGAGCAAATTGTAGAGGAGGCCGTTCCTGAGAATGTTAAGGTTGAAAAGAAGAATGAAATCGAGCAACGGATGGTGAATAAGCCCCGAAATCAACCTGGAGGAAGACATGAAAACAGAGCAAGATCTCTTTCAAGACCTCGGTGGGGTCCTAGAACAGATTATGTGTGTCACTATTGCGGACTGCGAGGACATACCAGACCAAACTGCCAAAAGCTGAGAGCAGACAACAATGCAAGCGCGCCGCGGTCACGAGGAAGAAGGAATGACAATAGAGCTTGGGGTGGTGAGAACTCAAGAAGTCAAAATCGTGATCCCGAAGTGACAGACGTGATGAAGATGATTGGTGCCTTCACCACTTGCCTGGAGAGTTTTTCAAGGAGGTTTGAAAGTCCCAACTCTCGTACCCAATCCGTCAAGGATATCACCCCAAACGCACGTGACGTGTGGGTGAAGAGGGGTACCCATGCATAAGCATTATAATATGTCCATGCATCAATTCTTTCCATGTGTAGGGACATTTGTAGATGCATCATTTCATGCATTAATTTCATTTTTTTTGTTGTTTAAACCTGTTTTTGTTGATCTTGCTTTTCCTGTTCTGTTTTGGGTGTGTTTCAAAAAATTCAAAAACCCATAAAAATTGAAAAATCTCAAAAGTCTGATCACTTGTTTTGTGCATATCTCATGTGAGTTTGGCCTAGTACCTTCGTACTTATGGCATAGTGCATTTACGATCTTTGCTTGTTCATATGCACCCTTTTCTATGTGGAAGAAACCCTGAAAATTATGAGTGACTGTTGTAAATAGATCTTCACACCTGTCATGAATGATTAGTCAATAGTCTTGTTGGTCTTGATACTTGCATAGACTTGTGTCTATATCTCTTCCCACTTTATTTTTATGTTTTTGCAAAAAGAGCTCACAAATTGTAAATCTCCAAATGAAAAGAGATATTGAGCTGCAAAAGCCTGTCGCACACACTAGTATTTGACTAGGAAAAAGGGAAAGCGACTCCTTTTAAAGTAAATGTTATGGTGCTCAAAAAGCCAAAGGCTTCTCATCAATGTTGAAATATCATAAATTTCAGGCACCTTCCTCAAAATGAGATGTATTTGTCCAATCAAAATGAAAAAGGACCAATTGTTATGAGTTATAAGAAGCCAAATGAAAAGCTTCTATGTTTTCAATGTGTGGGAGGTCATATATACTCATTTCTATAATGGAGATAGTCCACATGATTTCGTATCAGTTGTGTATGACTCGCGTGAATTGATCATTGAAGCTTCGCTCTGGTCTAAGGACTATTTCACATTTGATACTCACCCACAACACACAAGTCTTTGATTCAATCAATGCCTATCTCATTTGTGTGATTGTATATGTCCAAATGTGATGTGTATGCCCATGAACTTGTTGATCAAATCCAAAAAGATTTTTGTGAGTTTTATTAGTTTTTGAAAGTGATTTTATACTTTCTTGTGTTTCTTTTTGGTCAAAATGCTTTGTGTGTGTTTTTCATCAAAAAATTGGTTCAGGGGTTATTTCGCGAGAAGCTCGCGACTAAGCTGCTTCCCGCGAAAAGATTTGAGGGAAAAATTTTCATCATCCTGTCACACAGAGAATTTCGCGACTGTCTCGCGACTGTATCGCGACTAACAGCTTCTCGCGAAATGCTGTTTGGCCAAAACTGGAGTTTTCTTAAAATCAGACAGAGAATCTCGCGACTGTATCGCGACTTTTTCGCGACTTAGCGCTTCTCGCGAAAATTTTGTGCTTCAGTGGCACCTTTCGCGACTGTCTCGCGACTGTCTCGCGGCTCCCTATCCCGCGAAAAACGCGTGTTTTCAGTTTTTATAAGGCTGATGTGACAGTTTTTCAAAACATAAAACTTCCCTCTTTTCTTTTCTTCGAAACTCTCTCTACCCAAAAACACTATTTCATCAAATCCCTCTCCAAATCAAGTCTTTTTCTGCATTTTCTTCTTCAAGGTATGTTGATCATTCACTTCTTTTTAAGTTTTTACTTAGATTATGCAGAATTTTTAGTTAGGGTTGTGATAATTGGGGTTTTTCGAAATTTTGGGTTGGTTTTCTAAATTGGGCAATGTTTGTGTTAAATCTTTGATTGGGTTATGTTTCTTTTGATCTTATTGCATCTGTGTTGGCCCCTTGTGGTTTTTTAAAGTGTATTTAGGCATATTTTCACCATGTTCATGCATTGTTCATTCTTAAAGTGTTGTTATGCACATTAGGTGTTTGATTGAATGTCTAAATGACATTGTTGTGCCTAATTGGTCTCAAGTGAGTCCCAATTTCAAGGTTTTCATATACCTTACCATGTTTTGGTCTAAATTTGATCTTAAATCTTGTGTGTATTACACTTTGCACATGTTGCACTCAATTGGCAAACACCTAGGCACACACTTAGGCACACACTCATGCATTTCATGTTTCACATACATATGCATTCACACAAACACACACTTGCACAGTGATTTAAATTTCATACAAAATGTCTTGTTTTTCATTGCATTTGTGTTATAGGTTAATGAAGTTTGTGATATAGCTTGCTCTGTTGTGTTGGAAATGCTCTGTTTTTGAGTGTTACTCTGTTTTTGGAAGAATCTCATTTAATGTAAACTAACTTGAATCTAATCAAGTTTTGTTCTTGTGCTCTTGTGCTCTTTGTTGTTGTGCTCTTGTGCAGATGTCTCCCACCAAGCATGCCGGTACCAAGAAGAAGGGTCCCAAGCGTGCTCGTACTGACTCCGATAACTTCAAATCTGCAGAGGCAGATATGAAGTACAATGATTGCTACAAGAGAGCAACCATTGTCATGGAAAGGGTGGTTCAATTAGAGGAGCTTGAGCATACAAGCATTCCAGATGCTCTCAAGGAACGAACCTGGACCAAGCTGTTGAATCCAATTGGAACGGTGTACTCGGAGATAATCAGAGAGTTCTTCTCCAATGCTGCTGTGGAAGAGGACAAGATAGTTTGCTGGGTGAGGCACAAAGAATTTGAGATCACAAGGAATAGCATTCAAGACTTTCTGGAGATCCGTCCTCCCTCACAGCCAATGACAGTTCAGTATGATGAGCGATTGGGGCATATCACGGAGATGATATCAGCACTTGGTGGAGTTCCAAAGAAATCGTCAATGGATACTCTCAAGTTTTCTCCAGAAATGAGGACTCTGAGCTACGTTATGATACATAATTTGTATCCGGTCACCAACCTCACCACACTATCGGCTCCGAGGACGAGGTTTCTCTATGATCTCTTCACTCACAAGGAAATTGATATCTGCAGCCACATCTTCCACATTCTGAAAAAGAGCATTACAAAGCAAAATTCCCGAACCATAATGCCCTTTCCCTCACTGATCATGGGGCTCATTGCCAAGACAAAGCTGAAATTCCCTAGTGGCCTCACTGTTGTTCAGAGGGATTATCCCATTGGTGCAAACACTCTAACTCGGAGCACAGCACACATCAAAGGCCCCAAGACTGGTCCTCATCTCATTCCACCGCCTCGGGGCGTGCCTCAGGATACACCAGATGAGGGTGGGGATACAGAAGAGGAGATTGACAGGTTCACTTCTGACCCAGGGACTGCACAGCCATCGTCTTCTGCTCCAGCACAAACACCAGGTCTCAGCAAGCTTGATCAGATCCTAGCTAAGATGGATCACATGTCCACAGTGCTTGACACTCATGTACAGCACACAGCGGATCAGTTTGCCTACCTCCAGGAGCAGATCACCACATTGTCAGCCCAGATTCAGAGCCTATCTCCTACACACGGGTCAGACTCCGACTCCGACCAGTTCTAGTCCTTTGGCCATTCCGGTCAAAAAGGGGGAGAAAATTTTGAGGGGGAGCTGCTGAACAAGAGCTTGCACAGCCTTAGGGGGAGCATGGAGCATAGCCTAGACACATAACTATAGTTGATATTGGTTATTGGTTTTACAGACGGGTTTATACAGTTTCTTTTAGTTTTTTTTCTGGTTTATGATTACTGTCTTACTGTTTTAGTTTAAAGCTTAGAGACTTAATGCTTTAACTTCTATATTAATTTCAGTATATTTGCAGTAGTTTGTGCTTTAGTTCTATGCTTTGTGGCATATATGCTATGTGGCACTTTTTGTTTGTACCCATGTTGCTTTTGTAAGCTTTAAGGGTTTGTTTCATGCATTGTTTGTAGGTCTTTGTGGTTTGTGCCATGCATTTGCAATACCTTGCCTATGCAACCTTCATGCATGTTTGCTTGTTGTTCAATGTCAT
The DNA here is from genome assembly GCA_023621385.1 of Quercus gilva. Classification (NCBI taxonomy): domain Eukaryota; kingdom Viridiplantae; phylum Streptophyta; class Magnoliopsida; order Fagales; family Fagaceae; genus Quercus; species Quercus gilva. The sequence goes on along the minus strand of CM042476.1, from coordinate 103,930,413 downwards.
GCATTTTACTTCAAGTACATCACTCTTGTGCCCATGTAGGATTGTTCCTAGATGCATACACGTACTATGCATTGGTTAAGTGATGAACACTCGTGTGCCCTAGTAGGATTGTTCCTAGATGCAAATACTTCGTGTATTTCGCATTGGTTGAGTGTTGGAGTTGCAAGTGACTCTCTTCAATTGAGCGTATCTTCTTGCAAATCCGGATGTTCGTTCCATGTGTGAATGAGCATAGTAATTTCTTCTGTATAGTGATTACTTGCTTGATCTTGCCATGATCTAGTGTTTCTATTTCGGTTGCTCGATCATGCTATTATTGCTCCATATGTTTTCAAGTTTTCTGCATACAATGATGTTATTGTGTTGTTGTGTTTCAGGAGTTACTTGTTCATATGTCTCAAGAGCTTATCAGAATCTAGAATTAGGTGTGAGTGAGTTTTGCCTTTGTTCCCAAACTCACGGTTAAGTCTAGAGTCTGTTTTAGGGTTTTGTCACGGAATAGCCAAAGGGGGAGATTGTAAAGTTGTAATTTACAACTATGTTTTGTTGGCTTTTATTCCGTGCCAAATTTGATTGTATTTGAGTTCAATCGTTTAAAACCCTGTATTTGTTGTGGGACTTGTTGTAAGGGTTGTGTGTTAGAGAGAGTGTTTGAAGACTCAAACATCTGAAGAACTGAAGATTCTCGCGGGTATCTCGCGACCTAGCATCCCGCGAAGTGACCCATGTGCCAGGCACATGCTGGAATGCGAAGAGTCAGGCCAGGTGGAGACAGTTGTGTCTCGCGAGTATCTCGCGGGTAAGGCCTTCCCGCGAGACACCCGCGAGACTAGCTGTTCTGCCAGCCTGTACTTTTTGAGTCACACCTTTTGCACCTCTCCTATATATACCATCATTACCCACAATTGTTGAGGAATGCTTCAGAGAGAAAACCCTAGCCAAACACATTGGGAATTAGAGATTGTCTTCCCCACCTTTCTCTATACATTTGTTTGTGGTATTTCCTCAACCCTTCCCTCTCCATTATCCATATCTTTGAGAGGTTGATAGCCCAAACACTTACCACACCTTGTGAGTGCTGTGTGACGTTTTGGTGCTGCTGGGAAGCATTGGAAGAAGCCTTGAATGGCAGATGCAACATGGAGCTTGTTGCGGGATCCGGATAACTAGGACAAGACACGGTTCCGAGAAGCCTTGTTGGAGTAGGAGCTTGGAGGGCTTAGGTACAGCGGGTAGACCAGGCTTGGAGGGTCTTTTGCTAACCCATGTATCCCAACTGATTGTCTAGTGGATCGATTTCCGCTTGGAGGGCGGCGGAGAGGTTTTTCGCCGAGTTCTTCGGTTTCCTCTTCGAGAACACGTCTCGGTGTTTTCTGTGTTTGCATACTTCTTCCCTACTCTTGTTTAATTCCATTATACTGCTGTGTTGCTTAGTTTATGGATTAGAGTAGCTTACTTGTTCATCCGCTCGCTTTTACACTATTCCGCACTTTGTATTAAAAGTTGTGTAAAATCTATTGAGCCGTAATTTTAATTTGGGGGTCTAAACAGCTCTTGTGTTTTTCAACACATTTTCGAGCTTTCAGAATTTATACTCTAACATAATTTAAGTGTATATGTGTATGAAACTCCCTCATTGAGACTTGAACCCCAGCCCTTGCCCCCTGCATCCTACAATCATTTATACTTGTAGAGTGACCACCACACCAAGGGGAAGCGGTGGTAAGAAAATCATAATTTTAAAGACAACAATTTATTACTGAACCTCAACTGTTTATTACTTTATTTACTTCACATTTATCACATCAAAGTAGGGGAGAGACATTGCCGCTGCAACACCCAAGAGAGAGATTGTCATGTCTGTCACTCCGAGATAAAGGAATCTCAAATTCGCTAAGCCTTTTAGTCCCATTTTGTTACAAGCAAAGGAATCTCAAACTCGTTTTGGATAAAAATAAGAAATTTGAGGGACTAAAAAATAGGATTTATTTAATACTAAATTTCACCCTTTAGAGTAGTAGGAAGAAATTAACGCAACAAAGCTAAACAAGATAGCTTTTTTTTGGGTCAAATCTGACTAGAAAAAAAAAAGGATAAATCCAACACACCCAACAATTTTTAAAGTAAACCATCGACGTTAATCAAGAAAAACAAAAACAAAATAATATAGAATCATACTAATAAGTGTTCTTAGGACAGTTGTTAACAATCCATTTTATGAAAGTTTTGAAACAATTTTTATGGGAAATGAAAGAGATTATCAAAATATTAATTGTTTTTTTCTTTTCCCAAAAATAAATTTCTTTAAATGGATTGTTAATCATTACCATAAGGGCATTTGTTAGCATTTCCTAATAATATAAAATAAGAGCACATCAAAGAAAAGTATCATTGCATTTACTATGACCGGTGTTGACACTATAGGCACGGCCGTATGAGTTAAACGGAGAGAGAGGAATGATTGTTAATTTTCAAAGAATAACTAACCTAGGTAAATTATTTTTTTAAATGCTTAAAAGATCATTTAAAAAAATATCTTAGTTTTTCTTTTCATGACTTTTTATGATATAAATTTTTTATATTGATTAATAAGTTGGTAGGAATGATGTAATATATTTTATTTTATAAGGAATTTTCATTTTATATTATCTAATATATATATATATATATAAAATCTCGAAAGAGTACACTGATACTTTTTTTTTTCTTTTTTGGTTACAGTAGCCAATTCGGAACGATTTACTAAATGGAATTGAAAACTTTGCATTGGACCATTACACACACACTTTTTTAGTCCCTATATTTTGGGGTGTCCGTGAAAACATGTGGAACTGACCCACATCCTGCCCCCCCCCCCCCCCCCCTTTTAAACTGACTAGATTTGACCTGACGCCTACTGCCATGATAAACATGCTAGCCACCATGAATACCACCATAATTGGGGTCAACATGGTTGATAAATTACTAATTATTTCAAAATTTTAAGTGGAACTGCCTTTATTAAATAGGTCTAGTACGTGAGAATTTTTTAAAAAGGATGTAAGGTGGAGACAAGGTTTGGACCCAAGACCTTGTGGTAAATATACAATAATAAAATAGTAATTGTCCCACTAATTTATACTTTTAGGAAATAATAAATTTAATTATTTGATCTAACGATGCCCAAGTTATGGTTACCCATTTTCTTTAGCTTTGGTGTTTGAGAATGCACAATTTAGACCACAAATTTGACGGCTAAGTCATTTAAAGCTAATGAAGGAATTTAGACTCAATTGTTAATGTATTTAATCAATTGACATAAGCATCGATGTAAAATCACAAAATCAATCCCTAACAACAACACTGATGTGTTTACAAGTGTTAAAAAATTTTGTCGTTGAAATAAAAGTAAAAACCAAAATGAAATGTTGTTAAAAACTCAAGAAGCAAAATGAATTTTTTAAAAACACAATGACCAAAATGAAAATACTCCCAAAATCTAGACACCTAAGGTATATTTACATGGATAATTATTAGATACTTTCGAAATATCATAAATGTATATACTCTCCCCTCTAATTGAATTATAAATTTCACTAATTAAATTTACAGTAAAATTTATAATTTATGTAAAAAGAAAAACTACACATTTATTATACTTCTAAAATATTTAATAATTTTTCCCTTTGCATATATTCACGTGCATGTTAATGTGCGAGCATTAAATACTTTTTTACGATTGATGCCTACTACTCACCAATTGTTTTGAGGTAGTCTTCATCCGCTCATTACCAAAGAAACCTGTCATCTGTACTACATTAGACCATCACTCATCCTCCAGCGGTACCTTCAAATGCATTAATTATCACTTTTCAACTGATCAATAAAACACAGGACCCACGAACGTGTTGTGTGTGTGTGGGTGCAAGTGCGCGCTTAAGTGAGCATTAAAATCTTTCAATTGGTGCATTAAATACTTTCTGGAAAATTATCCACATAAGTTATGAATTACGCCAACACTATCACGATCCCGACAAGTGTAGTAGTCTACATCCACTCATTACCGAAGAAACCTATCATCTATACTACATTAGACCATCACTCATCCTCCACCAATACCTTCAAATGCATTAATTATCATTTTTCAGCTTTTCAAATAAAGCAGGACCATTCACCTAACAAACCAATTGTGTGTGTGGGTGTACGCTTAGGTGAGCATTAAAATCTTTCAAGTGCTGCATTAAATACTTACTGAAATTGTTTTTTTTTTTTTTTAAATAATAATAATTTCTGGTAATAGTCCACTCAAGTTACGAATTACGCCTACACTATTACATGATCCCAACAAGTGAAGTAGTCTTCACTTTTTATGCTAGGGTCATAATTTTATGCACATAGCACATTATGCTAGGGTCATAATTTTATGCACTGGCATATCCAAACCAAACTCACTTTTTATGTAATTGAGTTTTAGCTTAAGCGTGTCAAAAAATGTTCAAATGGTATAAATTAAAGACACAAAAAATTGCTTAAGAAAAACTTATTGAACTTGTCCCTTGATACCTCTTGATGTCTATCTATCTATGAAACCTTAAGGAACCTGGATACTTAGTTCGACATCCCTCGACCAATCGAGCTATGGCCTATGATGACTTGGCTTGTCTTGGGATTTGTGCACAAGGGTTTCTAGATGTATATAGGCCATATTTTAAGGCCGTCATCATAACACAAAAAGAAGACACGTACTGAGAAGTTCCTATGACATATGTGCACCAAGAGTTTTATACCGAGCTATTACCAGTTTCGTGGAGCGTGTTACTACGAAGAACTTTGCATCCAATCTACATTAATCAATCATTTTTGTAGGAATCAGTTAGGGATAGGAGATTTGTGCAAAGAAGAAGTTTGCTACAAAAAGTAGGCCAACTAGGTAGAAGCTAAGCAACTATAGATCAGTAGGTTCTATAGTAGATAGATACTTTATGATGTGATAAGATTTCTAGTGCTTGTAATCTCAATTTTTGTTAGTGGATTTTTTAGCAATGGTGACCTGCATAATTATTTGTTGGGCGTTTTCCTACAAAGGTTTTCCCTATTGTGGTCATATCACCATGTTAATTTATTTTCCACTATACTTAACTCTTGATTGGCAATGTGGTGAGCCTTTAATTGAATATTGCATGTAATTGGACTAATTAATCAACTTAGGTAATTAGTTAATTACCTGTAGTTAATTTATAACCTAAAACATTAGACTGTTACTCATCCTCCACTAGTCCCTTTAAATGCATTATCACTTTCTAGTTTTCATAAAATAAAAACGATACATTCACCTAACATGCAAATTGTATTACCATTTATATATACACATTAGAGATTTCTCCTCTATACTAATAAAAGAATTTTTGTCAAGATCATTGTAACTTAACTGGTAGGCAACTCTTAGTGTTTTCGAGACATTTAGGTTTCAAATCTCTCATTCCCAATGTAATATTCAGAAAATAATAATAATAAAATAATTTTCACACCCTTCAATTTATTCACATATTTAGTTTCATATAAATGAATTTCCATGAACAAAGTTTTAGAAAATTTAAAAATATAACTACAATTAAAATTTTATTAGCAATAACTCTTATAAATCCAAAAAGAGTTTCAGTTTTTATTTTAAACAATTTATCTATATGTTTATGTTCTAATAGTAAAAGTTGGTTTTAGATGTTGTATTTAAACTTTCTCAAAAAAATAAATTGTTAGGACTTATATGAATCATGTTAGGAACATATGTCAATATAGAATTGGCTAATTCATTGACAAAATGCACTTTACTTGTAATTGGATAGATCTAGGATGTGTTTGATGCTTCAAGAAACAAGTTTTCAAGTTCAAGTGTTAAAGGCATGCAAATCTGTCCAAGAATCAAGTAGAAGAGTGCTGGATTTTAAAACTCGACGGCTAGTATCTATCGAGGTATAAAAGGTTGTTTAAGCCCAATGCTCAACAACTACTTAATAGATAGGGTATCTATTAAGATTTAAGAAAATCAGATTTTCAGTTCTAATTTTCATCCAATCTGTGTATAGATGTTTGGGCTTTCTTTTCTCACAATCCAAAACATATATAAAGATTGTTTTAAGGGCCGTCATAGTTGATGCAACTTGAATGTTCAAGATGTGTGTAGAACACCCTTGAACGTTTATACCCCAAAATACAAAATATCAATTCAAGCTTAATATCAAACGATTAACGTGCGGAACATGAACATAAGCTAAACACAAAATTGATAAACAATCTAAACTATAAATAATCACAATCACAGCAGTAATTAAATGGTAAAGATAAAGGGAAGAGAGATGCAAACACAAGGACAACACTCAATGTGTTATCGAAGAGAAAACCGAAACCCTCGGCGTAAAACCTCTTTGCCACCCTCCAAGTGGTCAATAATCCCCTAGAAAATGTAGTTGAGATATATGAACAGCAATAGACCCTCCAAGCCTAATCTACCTAGTGTACCTAAGCCCTCCAAGCTTCCTGCTCTAACGAGGTTACGCCGGACCTTTTTCTTTTCTAGCTTACCGAATTCTGCTATAAACCGTAGCATCAACCAATATGGATTGGTCCCTTCATAACTGCTTACCAAAGCACCAAATAAACCTTCTCATGGATATGAGTATGGTGAGAAAAGGATTTGGTCAAGAACCTCTCAAGGATTAAACAATGGAGAGGGTAAGAGTAGAGGAATTTGAAAAGTCTCTTAGGTGAAGATTGTGTATGAATCAGTCTTGTTTTTTTCTAGGGTTTCTCTCTCAAAATTCTCTCTGGAAGCTCTCTAAATTTCGTGGGTATAAGGGTCTATATATAGTGGTGTGTGTTTGGAATGCGAAGAGCCAGATTTTCCCAAACAGGGTGGTCTGGCGGCTTGGCCTCGTGACTGGTCTGAGTCGCGAGTTCCAGCCGCGAGTTAACGGCCTGGCCAGCCTGGGAATTTTGTCCTGTAGTGCGACAGCTGGCGTGACCTTTCAACTCCCCTGCATGCTTCTCACGTGTGCTGCAGTTGGCAGCTTTCTAGCCGTGAGTCAGCTGCGATTCCCAGCCGCGAGTCTCTGCATCCTTGCACAATCTTGAGCATTTCTTCACACTCTCTCACACACTACCCTTACATGAATCCCACCTAAATACAGGGTTACTAATTGCTAAAATAGAAGCAAATTTGACACGGAATAAACCTAACAAGATGGTTGATAAAATTCAACCTTACAATCTCCCCCTTTGGCTATTCCGTGACAAAACCCTATAACAGACTTTAGACTTAACGCGTGAGTTGGGAACAATTGAGCAAAACTCACTCACACCTAACTCTAGATTCTGAAAAGCTCTTGAACCATAAGAACAAGTATCTTCTGAAACACAACAACATAATAATATCATTGTATGCAGAAAACTTGTAATGCAAATGGATCAAGCACAATGCGATCAAGCAAAAATGGACTTAAGCAATAAAGCAATAAATCATGGCTTGACCAAAACAAGCAATCACTATACAAAAGTGATCACCATGCTCATTCACACAAGGAATGAACATTTGGACATGCAAGCTAATAAGCTTATTTGCAAAGTATCATTTGCATGTCCAACACTTAACCAATGCACAAGACATATATGCATCTAGGAAAAATCCTACAAGGGCGCAAGAGTGAAAAACTTAAAGAAAATGCATGACATTTAACAGTAAGTGCTTAAGCTACAAGGCATGAGTACAGAGCAAAAAAGGCTGCATAAGCAAGGTACAAACCATAAAAACCTACAAAAGCATGGAAACAAACCCTAAAAGCTTACAAAAGCAATATGGGTACAAAAGTACCATACAGAGTAAAAACTAACTGAATAACATCATAAGATTTAATAAACCAAAGTTTCACAAGAAAAGCATATCCATGAGTTTCTAATAGTTTACCAAAATAATAACCATAAGTTATCAAACCCATAATAAAAACATAGCATAATCCAACCCATGATACCATAACCACAAATATAAAACAAATTAAGCAATATAAACACTGTCTTTGACTGCTCCCCCTCAGAGTAGCACTCCCCCTCAAGAGCTGCTTCTCACACAAAAATTCTCCCCCTTTTTGACCGGAATGGCCAAAGGGTCACTGCTGGGTGTTATAAGGAAAACCCTAGAACGTTTTTGAGACTTTTGTAGAGAGAGATTAGAGTGCCTCTTGTGCCTCCTTTTATTTGTAGGGTTTTGTACCAAAATCTCTCTAAGTCTTTGTTGCTCATATTTGCTATTTATGTGAATCTCTTGTGAGATCTTTGAGGAGCTTTCCTTCACATAAACTTAGGGTTTTCAAGGTAGAGATTATTTCAACATCTTGATGATCAACAAGGTTGCTGCCATTGAAGCTTAAAGAATATCAAGCGTGGGTGCTTGTACTTGATTGAAGAGTCCAAGAAAGAAGGAGTCCGTGGATTCGGAGCTTGCACGTGGTCGTGTTAGTAAGTTCTACTGGTGGGTAGCATTAGGAAGTCAAGCGGGGAGCTTGTAGTCCTTTTGTATGAACTTCGATTCTTTCATAGTGGATTTAGGTTTGCCTTGAGGATCGGTGGGTCAAATCCTCCTCAGGTTTTTACCGTGTGATTTCCTGGGTGATCATATCATTGTGTCTTTTATTATTCCGTTGCTTTATTCTTTTGATATGATTATTTGATTGCTTTAACCTAGTATTACATAATTTGACTAAGTAACAACTTGGCTAATTAATCTAGGCTAACCAATCTGGTTGTTTTTAAGGGGTCTAAAACCCAACAAAAGGCATAAATAACCATCTCATCACTGTTCACTAGCCAATCAAGATCACCTTAGTGCATATCATAAGATTTTGTACTCTTATAACACATGCACAAAAAGAACATAAGATTTTGTATTGTGCACCGACAATAGCACAAATTAAATTGATTAATCAAGTGCTATTGTCCGTGCACAATACAAATTTTACAACATTGCATCTATTTTTTTTGTACAAGTGAAGACTACAAAAATATATCTAACATGATTAGAGATTTTATAATCATGTTTCTTGCACAAGTAAATACTCAAAAGAGATGTCTAACATCAAATCATCTATGTTAACCATGTGCTAGTATCTTTGCACCATACAAAAAATTACTTGATTAGATATTGTCAATAATCATATTCAAATTATGATGGAAATTTAGACCTTAACCTCTCCAAGATTTCCAAACGACATAGATGAATATATTCTTTTTGCTCAGGATCCATGATTCTTGTATCTTTCATCATAATTTCATCTTCTGCTTTCCTTTTTTCTACTTCATTCTTGTCTTCCTCGATACGAATCAACTCTCTTTGTTCTTCGGATGCAATGCGCATGAACTCTCTTCATTCTTCTAATGCAATACGCATACTTTCCTTTTTCTCCTCATGCATTCTCCTCTTTTCTTCCTTGATTTCTTCCAATTGGGAGGAAAGTATTGAGACTACATCATTACAATTCTTTCTTTTCTTTAATTTCTCCTTTTCGGCCTTCTTGCCTATGGGTCTCTCCAAGGTTTCACCGGAGTTCATCTCATCATTATCTTCATCTAGATTTATTGAGCTTGCAAAAGTATGACAAGATTGTGTGGCTGGCTGTCTAGTGCGAACCTTCAAATTATCTCTTTGAATTAACCGCTTAGCTTCATTCCTCAAAATTCTCCAACAATGTTCCAATTGAAATGCAGTTTTGCTATTTTCTGTATACATAGTTTTTGCATCTTCAATCTACAAAAGTAAAAAAATTTAAAATAATGAGAATCATAAAACTAAAAGTGCATTGATGTACAATACATATTAAATGTTAAGTCGAAATACCTTATCATGCTCAGTTTTACCACTTTCATTCCGGTTCTCAATTTGGGCCAAGTATCCACAGAACTTGTTGGTCTCCTTTTGAATTGTTGACCACCGACTACATAGAGAATCCTTGGAGCGGTTAAATTTCTTGTCATTGTGGAAGGTGGACCAAATTCTATCCCAAAATGTTGTGTTTTTGGTCCGTCGATATAACTGCATTTAAGCTAACATTGAGCCATGCTGACACTAGCTTAATGTCTTAATCTACGGTGAAGTTGGCTCCCCGTTGACTTCTCTTAGTAGTTGATTTTTTTGCAATGGGGGGGGGGGGGGGGGTAGATTGTCTCATTTCAACTTTGGGTGGAGATTGATGGACATTCACATTTAAATGCGGAGTGGACATCAAAACACTACTATCAAAAGACTCAAAACCTTGTTCCTTGTCTTGTAAAATGTCAAGGAATAAGGGATTTTGTGAGTCCATCACCTAACAAACACCAAAGTAAGAATTTGGCAGTAAGAAACTAAAACCAAGTAATGATTCCTAAGTAACCTATATTGGCAGTTTAAGTTCACACAAGAATTTCCATAAGAAACTAAAACCTAAATTGCAAACCCTGTTCTGACTAACAAGTAATGATTCCTATAATCCCAAATTAACATTGAACAAATTTTAATAGTTAACGCTAGTACCTGGCAACAACATTAAGAAACAGATTACTTAGGATTGCCTATATAGATCCTAAAATTGGCCAATAAGCTAGCGAAAGCATCAGTATAAAAAAATTTCAATACAACAAAATTAAAGCTTTTAGTAAACAAATGAGCGAAGATTCCTATATATAATTGGACATACACTTGTACACTCATACACAAATTTCAATAGTTGTAGGGCCTTTTTTGTGTTGTGCGTTGGGCTGGGCTGCCTCCTACAGTAATGGGCCCGAATGTTTCTGACTAAAGGAGTTGAGACTGATCCAACTGTAACTTAACTTAGGCCGGCTTGTGCACAAACTATGCCTCGTCTACTAGGAGTGTACTTATGGCAGGCAAAGCTGTTTCAAATACGTTACGGCAGGCAGATATAATAACAATAGAAAAACAGGATATAGTGACCTTTCCTTGATGGAAAATAACCAAGTAATCTCTATTTTTATGTAATAGCAATGGCAGTGATAACAATGGCTTTTACAAAAGAAATAAAGGATTAAGTGATAATATGAATTAATCGAAAATAAATGTCAAGTCAAGTTTAGGTTCGCAGAGGCAAAGACCAAAGAGGAAAAATGCCTCCTCTCAATGAAACTAATCTCCCAGGAAAAGATCATGCCGTGGGGATTAATGACTTTGAGGGAACCGAACCTAAATGATTAGTGTCCAAAGGAATCTCTATTGTTTACTTGCCTCCAAGAGAATGGGATTTCGAGGGGGAGAGAAGAGAATTGACCTACTGGTGCATGCCCATTATACTATCTTTCTTTTGCTTTATGTTTTCTCTCTTATCTTTTCTTCTTTCCTTTCTTTTTCTTTTGTTTTCTTTTCCCTTCGTAATACCTCTGTTTTTCGATCCCTTCCACAGGGCACAGCAAGGGTCCTTTTACAAGGCCTGCCGTGACCAGATTTTACCACTTTACCCCTTAACTGCTTTTGTTTGGTCTCGGCGTACTTGCCGACCACCCAGGAGCTCGTCTGTGTACTACTTACCCTTGCCAGACAAAGGCAGGTTTATGTCATTTGTTAGTCCGCCGTGGCACCCTCTCCTGCCATGGTGTAAATGCTTTTTCTCTCTCTCCCATGGCATGCACCCAACGGTTCCCCTCCTCAACCTTGCCTCTTTTAGGCGGTTTGTCATCCCAGCAGGATGTACCTCCCAAAGGAGCTTAGGCAGGAATCGTAGAATAGGTCTTTTCCCCTCTCCCCACCACCAAACCACACCCCCCTTACCTCTTACCTCTGACCCATGGCCCCACCACGTCCCATATTGGCTGGGTACAGGCTGGTGGTGCCTGGGCCTTGCGCGTGCTTTCCTGTCATGTATGTTCAAAATCTGCCTACTGCTCATGCGTTTGCCGCGATCTGGAGCTTTGTTTGTACAGTCGACCGTGCTTCTTTGTTCTTTTACATGGGCCGTTGCATAATTCACTGTTTCCTTTTAGGGCTGAGCTTCATTTAATACTGGGTTTTACATTTCTCTTGGCTCATTTCTTGATTGCCATAATGTCCAGCCATATTATTCTGTCATTCTTGGCATAATGACTTGGTCCTGCTGGTCCTCTTTTAGACCTGCTGTTTACTCTCTTCCCCAAATGGCTTTGCATGGCCATGGGTTTTCTTTCTTAGGGGCTCCTGTGTCCCCTTGGGCATCCTCAGCCCATTTACTTGTTTTGGGCTTCCTCGGCCTTTTTCCTAACTTTGTGTTCCCATGGGCTTTTACTTACTTCATTGGGCTTCCCCGGCCTAATTACTTCATACTCATCTTTGGGGTTTATGGGCCTGCCAACAATCCACTACTCTCTTTGCTTACATTACTTTGAGCCTGCCGCAGCTCATTCTTAGTTTTTCACATCATACACTGCCCATGGGTTTGTTATTCTCTCTTTTCGGGCCTTTCGAGCCCACTTGCTCCCTCAAGGCCCATCTATTTATTTTATAGACCTGTGATCCATTATTCCTGCCGCTTGGGCTTAATGGTTTTATTCTATGCTTGCCACTTCTATTTGCTACCTGCGTTGCTGAGTTAGGCCTCCTTGTTTTACAAAAATGACCCTCAACAATAGTTAACACTAGGACTTGGCAACAACATTAAGAAATAGATTACTTAGGATTGCCTATATAGATCCTAAAATTGGCCAATAAGCTAGCGAAAGCATCAGTATAAAAAAATTTCAATACAACAAAATTAAAGCTTTTAGTAAACAAATGAGCAAAGATTCCTATATATAATTGGACATACACTCATACATAATGCGTAAGTTCTAGTGATAGGCTACTGATTAAAAAAAAAAAATCTTGCAAATTTAATTAGCAATTTATTAATAAAACAAAAAAAAAAAAAAAACCAAACCTGTTACCGATGTTCATGAAAATTGGAAGAACTGCGATGTTGCATATTAACTCTGAAAACCAACAACGATCTGTCATAGAAAAAGAAGGCCTCAGTGCACAAACCCACCATGAAATAATGCATAAATAAATTATATCCACTTCTAAGTTTCCTCAAGAACGTATATACCCTATTCAAGCAGTCTGAAAACAGGGGAGAAATATAAATTCGGGTGTGTTCCGAAGAGTCCCTAAAAAAAAACCCCAAACCAGAAAAAATTTAAACCAACAATGATCTGTCATAGAAAAAAAAGGCCTCAATGCACAAACCCACCATGAAATAATGCATAAATAAATTATATCCACTTCTAAGTTTCCTCAAGAACATATATACCCTGTTCAAGCAGTCTGAAAACAGGGGAGAAATAGAAATTCAGGTGTGTTTTGAAAAATCCCTAAAAAAAACCCCAAACCAGAAAAAATTTAAAACAAGAAACCCTAAAAAAAAAAATTAGTTTAGAGAAACTCCCAAGAATCTTGCTTGAAACCAAAAAACAAAAAAACCCTAAAATCTCAATGAGAAAAACTCATACCTTTTTAGAGAAAATTGCCCTAAAGCCTGATAGAGATACCTCAAAGTTGAAAAGCTAAGGAATGAAATAGGGAGAGACAAGCTAAGGCTGAGAGGCGTTGGTGTTCTCAGTGAGAGGAGAGAGAGAAAAGTGTGAAAAAGGTGATTTTATACCCTACGAAAATAACATTAAGAAAATAAATGGAAACATTAAAATAATAAATGGAAGCGCTAAAGTGACCATGCATATATGCATAGTCACTGTAGCAATTGTGCATAAATGCACAATTATGCATAAGCTGGTGTGGGTCTTTTTTGCTCAAATTGTGTAAAATTAGCAACTTTTTCCATTTTGCACAATTATGCCCAATCTGATGTAATTGCTCTTATGGACGTGAGATGAACTGGATTGACCATCATGTGTATTCACTGTTTTGTGAAATAGTATCTTTGCAATAACTATTTGTTGATTTAATGTTATATTATGCTTTTAATGAACGAATGTGATTATGATCATTGATAGCATTGAGAGGAATTGAAATGGTTCTGCAAAACAGTGATGTGTGGAGCGAATGGTGCAATCCATTTGGACAAAACAAAGGAGGAGTGAAAAGAAACTGTGTAACTAGTTGCCTCAAAGAAAATATGTAGAATAGGTGTCCCTTCACTTGAAGGTGTTATTGTCCCTTAAGGTAATAGGTTTATCTTGAGGCTTTGTTCGTTGTTGTTGTTGTTGTTGTTTTTTTTTTTTTTTTTTTTTTTTTTTTTTTTTTTTTTTTAATTTCAGGGGATTTTGGGAAACAAATAGTAGATTAGGATGGAGGAACTCACAAAAAATTTGAACAACCTAACCCTCTCGAAATGTGAAGGATCAAACGTTCGCATCAAGGAGGAACAAGCGAAGACGGAGTTTATTTTAGCAGCTAAGTTCTTGACTAAGAGAGCTCTCAACATAGATGCTATAGCCAAGACTTTCACTCCCCTCTGGAGATTGAAAAATGGCTTCAAGATCAAAAAGAAAAGTGATCATGTGGTTCTATTTTCATTTGATGATAAGAGTGAGATGGAGAAAGTCATAGCAACAAAGCCTTGGAGATTTGACAAACGATTAATGGTTTTGCAATGATATAGTAAGGAAATGGACATAGGTGACATGGAGTTTAGTAAGGTGACTTTTTGGGTGCAAGTACACGATCTTCCAATCAGATTTCGGACTAAAAGAATTGTTGAACAGCTATGTGAAGCTATCGGCAAGGTGAACACAGGGATTGATGAAGCAGAAGTAGAGGGAGATAACTTCATGCAAGTCTGGGTTACTATAGATATATCTTAACCATTGAGTAGGGGATGAGTGGTCTCGCTTGACAGTGGTAAGGAACTATAGGTGAACTTCAAATATGAGAGGCTCCCAAGCCTGTGCTTCTGGTGTGGGAGTTTGATGCATGATGATCACGATTGCCATCTTTGGGTTGAAAGTGAAGGAAGTCTCTTACCTAAATCTAAGCAGTTCGGCCCATGGCTTAAGGCAGCACCATTTATGTCGAACCAAAAGTATGTGGTTAAAGTGCCCGGTTTCTTTGCTAGAAAAAAGGCTGAGGCGGTGAAGGAAAAGCTTGAAACAGTGAAGAACAAGCCTGTGGTGGTGGTCCGAACAAGCAAACAAGCACCAGAGATGTGTAGGCTCAAAAAGGAAAATTTTGAAGTCCTTAATGTTGGAAACACGGATCTGGTTTTTCAGGAGGTCCAAAAGCATGATTTAAAGTTGGCAATAGAGAAAAAGGCAATAAAGCCGGCTGGGTTAGATGAGGAAAAGCAGCTACAGTAGGTCGGTTTAGGTGTTGAAAAGCTGATATAGTAGGCCGGTCTAGTAGAGGACAAGGAGCTGTCAAAAGTGGAGGGAATCAAGGATGACATGATGCTATAACAGGCCGGGTCAGCTGAGGAAAAGGTGTCAGGGAAGACTTTTGAGGAAGTAATTGGGGAGTTAGATGAGGAAATAAACAAATATGACTCAAAAGACTCTATGTCAACCAGCCTAGGTGTTAGCATGGAAAAGAAAAATTTGGGGTGCCAGCCTACAATTAATGAAGCTTGCATGCCATGTCCATCAATTCATGCAACCAATTTGTCCTTAGCTCTAAGAGTACCTTTGGCAGAGTTACCATGCTCCTTTGTCAAGCACGGGTATACTGAAGGGGTTTGGAAAAGGCTTAATAGAGTAGGGATGACAGAAGATATAGGTACATCTGAAGCAGTGGGGGTAAAAAGAAGTGTAGATAGGGAAACAAACCAAACTTAGTTACCAAAAATAAGAAGGTTTCACAGGGAGGTGCAACAAAAAAAAAGATATTGGCAGAGGCTGGCAATCAGCCTTGCCAGAAGCAATGAGTCTATTATTATGGAACTATCGTGGGCTTGGGAACCCACGTACAGAGAATGAGCTTGTTAGTTTAATACAGGCAAAAGATCTCTCTGTCGTGTTTATAGCCGAAACATGGGCAAACGAAGCAATTCTAGATCGTACTTTGAGCAAGACTAATTTTGACAAGAAGTGGGTGGTTCCAACGCTGAATAAAGGTGGTGGATTAGTATTATTTTGGAAAAATTCTATCAACATTGAGGTGGTTGATTCCCACAGTTATTTTATTGATACGATCATCAATGGGAACACCGAAAATGCATGGCGTTTCATTGGCTTTTATGGAGAGCCCGAAACCCACAGGAGGAATGAAGCATGGAGCAAATTGAGAAGTTTAAAGGCTAGAATGAATATCCCTTGGAATTGTGGTGGTGATTTTAATGAAATAGTTCTCCAAAAGGAAAAATGGGGTGGGGCTCCTAGAGATCATAATCAAATGCAACTATTTTGTGACGTGATCAATGAATGCCAATTCATGGATTTGGGATATGTGGAGCCTAAATTCACATGGGCAAAACATTATGTGGATAGGCATTCCATAAGAATAAGATTGGATTGATGCATGGCTACTAATTCTTGGTTCCAAAATTTTCCAGGAACTAGGGTACATCACCTTAGTTGTATGTCATCGGATCACTCTCCTTTCCTGATCAATTTGTCAGGGATGCCTGAACCTAGAAAGAAGAGATGTTTCAAATTTGAAGAAATGCGGTTATCAGATCCAACTTGTGGGGAAACGATTGAGGAAGTGTGGAGTAGTACAAGGGAACCAAATCCAAGCATAGCCATTCTAGAAAAAGTGGCTAACTGTGAAAGAGAATTAACATGGTGGAATAAACACAATTTTGGGCACGTGAGAAGGGAATTAGAGATAAAAAAGAACCTACTTGTTTTGGCCAAGAATGAGGCTATGGTGAGTGAGAACAATACCTGGGTTAGGAGCATAAGAATGGAGATTAATTTGTTACAAGACCGGGAATCAAGGATGTGGTGTCAAAGGTGTAGGGTGTCATGTTAAGCAAAGGGGACAACAATACAGCCTTCTTTCACAGTAGGGCTACAAAGAGATTTAGGAAGAATTTGATTAGAGGTATAAGAGACCAAAATGAAGCTTGGTTGACCGAACACGAGGAAATTGGCCATGTGATGGAGAATTACTACAAAGAACTTTTTTCCACCTCCAATCCAATTCTTGAAGCTGATTCTCTTGAGAAAATTCCATGCATGGCAACTGAGGAGATGAATGCGAATTTGATGAAGGAATTTTCAGAAGTGGAAGTGAAGGAAGCCTTAAATCATATGGCACCTTTAAAAGCACTGGTTCCTGATGGTATGCCATTGTTGTTCTATCAACACTTTTGGTTGATGATGCAGCATGATGTTACTTCAGCTATTCTCTCATGGCTGAATTCAAGTATCCTACCCAAACCCATTAACCATACACTCATTACTCTCATTCCTAAGATAGCTAACCCTAAACATATGTCTGAATTTTGCCCTATTAGTCTATGCAATGTCCTATATAAGAGCTACTCTAAGGTCTTAGCAAATAGGTTGAAGAAATTTTTACCTTTCTTAATTTCTGAACATCAATCTACCTTTGCTAAAGAAAAACTCATTTCAGACAATATTATGGTTGCATTTGAAACCCTTCATCATATGAAGAATTATAATTCAGGAAAACATGGGTTTATGGTTATCAAGTTAGACATGAGTAAAGCCTACGATTGGGTAGAATGGGTGTATTTGGAGAGGCTTATGGAGAAAATGGGTTTTTGTGCTAGATGGGTCTCTCTCATGATGAGTTGTGTGAAAACAGTGTCGTATTCTATCATGGTGAACGGTGAGCCAATTGGGATGATCTACCCTAAGAGAGGAATTAGACAAGGAGACCCCCTTTCTCCTTTCTTGTTCCTTTTATGTACGGAAGGCCTTCATGCTCTGATTAAACATTCAGCGAGGAATTGGGACATTAAGGGCTTTTCCTTGTGCAAACGTGGCCCTAAGCTAACCCACTTGTTTTTTATAGATGATAGCTTGCTTTTCTGTGGGTCTATCTCTGAGGATTGTAATAATGTGTTGAAGATTTTGGGTGAATATGAGTCTTAGTTAGGGCAAAAAATAAACAAAGATATGACCGCAATCTTCTTTAGCAAATCCACCACTGATGAAGCAAAATCAAGCATAAAGAATCTCTTCCAAGTCCAAGAAGTGAAGTCTTATGAGAAATATTTAGGGCTACCATCCTTTGTAGGAAGGGGAAAAAAGGCTAGCTTCAATTATATAAAAGAGAGGGTTTGGCGAAAACTCCAAGGATGGGAGGGAAAATTGCTTTCATAAGCCGGGAGAGAGGTTTTAGTCAAATCTGTGATCCAAACCATCCCTACTTATGCGATGGGATGCTACAAATTGCCATTGAGGCTTTGTGACGACATTGAAATAATGATAAGGAAGTTTTGGTGGGGGCAAAGGGGAAATAGAAGGAAAATTCATTAGATCCGGTGGAGTGAATTGACTAAATCCAAAATGGTGGGTGGTATGGGTTTTCGCAACTTGACTCATTTTAACAATGTCCTTTTGGCAAAACAAGTATGGCGGCGTTTGCACAACAAGCAAAATCTCTTCTACAAAGTTTTCAAGGCAAAGTTCTTCCCTAATCACTCTCTTTTAGAAGCTAAGGAAAAAGTTCGGGGTTCTATGCTTAGAAAAGTATACTACATGGTCGAGATGTTATCCTTGATGGTGCTTGCTGGAGGGTAGGAAATGGAAAATCCATAAAAATCTGGCAACATCATTGGCTGCCCCGAAAACACCCAACTAAGGTGCTCTCCCCAGTGGTGGAAACAATGGAAGAAGTTGCAATGGATTGCTTAATTGATGAGGGAACTAGAATGTGGAATGTTGTGATGATAGATGGAGTTTTTGCTCCACAAGAAGCTAAAGAAATAAAGAATATTCCGTTGGCTAGAAAAGATACGGAAGACTCTTTATTTTGGCCGTTGGAGAATGATGGGAGGTATAGTTGCAAGACGGGATACTGGTTCTTGAAGGAAGATGAAGTTGGTCATCAGGTGGCTGTGTAGCAAGATCATGAGAAAGGGCTTTGGAAGAAGATTTGGGGTCTTGAATGCCCAAATAAAGTTAGAAATTTAATTTGGAGGGCCTGCCATAACTCCCTTCCTTCGAAGTGCAATCTATTTCGGCAAAGAATTATTTCAAAGCAGTGTTGTGATTGTTGCAAGGCAGAAAATGAAGATGCTTTGCACGCGGTATGGAGCTGCAAAACGTTGGACAGCATTTGGGATGCGAATAACTCATGGAATTTTCGAAACCAATAATGCTTTTCAAGATTCAGTGAGCTCATGGCTTGGATTTTCGATCATCAAAGGAATCCGGCATTGTTCACATTCATCGTTTGGTTAATTTGGCATCAAAGAAACCAGTCACGGACTCAGTCAGCCCATCGACCCCTGAACCTCATTTCGTAGTGGGCTCACGACAACTAGGCAAAATTCAAGGCACTGAAAATTGCACCATCTTCGAGTAGACCAGCGAGAAGAACACGGTGGAAACTGATGGAAATAAAGATAAGTGCAGCGGAAAATAAGTTTTAAAACGGATCTACTTCATTCGATATTGTTAACATGCATAAGGTAAATTTTAGAATTAGAGAATAAGAGATCGTACCTTGAAGCGGTGAATTCCAAAACCGAAGATTGAAGCACTTGGGAATACTTTTAATTTTCACTCTAATTCTACTAATCGCCCAAGATGTGTGGTCTCTCAAATTGGTAACAAAGGGATGACTAGTGAGTACCAAAAAACTCACATACACACCATTTCACAATGATGTTTCTTGCATATGAAAATCTGAACGTTTTTCCCTTTGTATCTAACCAATTTATCTAATTGGGCTGGCCTTTTGGGCCTTACCAATTGGGCTTAAATGTGTGGCTTGGAATGGGACCAAAAGGGACCAATAAGACACTAGCTCCAATGGGCCTTGGGCTTTTCTGTCAACTCTTGACAAGTCCAAAGTTACCATTAACTATATTTAATATCACTATATAAATATAGTTGCACTCTAGGTCTTGTCTATAAATATTATATCCTAAGACTTTATTATACATGCAACCCCTTCATAAAATATTCATAGTAATATAAAGTCATTAATTTAGACTGCCACTTTGTAAATTACTATATCTTGATCCTTGAGTACCCGGTTTAATCCTTTAAGTTATTCATTATATATTTATGAAATCCTATTCCATAAATATATACTTTAGTCTTACTAAAGTGGTTAGGCCTAACTCTCTGAATAACAAACTCATTAAACTTATCTCAAGGGAATACTTTATATCTCCGTTAAGAGACTATGAATTCCATCTTGAGAATACATGTTCCATTAACACTAAATGTGGCTGCCCAACATACTGAGGTTTTGACCATTACTTTAGATCTCACTCCTAATATATCAAAGCAACCTACACCTCATGATCAGGTTCATTATTCTCTCAGGATTAAGAGTTCATGCAAATACAAGTCATGAGATTTATTATTCATTTGACAGTCCTTAGGCAAATAATAAATCTCACAGTGGTCCAGTTCAATATGTCTTAACTCTTAAAACATATTAACACATCAACTAGAAGTCTCCACTTCCATGATCAAGACAAATCATCGTAGTTGATATGTTATAGTCTTCGCAGATGAAATGCCTAATTTCATCACCGACTACGAACTATAATTCTGAGTGTACAAAGAACTTGTGATTTATATCTTCTGTGACTCTTCACATAAATCACATACTATGCATCTCATGGACTATATGATAATGTCCGAATATTCATGTTACCATTATTTCAGATAGTAATAAAACAAATTTATTAAACATAATATTAAGTCATACATAATGTCATATACAATGTCAAACTTAATATCATACATAGCATCATTCAATAGGATTTAAGGGCACCAATCCTAACAGAAACCTCCAGTCCAGGAAATGTTGAAAATTAATTTTGATGGTGAGATCTTCGTCGAGGAAAAGAGCTCTGGTCTGGGTGTTATCATTTATGACAGGAAGGGTCTCGTTATTGCGTCCATGGCCACTCGGGTCCCTCAACAGCTCCGGTCGGTAGAGATTGAAGCATTGGCTGCTAGCAAAGCTCTTGAGTTTGCTAGAGAGTTGAGTATAGCAGATGCTGTACTAGAGGAAGAGTCTCAAGTAGTGATGTTGGCGCTGAAATCAAAGAATAGGGGTTTAGCTCCGTTTGGTTTACTGATGCAGGACTCCTTAACTTAATCTGCTGGTTTTTCAAAATTGTCCTACTTTCACACTAAGAGAGAGTGCAACACAGTTGCACACAATTTGGCTAAGTTAGCAGTGAATATTACAAATTGTGTAATATGGATGGAAGATGTTTCATTTGATGTATTGTCTTCTTACCATGCTGATTTAGCTGGTATTGCATAATTTAATGCGCCATAGTGCTGTTTCTCAACCAAAAAGAAAAGAAAAAAAGAAAAGAAAAAGAAAATATGTAAGACACTATGAATTATGGAAATGTCAAATAACTTTTTTATAATTCTTTAAAGGTGGGGGTGTCTTCTTAAGAAAAAGGTGGCTGTTTAGAGGTTTTGATTGAGACACAAAACAATGACATGACAAATATGCTACCTATTTCTAAATGTGTAATTACCAATTAAGTGTCTTGGTAGTACACATAGTGATGGTACGTCTTGACATATTCATCAGAAACATATTACCATGAGGCAGTTGCTCTCTAATGGAAGTAGTTCCAAATGATAAAACAGACCCGTAATTAGTTGTTTGAGTAGAGAGCAAGTAAACTGCTCATTGAGGGGAATGGAGTTAAAGCCTATTACCTAAAAGTCTCCGGGATGGCAACCCAACCTAGCTGACTGAAGATCCTAAGATCTAGGTTCAAAGGGATAATCGAATCATGGAGACTATTTTTATCACTATGGAGATAACATCTCCCTCCCATTCCTATGATGAAATAGTGATGCCTGTAAGCGATGTTCCGGTTAAGCTTTGCTTTTAATGATTCTTATATCTTCGAATTCTAAGTGGGGTATAGCAGGATACTCTTAATAAGAGTCACCTATATGAGTGTCAAGTGGGCTGCTTCTATGATAGTTTCAAGGCTGAATTCTCTAAAGCACTTCATGAATTTACCAGGATATGTTCAAGGCCAAAATGAACACAACTATAAGAACGAAATATGTCTGAAAAGGAGTTATGTGAATTCTATTGTCTTGGTATACACAAACGGCTGACAATTCAAAAATATTGTGTTCACTGATTAGCTAGTATATCCAATAGTCTTTCACAAATGAAAGTTCAAAGCCACAAACTACTTCTCTCGATACAGTAACTTTTCTTCTACTCTCTCTGTGTCTGCATCATCATTTGCATTGTGTTTATCAATTTCTATTCATGTGGAGGATTGTTGGAAAAATAGCATGGAGTGAATAAGAAATTGATATTTTCTATGTTGACTTAGATATTATTAAAAGTGGTAAAAATCCTGAGTCCTACATAGGAAATGAAACAGATAATTTATGAGTTTATATGCTCATGAGTTGGACATTGGATTGGGCTTTTGGCATATGTGGACTGGGCCTACTTGTCCAAATAATAATATTTTATTATTTTAATTTTTGAGTCAGTTAGTCTGTGCACAGTAATTATTACTGAAACAGAGTGCCTGTTTAGTAACGTATAATTTTTCATAGTCTCTCGTTCATAAAAACTAATTTTCAGAAAACTCTCCTAGTAAGAATATTTTGTGCATTTCATTTTGTGTCAAAGAGAGAGAAAGAGACATTGAGTAGTCCACAGAGCACGGCATTGTGTGCTTCGTTTTCATGCTGTAAATCATTTTATCTTAGGAGGCAGACGTTCATGAGTCTCAAACCACGACAGTGATCGTGTGAGGGATGAAATTTGCTTTAAGGAGATTGTGTCAAATACAAGATTTGATCTGAATCATTCATTCTTCACGCATTTAGTTTGTGAGTTTTTAATTATTTACAGATTTCTTCTTATATATATTAAGTATTTTTTTATTGTTTTTGCCTATTACATCTATTTATGTTATTGCTTATCCTTAGATTTATGTATTGCTTTTTTTTTATTATTATTATTTTTTATCTCAAAAGTAAATGATTGAAATATATCCAACCGCAATTGTGACAAAAAATACAGTTTTTTTTGGTGTAATAGAATTTTTGAAAAATCTTAAACTCTCCGACACCCCAAAATTCTACCAGAACCCTGAAAAAGTTCACTTACTCTTTGTTAACCCTCTCTTAGCCAAACATGTCCAGATCTGCGCTTCGGCCCTCTGGTGAAACCAAAACCGCCCATTCATAACCTTAAAGGATTATGACACTGGTAACAGATGTGCCCGTTTCAATATTATTAGAGAAATTAATCAAATCACAGAGGCTGCTTGACGAGGAAAGATTTGTCTTTCCAGGACTTAGAAATCGTGTGGCTAATGCCATTGAGCAACTAAAAAGAATTTTGCGCATCCTCGAAGCAGCGAATCTCAGTGACCTCGAGGCTCAGCTTCTAGACACTGTTTACTCTGCGGAAAATATCACTGAAAATTTCCTCTTCACCACCGCACAAAGGAGACAAAAGGGTATCTTGAAAACTATTAGAACACCACTAAAGCTGCTACCAATTCCATCATGGCACCAACTACATTTCAGCTACAAGATGATGAAATTCGTAAAGAACTTAAGAGCTACGTATGATCCTGATCATGATGAGGACACCACTGAGAGAGAAGAACGCCACAGCCCCTGCTGCCATCAACATGATGATCATCAGGACGCTGAGGTAGTACTTGTTGGACGTGAAGATGAGGAAAAGAAGCTAGTAGGTCGACTGTTTGACGACAATGAGAAAAGCCTCCGTGTGATTTCACTGGTCAGCACAAAACCACTTGGTAAGACAGCCATGGCAAGGGCTGTTTATAACAGGCTAGATGTTCGTCAACATTTCCCGTGCCGTGCGTGGCTTCATGTTCCCAAGGATTTCGAATATAAGGATATCGAATATAAGGATCTGTTGCTTACCATACTCAAACAGATTCCTATTCGTGAATTGAAGGATGTGGAGCTTATGAGCGAGCAGGAACTGTGTGCTGAGCTTTTCAAGAATCTAATGGAGTTCAGGTTTCTTATAGTATTGGATGATGTCCCCACGGTTGATGTCTGGTCCAGGTTTGCATGTCCCTTTGCGGACGCCGTGAATGGAGGTAGGGTCATCCTCACTACCCGTGACTCTAATGTGGCATCACATGCTGATCCATGGAAATGCCCATTGAATCTGATTCCATTATCTGAGCAGGGGAGTTGGGCATTGTTCTTAAAAAAAGTAAGTAGACCACAAAATAGCTCAGACATAAACAACTTCAGAGAAGACATTTTAAGAATATGTCACGGTTTGCCTCCAGCAATCCTGCTACTAGGAGGAGTGTTGTCAACCGTGGATTCAAGTGAGTGGTCAAGGGTAATTGATTACTTTGGCGTAGGTGAATCATCTCTCCCACATTTTGTAACTTTGAGCTATCAAAAACTACCACGTGTGTTAAAGCCTTGTCTCCTTTATTTCCTTCTGTTTCCAAAAGGGTGTGAGATCCCCACTCGGAGGTTGTTGCGGCTGTGGATTGCAGAGGGATTTGTTCAAATTTCACCTAATGAGAGTGAGGTCCCTGAAGATGTGGCCAAGAGAAACTTGGAAGAACTAGTGTGTAGAAATATGATTGAAATAGCAAGATTGAAGTCAGATGGAACCCATAAAACATGTCGTATGCCAAGTTATCTCTATGAAGAGTTCTTGCCAAAAGCTAAGGATATAGAATTTCTTTACATCCACCATCGCAAGTCAAATTGTAGATCTGCAGAATCTCTTGAGTTTAATATTCGGAGACTTGCAGATCAATTTGACACCGAGTCGACTATGGAGTCTCAAAATATCAAACATCTATGTTCCTATGTTTCTTTCAACGTCAAAAAACAAGATACATCCAACAAGGAAAGTGGTATGTTGCTTAAAACAATAATCAATAGGAGAGGGTTTCAACTGCTGAAGGTGATCGATCTGGAGGGTGTCTACAAACCCTTGCTACCTGAGAAACTTGGGGTGTTGCAAAATTTAAGGTACTTAGGCTTGCGGTGGACTGGTCTGGACTCATGTCCGGCATCTATTGGGGATCTACCAAGTCTCGAGTCTTTAGATTTGAAGTACACTAATATAACCACATTGCCGAATCCCATTTGGAAGGCAAAGCGCCTTCGATATCTCTATATGAAGGAGGTGTCCATTCAAAAGCCATCAAAAGTGCGTTCGACCAACCTTCACACCTTAATGGGGCTTCTAATTGGTTCTACGGACCCTGAGGAATATGGCTTGAACAGTTGCATTAGTCTTAGGAAATTGGGACTGACATGCCATTCAGAATCAGCGGAGAAAACAGCGGAGTGCATCTCAAGACTTGGCAACCTTCAAACCTTAAGGTTGAGATCAAGAGATCCATTCGGTCAACCTTCAGAGCTGGCGTTGCATCCTATGAAGGACCATCAGTCTCTCTCGAGCTTATATTTGTTTGGAAAGATAAAAGAAAATGACATAGGTAACCTTCCTCGAAACCTCAAAATCCTTAGATTGTCGATGTCTGAACTTGAAAATGACCCAATGCCGGAGCTAGGGAAGCTACTTCAGCTGAACACCCTTACACTTTTTGCTGGCTCCTATCTAGGAAATGAAATGACTTGTCATCAAGGGAATTTTCCTAAACTGCGTGTCTTGAAATTGTGGAAGCTAGACGGACTTGAGCAGTTGACAATAGAGGAAGGTTCCATGCCCCAACTTCTTGAATTAGAAATTAGAGGATGTGAAAAGCTGAAAAGTTCAGACGGATTAGAAGAGCTACCATTCCTGAAGGAATTGATTTTAACAAACATGCCGCAGGAGTTTGTAGAAGATGCTACAAGAAGGTTGGGTAGTGACAAATTACTCACCAACAACTGGAAGTTCTCTCCTTTAAAAAATGTAAGATTTATTCTGTATTTGCTGTAGTTCAATTTCTTCTTATTTCATTACAATTCAAAATATGCGTGTGATCCATGTTGCGTTAAGAGCCACTGCTCTTACACTGCATAACAAATTAAGCTCCGATTCCTATAGTATGTGGGTAAGAGTTGGATATACTGTTTTACCTATGCACATCAGCTATGCTGAATTTGAAATCTATAAAACCTCAAGAGTTAGGCCAGAGTTTTAACGCTATAAAGTAAACTTTCGTTCTATATGTTTTCATAGAAACTACAAGAAACTTTACCTGTTTCGACCCTTTTTTTTCAAGAGTTCACTAAAGTTTGTCCAGTCAAACACAATTACTAGACTTATTGAGGACCTCTGAAATAAGTTAACACAACTCTTGAAATAAGATTCTCACCATTGAAATAAGTACTGGAAAATAGGGCGGGCACACCTGTGAGTTTACGCTCTAAATTTTTTAAGAATTTTCAAATACATCGCTTGAAACAAGATTGGGAAACAAAAACCCTCTCTATTTCGCTCAAACTTCTAAGATATCAAAGTACTTAGGCTCCTCCTCCCTTATTTTCTTTTATTTCTTTTTCATTTGATTGAATATTGTGTATTGCTTTTGTTGCTGTCTTTGTTTTTATTGATTGAATGTGACAATTAGGGTTTGGTTTTGACGTGTGATTTAGGGTTCAATTTTGGTGAATATAGGTTTTGGTGTGTGATTTATAAATTTCGCTCTGGTAGCTGAAGCTATAGATGGAGTATTGTTGGTAAAAGTTGAGGACTACATAACATGATCTAACTCTATTCAAATAATACAAAATGATTGTTTGGAAATGATTACCAAGAATTTTCCTTCCTTTTCTTTTTGTTTCAAGTGCAAAATTCATCCCAATTGTGGTTGTTGTTGTAATTCTGACTTTGACATCGTTACTTGTTCTGTTTAGGTTGTTGTTACCTTACCTGATAAAAGTAAAGATAAAATTGTGATTATATGTCATTGTGGTGTATATCTCTCTGTTTCTTCCACCCGACATTGAATCTATCTCTTTGTTTTTGTTTTTTTTTACTTTCATATCTTCCATTGGAATTTTCTCAACAAAATTCTAGAGAAAATTTTTGGTCTTTAACTTCTTCTAATAGTCTTTGCAAGCCATCCTAGTATGAGGGATATAACGTTCGTTATTCTAGTGTTTTAGCAGTACTGTTTCTCATTATTTTTGTTGATGGGTGCAAAAATCTTGGTAGTTAACAATCCGCTGAATAACTAGTTGAGTGATATGTTTAGAAAATTTTCAAAACTGAAAGAGATGTAAGTATTACTAACATAGCAGAAATTGTCTTTTACGGTTTGGTAGAGCTGTAAGTATTAAATTGTTTAATTTTTCAGAAAACAATTCAGAATGGTGTTGTATATTGCCTTAGAATTGTATCTGAGGTATGAATTCGTTTCTATTTATTTTTTTTGATAGGTAAAAATTATTTGTTAAATTCATTTCTATTTCTACTTTGGATGATATAATATTATTGTACTGGTGATCTTGTGCTTGGAGTCATTGGTCTTGTTAAAGGACAGTGCCGGGTCTTCTGAGAAATATAGTTGGGTGCTTAGAATTTTTGTTCATCTCTTACTGCGTTCTATATTTATAAAATGATGAATTTACAGTCATATGATGTACTTAAAAAGAATTTATTATCAAATTTATTCTAAACTTTTGTCTTGTGGATTTGTGGGTTTATGGGTATATATCACGGGTTTCTGGGACTGACTTTCTGTGGTGTTTGGCTGAAATTTTTGGTTAGTATGTTATCATAAATGTAGTTAATGCATACTTATCATTCTTAAATGTAGGACACGTCTTTAATAAACAAGGAAAATCAGAGCAAAACCGATGTTGTCCATACTTCTGATTCAAAGAGTTTCCAACAACAAAATGCGGAAGAGGTATATGCCAACTATTTTGCCTATTGGGAAGTTCAAAAGCATATTTTTGGCTTAAAAAGAAAATAAATGTAGAACGTAGAGTTTGGACAGCTCTCATTCATTCTAGCCTTTTGAGTTGTAAATTATAAGTAGAAAAGCACTTATAAGTTATATCTAGGTTGAAGTTTCTGAAGCTATTCATTTTGGCTTGATCAGCTCTCAGGTTTTAGTATCTGTAATTTTTATAAATAAGTAAAGTTGTTAAGCTTCTGGAATTTGGTTACTAAAATATATGAATCTGTAATTAGACAACATTTTAATATATTCTTGCTCAATTCAACTTGAACTAGCGGTTTATTCTCAGTATAATGGGTTAGTTGCTTCAACTTGCTCATTGCATTTTCACTTATGTGTTGTGGCCAACTTAGAATTTGTGTAATTTATGCTCAATGAGAAAAAGATAAAGGTGTAAATCATATTCCTTGGCCTTTCCAAGTTATACCCAGTATCTTTACACAATCTTTTCTCCTTTTACTATTACTGCTTGTATTTATTAGTCCTTTGTAGACCAATATTTAGAGTTTTAAATCTTTCATTTGTTTGTGTCACAAGGTACTTTCTATCTGCTTCTAGTTAAATACTTAATTACTATCTACTTTTAATTTGTTTTGTCAAATGGTAGAAAGAGAAGACAGGTCATGACCACCCTAGTAGAGTCAAATTATTTGACATCACCCATGTGCAAGCAGTAAATGAACAAACACAAGATGCATTAGCATGAAATCTTCTAATTATATTAATATAGCTAGTTATATAGTTATTTTCTTTTTAGATGACATTGAGGAATCTTACTATTCAAGTGAATGAGGGGGAATTGCAGATATCTCAAGACCAAAGGTTTGTGGAGGTGTTTGGACTTGAGCATCATGGACAAGTTCGTGGCTCTAGCACTGGTGTCACTCCTTCCAAGTTATGGGGTTCTTGCTTATCTAGAATGCATGACCTTGAGAAGCGACTCCAAGAATATGAGCACAAACGTTTGGAGGTTGATGCAGAATTGAAAGAAGAAGTAAAGCACCTCAAGGGCATGCTGGAACAACAAGCTAGTCAAATGGAAGATCAAAGTACACATTTTGTGGAACAACAAGCTATTCAAATGGCAGAACAAAGAAAACATTTTGAGGAACAAGTTAATCAAATGGCCGAGCAAAGAAGACATTTTGACAATATGATGATGCAAATGTTGAGTTATATCACCTCACAATCAGCTCAATCTAGTAGTGATCACTAAGGTATGAAGATCAACTCAAATAAATATAATATTTGTGGAGTTATGCTACTATCTTAGACAATGGAAATATGTTTCCGGAATATTCTTTTGTGATCTATGTTTGTGTTCTAGTTTCAGTTCTAGTGTTTCTTTTCTTCATCTTCGTCTACTTTGTATTTTATTTTTTGTTCTCTGATCGCTACCTTTGCTTTTGGTTATGTTTATTGCCTACATGATGAGAATCTACCAAACTCAGTACAGCTTGTTAAACTGAAGATTAATGGAAGTTGAAAATCTTTCCTAATTTCCCATAATCTTTTGGTCTTCTTGTTAATTGATTGATTGATTAATTGTATATAGTATAAAATCTTTGTTTCCTTGGATTTGATTATGGTAGTTGCCGATGTGCTACTATGGAAGAAATGGTACGGTGGGGTTGGGTGTTAACGTCAACGTCGACCTTGTGTTTGTGGCAAATGTTCTTTTCCTTCTTGTTGTCATTCCCTTTTTCTGGGCCAAATCTGCTTCTCTTCTCAATAGGTATTTTTTCCTTATCTTTTTATTTGTATCTGATTCATTTCTTCTTGTTTTTTTGGTAATTTCTGTTTTCTTGGCAATATTTTACGATTCTGTCTTGCTATAATGGAAGATGTTGTTAGTTGGATAGTTTTCCTTACGAAAAATGACAAATCTTGATCACGAGGAAATGGGTATTTATTATTTTGTGAAACACTTTCCGCCGTGAAAGAGATTAGTATCATGATTCATACGAATTATGCTGATGGTTAACTT
This sequence comes from Quercus gilva, assembly GCA_023621385.1. Taxonomy (NCBI): domain Eukaryota; kingdom Viridiplantae; phylum Streptophyta; class Magnoliopsida; order Fagales; family Fagaceae; genus Quercus; species Quercus gilva. The sequence continues at coordinate 103,900,461 of CM042476.1, read as the reverse complement.
GTGGAAATTAACCCCCAAGAAGACAATATTGACCATTGGAGAGAAAATGGAATTTTGGGTTTGACGTTGAAGATTTGATTGTGATGTGTGTTGTTATGGGTTTTGCGTTTCTAAGTATTAAAATTGATAATTTAATTCTTTATCATATTATGTTGTTAAACTTAAGAATATGGATTTGGATTTGTGCAGAATTGCTTGGTTTTTAGTTGTTTCCCTCTTTAATGGCAGATAGTACCTTGAGACCTTGAGGCGTGCGAGGATGTGGATTTTTGATGTACGTGTTTGTAGTACGTTGGACTTTGGATGTATGTGGCTATAGTACATTGCACCATATTTGGACCCAGTTACATAATAATTGTGTATTTGGTATAAAGATTTTGTTATGTGTGGTTCTTGTGGATGATTATATATATATATATATATATATATATATTTTTTAATTTTATTTTGAGGATTATGAGACTCTTAAATAACCTTATTTATTAAGGGTTGTACTTTTAAATCTATTAACCATTGGTAATTTATAATTTTTTAAAGGGTTGGCAATCCTCAATAAAATATATAGCACTTGTTTTGAGGGCCACAAAAGCCATCAAAACTTCATTTTCACTACGTAAGTTTCAAAGGTTATCTAGAGTTAGTTAGACTCTTAAAATATTTTTTTTCAAGGTTTTTTTTTTTTTAATTTTTTTTAATTTTTACATTTTTCAAGAATTTTGGCCCTTGAAAATAGCCAACTTTGTTGTAGTGAGATAAGTGAATATATTAAATAGATACGGTTGGTGCAAACAAAATAATAATGAGGCACGACACTTGTTTATTTGAGATTAAAAAGTACACAATACTATTTGGGCTGAGGCGCGACACTCGATCTCTTTGTGGAGATTAAAGTCTTTGATTGGTTAAACTTTGTAACAAGTGCAGACCTTTTCTGATTTGTCTCTTCCATGATACAACAGCCCAACAAATGTCGTATGGCTAGAACAACCTCTACACAAAGTGTTCAAGCCTAAAGCTCTACCGAAAAGAACACTATTCTTTGCCAAGAACCTCTCTATTTTTATTTTTTTATTTTTTAATGTATAAGAATTGTAGATACTATATTTTGTTTGCTCTCGATTTCAGTGTCTGATCCTAAAAATTTCAAAAATATTAACTTTTTTTCATGGGGCCGCAGAAATATCTAGATTGACGTGACACAACCCGTTCGGGCATCGGATCACTCGAAGTGTTATTTTAGGTAAAATTGACCAAAATGCCCTTGGTCAAACCTATGTTGACTGAAAGTCACAGTTGGTCAAAATCATTCAAAAATAACATTTTTCATGTTTCTACATCAAATCCACGCCACTTGAAGATTTTTGTTAACTTTTACCAAGTTTAACCTGAGGTTTGACTCTTGAGAGCACCAAAAATCACAATTTTGATTCAATTGTTAGAATGGGTTGAGAATAGTGTCATTACGAAGATTATTGAATTCCCTTTCCAATGACTATTCATGGGTTGAAATCAGAGTTAAAACAGTTGAAATATTTTGAAAATCATGTTGAGCACGTTAGCATGCTTCCTAAGGCCATAACTTTTGACCTGACCGTTGGAATTTCAAGTTCTTCAGTGTTCTAGAAATTAGACATCCAAAAATTTATAGGGACACCAAGATCAGCTCAATCGAAGTTCAAAAAGACCTTCAAATATGTGATCAAATTCAAGCAGGAAAAAGATGAAATTGCTGATGTCAGAATACCTAACCTAACGCACATTAAAGGTGTGCCAAGTCTTAGGAAGCATGCCTAAAGCCTATTTAACCCCCCCCCCCCCAGACCCCCAGATTTCATTGACAACGAATTTGGGCATTTTTGGGGCACTTTATGGGCATATTCTCTCTCTTTCTCTTGAAATTCTCTTCCAAACACATTCAAATACCTTTGATTTCTCTCTTTTCTCAAAAATCAAGAGGTCGTGTTTTTTTTCCTCTCCTTGGTCTTAGGACCTTGGATTTGAGGTTTTAAGGGTTTAGATGTGGCTTTTTATCTACAATCTACACCATTCGCTTTATCTTGCTTTATAATATGCTTTATTGTTTTCCATAGTATATCTCTTGCTTTATCTTGCTTCATAGCATGTTTTATAGCTTTCCTAGGGGGAATGTGCAGAATAACTGTGAGAAAGAGTTGTATATGGCTAGTTAGGCAACGCTTGAAACTATAAGGGAAACTAGACATCTCGAGTTTTAGAAACTCGAGATCCATATTTGAAAATGCCACATAGATCTCGAGTTTTCGAAACTTGAGTTCCATGCAAAAAAATTTTTAGTTTTATCGCCCCTATAGTGGTGTTTTTAAGTCTTATAGTGACGTTTTAAAACCCTATAGCGGCATTTTCCTGCAAAAAAATTTTTATAAGTCCCCATGCTAGGTCCAGGAAGCCCTATAGTGGCGTTTTTAAGTTCTATAGTGACATTTTATAGCCCTATAGCGGCGTTTTCCTGCAAAATTTTTTTCTAAGTGTCATACAGTGAGCCTTATAGCTCTATAGTGACATTTTTAAGTCCCTATAGCAGCGTTTTTCGGAACTCGAGTCTTTAAAACTCGATTTTTACTTGAATTTTTTTCCGCCTTGGACCAATCTGCTTACAAAGCGAGACTTAAAAACTCGAGTTTTATCATGGAACTCGAGTTTTAGACACTCGAGACGCTACTTTTCAACATTGTTTTGAAATGTGACAACTATCTAAATTTTTTTATATTTATTGTTAAATGGAAATAAAATTCAGCTTTCCTAGCATGTCTACTTTCTTTTTGCCATATTTTATTACTTTGATGATGTTGGCCTAGTCTTTTTGGGCTAGGATATACTTAAATACATTGTTTGTGCTTAGATCCATATGTCTAGGTTCTTTTTGCTATGTTTATACTTAGATCTACATGTCCATGTGCTTTTTATATGTTTATGCCTAGACCTACATGTCTATATGCTCATTGATATGTTTATGCCTAGATCTACATGTTTATGTGCTCCTTGCCATGTTTATGTTTAGATCTATATCTTGATGTGCTTCGTGCCATGTTTATGTGTCTAGATCTTCATGTTGGATGCTATGCCATGTGCTTCTATAACATTTTTGTCTCTTTTTATATCTCTTTCTTGCATTTTGGTCTTTTAGGTAGGGTGTAGATCTAGATCTTATGGTCTAGGCCTAGGCCTATATCAGAGGGTTTGGGTCAGTTTCTTTATGTATGTGTATGCCTACTTGCTTCTATACTTTATATTCATGTTTGCTTGCCTAGATCTAGGTTTTGCCATGCTTGGTGCTCTTCGTGGGCTTGTGCTTGTTAGTCTTTGGGGGCCACTTACTTGTGCTTGGTTGCATTTGTTCCTCTTATGGCTTTTTGGATGCAACCATTTGTGAGAGTACATCCTCATGATGTTAGTTTGCTTGATGCATACCCTTTCCCCTCTGCATGCAATGTTATGCTTACCTTGCTTGCTTTGTCCCACCCGTTTGGCTTTCTTTGCATTTTTGCACGCTTGCCTACATATTCATACATGAGTCCTTGTGATTGCTTGTGTCATCAAGCCTAATTCCTAATCTCATGCGGGTTCAGACCCGTCTTTGATACACGAGACCTTAAGTCCTTTTAAGGAATTTTGCTTAATGGCACATGTGTCATCCATACTCCAATTCAATATAACTATGGACACTTGATCCAAACCTACATTTGTCCTCCTAGGACACACCCTTTTGTTTGATAACATGTTTGTTTGCCCTTTGTGTGCTTAACATGTTTGTTTTCCCCCGTTTGGCTCTCTTTGATAGTGTGTCTCTTTGCATGTGTGGACACAATGGAAATGGGGAGTCGTTACATAGTTTTTGCAATGGTTTAGCCATAAATATAGTGTCTTCTCGAGAAATGACCTTTTAATCTTACTAGCAGAGATATGGGTTTGGAGTTAAGGTACAGTCTTGAGAAGGTGTTAGGCACCCAAAACTGCCCAACCCTAAGGTTGGCTCCCTTCATTGTGTCTTATGTCTTAACTCTATTAAAGACATACTCAATATTGCTTCTAACTCATACACACACTAACATGCATTCAAACAAACAACATGTCATCAATCATCCCTAACCATACATCTATCATGGCAAACAACCAAACCTTAACATTCATCTAATCATGCATCTCATCACATCATAGACCCTAACATTCATCTAATTATAGCATAACATATCATCTCAAACAAGGCAGCAACATGTATCATTAAATCAAGGCGGGGATATAGGCAGCAAGCATATCATGTCATCAGTAAAAGCATTGCATACACATATTCATCAAAGAAGGGTAAAACTTATAAAACAAACACATGCATGTACATATGAATGCATGACTTACCTCGGTTATCTTGTAGCAACTCAGCACCTATGGCATTATGCATAAGCATGTGAATGCATGTTCATGGCATCAAACAAAGAAAACACAAGATAAACCTTAATTCTAACATGTGAAAAGCAAACAAACATGTGAAATAGTGTCTTTAAACCAAGAATACATGAAGAGGGATCTAAAATAGAAGTATACATATGAAAACAGAAGCAAAAACAGATCAATAAAAATTAAGGTTTTTGAGCTAGTTCATGTGCATACATGAAGAACCCTGCGTGCGCATAATCAAGTTTATGTGCAGAGGCAAGATTATGCCCATGTGGGTTTCTGCCTAGAAACCCTAAAAACACAACAAACAGGGTAGAACTCTTAAACATAAATTCTAGCAACCTAACATTATTTTAAAACATACAACTGCATAAACCTAAGCTATATAAGCATACTAAAACATTTAACAGCAAGGAAATAAAGCAAATAGAAATATTAAAGCATAGAAAAGAAAATTATGGGAAAAGAAAATTTTAGAATAGATACCTCAAACAAAAGCCCTTAAAGCTTGATTTTCGACTGTTACCCTTAGTCAAATCTATTCACAATCAACAAAAAGAGTGATTAGTAATATTAAACTCAAAGATCAAGGCCAAAAAAGGCTCTAATCAAAAGAAAATTGACTTGAAGATATATTGTGAAAAACTCATTTAGTTCACTATTTCTAGTGAATTTTAGTGTTTTCTCATGGGATTTTTGTGTGTCTTGAAAATATATCATGTAAGGCTACTTATAGTATGAAAGTAGAGGTTTGGAACGACTTCTAGACGATGTAGAATTCATTCCAAACCTCAACATTAATGCAGAAAACTTGTCTTGTTTAAGTTTCCAAAATTCGCTATGCATGCGCAAGATCGTGCTTGCGTACACATGTAGAAAGCTGCGCGCGCAAGCCAATTCTTGCTTGTGCATAACGAGGGTTTTCTTTGTCTTATTTTTCCAAAAATATATTTATTTGCTCATTAAAAGTTACATTTTTCATTTTAACATTTTTCAAGTCAGTTTAACATTTGATTGGGCCTTAAACCAACCTTGGGTCTTAGAATTTAGCATCATTGGGGAACGGGGGCCCAAGTCGTAAGGGATACAAAATGCGGTGTCTGCAGATGCCCCTCTTTTAATTTGTAAGCTTTGCTAATAGAATCAAAAAAATAAGAGACAAAACATTTTTTTTTCGACGTATGGGTTAGACACAATCCACGCACACGACACACATCACGCATACATGGGGCAAGGTGCAACTTTGAAGAGCTACGTGGGATTTGTATGTCCAAATTTCCACCTTTATTGCTTGGGAAATGAGTAACTATTCCAGAACTTGTTTTGTGAATTGCAAGTAAAAGGCGAGTGACTCACTATCCTAGATTCGCTAAAAAGAAAAAACAAACAAAGGTGCTCTTATGAGCTCAAACAAACAAAGAAGGGTGCTCTTGTGAGCATTAAAGGATATATATATATATATATATCTATGGTGTCCATCTAGGGCTCTTGCCTCAAACTTCTCCGTGTGGTACTTGTCCTCCATCTCTATTTTAACCTATTCTGGTGAGGTCTTGCCTGCATGTTCAATTCTCGTAGGATATGTGTGTGAAATTTGTATGATATGCTTGCATGTTCAACTCTCGAAGGATATATGCACAAATTCTGTGTTGTATGGGATCTGTGCCTGCATATTCAATTCCTGGAGGATATGTGCACAAGTTTTGTTCTTCCTTTCTGACTTGGATGGGGTTTCATGCCAGAATTTTTAATTCCTAAAGTATATGTGCACGGATTTTGACTTGTATAGGATCTGTGCCAACATATTCTGGGATATGTGCCTGAATTTTGACTTGTATAGGATCTATGCCTACATATTCAATTCCCAGAGGATATGTGCACAAGTTTTGTGTTCTGGCTTGCTTGACTATTTTTGGATGAAAGATCCACTGGGGATGCTAGAGGACTCATTAGGGAGTATAATTTTATTGAAAAGTGTTTTGGTGATGATTTTGACCTACCATGAAGTCCTAATGGTGTATGGCCCAATGAGGAGGGGGTAGCTTACTGGGGATTTTTTGATGGTGTGTTGTTCACTAGGGAACTTTCTTCCACTGGGGAATAACTATCTTCTTCTTTCTTGTGACTCACTGAAGATTGATGTTAACTCCACCCTCAAGGGGATTTTACCAAACTCTACTAGGGAAATTTTAATTTGTAACTCTCGAGGGAGCTACTTTTGTGCCTTAGACTCATGGGGGCGGGGGGTCCATCTATGATACTAGATTTACTTGGGATTTAGTAGATGATCTTGACTCATGGAGGAGTTTTCATGATGATATTTGGTCCACTGAGGGATGTTTGATGCTTTTGATCCACTGGGATATTTTTGATGGTTTCAATCCACAGAGGACGCTTTTGATGCTTTCGATCCACTGGGGATGCTCTTTTAGGGTCTTTGTGCTCCTTGCCTACGAAGGCGTTTCTGTCATTTTTGGGTGTGTTTTTTTTTTTTATTTCCTTTGCATTTCTAGCCTCCTGGGAACTGCATGGGGATATTTGAAATTTTTTTTTTTTTTTGATAAACTACATGTAGTTTAACGGGGAGGCCTAAATTACACATAGTTTAGCAACCAAGAGTGATCCCGCCTTTCAACTTTTTCCTAATGGTTACCAATCATTTTTTTTTCATCTTCCCTCATCTCTTCACATTCTCTAACTCTCTCTACAAAAACCTTCAGCCTCTTTCTCATTCCCTCACAATTTGACTCTCTCTTTCTCTTCAATCTTAATTTATCTCTCTCAAATTCTCTCATCTCCTTCAATGGCACCCAAGAAGAGTTCCAACATCCTCTCCACCGATTCTTTCCATTTCACCTGCTCAAATGGAGTGGTAAGGCTAACAGTAGCTCCTCCCTTGACCTATAGATTATAACAACACCTTTCGGAGGGTGCAAGGGTCGGATTAGTAAGTTTTTCAAACTTTTCTCATTTTTCAAGTTTTCCTTTGATCTTCCATTTTAATCCGTTTTTAAGCTTATAAATTCTTGGGTTTTGTTATAGGATGGGTTTAGATAAAAACCTTATACTTTAAGAGGAGTAGAAACATACTTAGGTCGAGTTTTGGTTGAGAAAACTCAGAAAGTATCGAAGAACACCCTTCTGTGTTCATTCCTACATGCACATATTTGGCCCTGCGTGCGTAGACATGTTCTTGCGTGCACATCTTATATTCATGCGTAGGCAGCCTTATTCTTGTGTGCATGTATCTATTGTTCAGTTTAAGTGCGCGCAATTTCTTTCTTATGTGCACGTGCAGAATTTTGCATACGTAGGTGTGGGCACAAAGGGGGAGTCGCCACTGTTAGGATTAGTGCCTTTAAATCCTATTGTATGATGCTATGTATGACATTATGTATGACTTAATATTGTGATTAATAAAGTTGCTTTATTATTATCTAACATAATGGTAACATGAATATTCAGACATTATTATTTAGTCCATGAGATGCATAGTATGTGATTTATGTGATTTAGTCACAGAAGATATAAGTCACAAGTTCTTTGTAAACTCAGAATTTTAGTTTGTAGTCGATGATGAAATTGGGCATTTCATCTACGAAGACTATAACGTATCAACTAAGATGATTTGATTTGATCATGGAAGTGGAGACTTCTAGTTGATATGTTGATATGTTTTAAGAGTTAAAACATATTGAACTAGACCGCTGTGAGATTTATTATTCTCCTAATGACTGTCAATTGAATAATAAATCTCACGACTTATATTTACATGAACTCTTTATCCTGAGAGAATAGTGGACCTGATTATGAAGTGTATGTTACTTTGATATATTAGGAGTGAGATCTAAAGTAACGGTCAAAACCTCAGTATGTTAGGCAGCCACATTTAGTGTTGATGGAACATATATTCTCAAGATGGAATTCATAGTCTCTTAACGGAGATATAAAATATTCCCTTGAGATAAGTTTAATGGGTTCAGTTATTCAAAAAGTTAGGCCTAACCACTTTGGTAAGAAATTACTAAAGTATATATTTATGAAATTGGATTTCATAAATATAAAATGAATAACTTAAAAGGATTAAACCGGGTACTCAAGGATTAAGATGTAGTAATTTACAAAGTGGCAGTCTACATTCATGACTTTGTATTACTATGAATATTTTATGAAGGGGTTGCATGTATAATAAAGTCTTGGAATATAATTTATTAATAAGGCCTAGAGTGCAATTATATTTATATAGTGGTATTAAATATAATTAATAGTAACTTTGGACTTATCAAGAGTTGACAGAAAAGCCCAAGGCCCATTGAAGCTAGTGTCTTATTGGTCCCTTTTGGTTCCACTCCAAGCCATATACTAAAGCCCAATTGGAAAGGCCCAATAGGCCAGCCCAATTAGATAATCAGTTAAACATAAAGGGAGACATATATAGAATTCATTCATTAGAGAAAAAAGAGAGACACCATTGTGAAATGGTGTGTATGTGTGAGTGAAGCCACTCGATTATTCTCCCTTGGAAACTAATTGAGAGACCACATGTCTTGAACGTTAGTGGAATTGGAGTGAAGATTGAAAGTGTTCCTAAGAACTTCTGATCTTTGGTTTTGAAATTCACTACACCAAGGTACACTCTCATGTTCTATATTCTGAAACTTACGTAATGCATGTTATCAATTCTGAATGAAGTAGATCCATTAATTTTCCTTTGCGTACATGCATATTACCAACAGCCACCTAGTTTTGCAGTTGTCTAGGAACCATATATATAGCGTCCCTTCAAGGAAATACCTTTTGATCTTACTACTAGAGTATGGGTTTGGAGTTCAGGTATGCTTTTGGGAAGGTGTTAGGCGCCTAAGATCGTCCAACCCTAAGGTTGGCCTCCCATCATTGTGTCTTATACCTTAACCCTATTAAAAACTAACTAAACACTTACACACTAACAAGCATCTAACATACAACATGGCATCTTTTATCCCAAAACATATACATATCTATTCAAAAGCAAAAGAGAGCCAAACACACACAAGAAAGCCTAACATTCATCTAGCATATGAAAACCCTATCATACATCTAAAACAAGGCAGCAACTTAAACATGGCAACAAGGAATTAACATATTACAAACCTTAATCAAACACCTAAGCATACTCTATCATATCATCAAAATAAAACCCTAGCATAAATGCATGGACATTTTTGATGCATGACTTACCCTTTACTTACCTTACAGTCGCACAACACTTATGGCATTGATGCATGAACATATGAATGAATGGAATGGCATCAAAGCAAGAAACAAACATGAAGCCTAATCTAAACATGTTAAAGACAAGCAATCATACAAGATAGATGCTTAAATACGTATAAACATGTGAGTAGGATTTAAACAGAGGCAAAATATGTGAAATAAGCAAAACAAACAAACAAGAAATCTGAATTAGGTTTTCTAGGCAAGCACCTATGTACGCAGCCAGAAGCCTGCGTATGCAAGATTTAATTTTCATACGCATGCTCATGGCATGCATGCATGAGACTTATTCAAAACCCTAACCCAGAAAAAAAGAAGCAGAAAAGATAGTACAAGCAAGAAAACCATAATTTTAACAACCTAGTGTTGACGACATATTTTTCACACCACATGGAATTTATTTCATTGGCAACTCACACCACATTAGCAAATTATGGATTTTGGAAAAACCTCTTTTAAAGCCTAAAAGAGCCCATATTCACAAAATGATGCCAAAGCCCATGGTTCCAAACCCATGGTGATATTATCTCATCGAAGCCTATAGTTTAAGCTCATAGCACAACATCTCATTTTTAGTTCATTATCCAAGCTCATGATTCTCATTAGGGGAATTTTGGGAATCGTGGTTTGGAGGGCAAAAAAGTATGTTCGGTAAAGCTTTAGTGGTTTAAAGTTGATGTCGATGCCTGGCCTTGAAAATGGTGGAAAACCGCTTTCGGGCCTTCGTTTGATCACCCACCATGGCAATGCTCTTGCGCGCGTGGGCCCGTTTGAGGCCCTTCTCTGGAGAATGGTATCGCGTGGTGTGCACGTGTGTAGTGTTTAGCATGGTTTGCGTAGGGCTTCAAGTGCTCTCTCTCTCAGTGGAGGAAGGTAGGTCTACCTTTGGTTTTATGGCAAGAATCTGGGCCAAATTTTAAAGGATTACTAAAGGCAAGTGGAGTCACTACCAATCATTGGGTCTTTCTAAGGTGTGATTGGTCACTTGTTTCTAGTTGATTTTATTACCAATCCTAGGCTAAGAAAATGGAGATTTTTCCTAATCTAATATAGGCGGCAAAAAATCTTGATTCTTAGGTCCAAAAATTTGGTTACGTGCGGGGAAGGTGTTAGGCACCCCATAACGCATGTCCAAGGATAGTCCTTTGTTTTGATAAAACATTAATCTTCGAAGATTGGCAGTAAAAAACATGATTTTGGCATTGGCTTTTAGGGCTTTGCGTGCATGGGGGCTTTGAGGTTTGGCTTTTGAATGGGTGTGGTGCCGATCTATGCTTTCCTAAGGCATTCAAGCAAAGTGCTAGATTTCAGCGACGAAAATCTGGCGACATGTCACCTTACCTTCATAGTGGAAATTAGGCATAGCTTGGCCTTAGGTGACACGAACTGTAACAATCACTCTGGAAAAGGGTAAGCAGGTATATATATATACATACATCATGCATAATGCAAGCACACAGAACAGGAAAGTAAATGCTTACATCCTGAACGGTTTTAGACCCCTTACAAACAACCAGATTGCGTAGCCTAGTTAATTAGCCAAGTTGTTACTTAGTCAAATTAAGCAATTCTAGGTTAAAGCAATCAAATAATCATATCAAAAATATAATGCAGCGGAAAAATAAATAACACAATGATATGATCACCTAGGAAACCACACGGAAAAACCTGGGGAGGATTTGACCCACCAATCCTCAAGGCAAAACAGAATCCACTAAGAAAGAATTGAAACTTTTACAAAAGGACTTACAAGCTCCCCGCTTGACTTCCTAATGCTACCCACCAGTAAAACTTCCTGACACGACCACGCGCAGGCTCCGAATCCACGGACTACTTCTTTCTTTGAATTCCTCAATCAGCTACAAGCACCCACGCTTGATATTCTTTGAGCTTCAAAGGCAGCAACCAAGTTGATCATCAAGATGTTGAAGTAATCTCAATCTTGAAAACCCTAAGCTTTGTGTAAAGGAAAGCTCCTCTAGATCTCACAAGAGATTTACACAAAATAGCAATGTATGAGCAACAATACAACTTGTGCAATTCTTGAAAACGTGGCTAGGGTTTTGCCTTATATACCTAGGGCCAAAACATAAAACCCTAAACGTTTAAAGAGTTAGGGCTGAGTTGGAAATTCTGTAGAAAACGCATCTGGGCCGATTTTCGATCTATCGAATCTATTCCTCGATCGATCGAGCCAGGCCGAAATGCTCCAATACATCTGCAGCCACTCGATTCCAACTTTACAATATTTTATCAACTTTGAGCAAGCCTAAACAAGACTAAGTACATTGTTTTGATCATGGTTTGCCAACATTACAAATTAGAGTTCTAAATACATAAATTCCTAAACCTTTAGAACCTAACAAACTCCCCCTTTGGCAATCTGTGACAAAACACAAATTAAAAGCTCAAAGTTTACAAGTAAAAAGCCCTTTACAAAATAATGCTCATAAACTCAAATTCAATTCTAACTACTATCCATCGGTTGCAAGTGTAGACAGCAGCTCAATTAAATCAACATGTTTATTCCTGAAATACTCAACAAACACATAAACGCATGTGTAACAGAAAATAGTATATAGATAGGTATAACATTCTTGTAAGATTCACACAACACAAAATAAAGATATATATCAATGAACAACTCATAAATATAAATCAATAAGCAGTGAATCATAAGACAACAAGAATCAAATAAAAATCATGTATATCAATATATCAATCAATGTTACTCCCCCTAACATGAATATCCCCAAAAATGATATACAGAGTGAAGCACCTAGATACAATCTAATAAACTCCACAAACTAACAAAAAATCTCCTGCTAACAAAAAAATCTCCCCCTAACTACAAAAACTCCTCTACAAGTCAAAACACCACTCCCCCTTTTTATGACGGAATGCCAAAGGGCAATCACAAGTCGCCATCAAAAGGAGGTGGTGAAGGTGAATGAAAACGCGCAAAGTCGGCTCGCAGAGCACGCATCTCATCTAGCAAATCCACCAAAATCTGACCATGAGCCGCCTGAACGGTCATGACAGTCTCCAGGGTACGACGAACATCAAAGTCATCCGAAAGAGGTGGAGGAACAGTAGCAGCAGCCACATCAGGATTAGGAATATCCTCACCAGCAGGACCTGTAGAAGAAGAAGGAGGAGAAGGAGGAGCACTACTAGACGGCTCAAACCTAGGGTGTTTAGAACCAGCTCGAAGATGAGCGGCCCTCTGTCTAAGAAAAGACGCACCTATAGGACCTATAACATGAACGGGCTCAGAGGAAGAGAAGCCACTAATATCAAGATAAAGGAAAATCCTATGAATGAAAATAGGATGAAAAAGGGCATGAGAAGTAGATGAACTCCTATAAACTTCGTTCAAAGAACGAAGAAAAAGATGAGGAAAACTAATAGGAGCATCAGTCACTAGAGCGTACAAAAATACACACCTCTCGAGAGGAATGGTGTGAACATGAGAGATGGGCCAGATGGAATGACAAGCTATCCTAAAGAAGAGATAGACAGTCTCAGGAAGCTCAGCGGAAGTGATCCTAGGATCAGAACCCCACTGGACAGTAGTCCCAGTGATGTAAGACAAAACATCGCTCAGCTCGGGAGACTCAGCATAACGATAGACAGCATGACGAACCAACGGTACCCCAAGAGCATCAGCCACTACCTGAGGAGTAATGGAGTACTCTACGCCTCGTATCCAACTCCTAACTAGAGTGTTGGAATCATAGACGCGGATAGAGATGTTCGAGAAGAACTCTCTAATCAAGGTAGCCGGAGGAGGAGGATCAGACACATCTAACAAAGGCAACCATCCCCTACGCTCAAAGTTTGCCCTAATGCAGGATCAAGCTCATCTAGTATAACAGAACGCTCAGCCCAAATCTTCCTTTGAAGATTGAGCTTCGCATAAAGCTCTTGGTTTTTCTCACTTGGAAACCTATCTCGGTCAAAGGAAGGGGGGGAAGGAGAAGGAGTGAGAATAGTCCTACGGGCTCTAGTCTTCCTAGGCATGATGATAAGGAAAGGACAGAGACACAAAGAGAAAACCAAAAGAACACAAGAAAACAAAACCAAGGGCAGACTACAAGTTAGCACAAAAACAATAGAATGAAAAATCTATATGATGCATGAACAATAACAATGTTGTGATGCATGAACTAATGCAGTAAACACAATTCAAATTAACTTCAATTACACAAAATTGGCTCGAACATAGAGTTTCTAACAAAAACCCTAAAAAAAATTTGAAAACCACTTGAAAAATGTTGCAACAAATTGATGAATTAATCATTACACAATGTTGAAAACAGATTAGAATAATTAATTTCATCAAATCAACAAGCCAATTTCGTCAATTAAACTCAATTGAACAAAAAGCCCTAAATCGGATCAATTAGTAACCCTAAAATTTTCAATTTTTCATCAAACCCAAAATTGATCAAATTAAACTATTAAGATCATGTCTATGACATGTCCCCACAAAAACCCATTGATCAATTTCACAAAATTAGGTCTGAATCATCACAAACCCCAAATAGAAAAAGGTCCGAAATATTGAGCAAAAATGCATGAAAAATGCATGAAATATGGAAATAAACTCAAAAAGGAGGGACGAAACAGACTTACCGGCTTGAGGAAAGAGAGATTTTGCAAAAAAATCCGGAGGAAAACGACAAAAGTCTCTATGTGGAGCCTTGCCAACTCGGAGAGAGAGAAGAAAAAGTTGAAAACTTTTGAAAAGTGAGTTGAAAAAGACAGATTTGATGTTTTAAAAAAGCTTCTCCACGATCTTCGATCGATCGAAAATTATATTCGATCGATCGAATGAAACAGTCATTTTAGAACAATCTAGGACACTTTTTCGATCAATCGAAAAACTAAATGGATCGATCAAAATGGGCAGAGGCTCACTAAAATTTTGAGAAAAATCACTGTTTTGAAAAATGCAAACCCAATTTTGAAAACAACTCCTCAAAGCATTTGAATAATGAAAACAAAATGCATGAGTATGAGATGGAATGCTTTTTCCAAAACCCAAATTTTTAAACCCAAATTTTCTCAAAAACAAGTTTCAATCATTCTCCCATTTAATTTTCTCAAGCAACAAATATGTTGTGCACAAATCTCAAGATATTTTCAAACTTAGTTGGTTAGACCCAAAACACACACACACTAGCATGTACAGTGTTTAACAAAGAGTAACTTGTGTAGTGTGTGAAACTAGCAAAAACTTGAGATACATTTGAGGTGATATGTGAATAGCAATCAAACACAAAGTCTACACAATTCATCACATTTTTCAAAAATCAAGAAAAATAGTGTCCAACATAGATTTTGCTTTTGCCTTTTTATATATATATATATATATATATATTTAAAAGAGAAAACAAATAAATCCTAGAATGAAATGCATGTATGTAATGCAATGCAAGTCCTAGAACAAAAAAACACAAAAACCAAAGAACAATGGTCACAACAGAATAGAGCAATGAAGCACAAGGACCATGTCAGAAAGACTCAGTTAGTTCGAGTCTTTTGCATCCAAAACTTTTTAGATGCACCCCGAGCATTGGAGTTCTTATTCACATTAGAGTGATTCCCAACTCTAGAATTGGAATAAAGGTTTAACGCCTTTACCAATTCACCAATTAGTGCCAAAGAATCTTGTGCTTGAGGCACAGGCACTTTTGGTCTGTTTGCTCTCTTATCAGCTTGAAGCTTGTAATAGTTAGGACGAATGTGTCCAGACTTACCACAATAATGACAAACCTAAGTAGGTTTACCATGCATCTTGTCCTTAGATTTGGTAGGCTCCTTAGGTTTAGATTCTCTTAAGTCTACCCTAATCTTCTTTGGTGGTGAAACTTCTACAGGTTTAACAACCTCACTCACAGGGGGTTTAATGGTTTCACTCACAACCTTACTCACGAGAGGTTCAGAAGAAGAAGAAGAAGGAACAAAATTCGTGGAATGTGATCCAGAATCAATGATGCTTTCAACATATCCTAACCCAGATTTATCAGAAGGATACTTTTGAACATTCAGCGTGTGATCAAGTTTAGCACTAGCAGATCTAGCAACAGATAAATCATGTTCCAAAGATTTAACTTTATCAAGCAAAACCATGTTCTCAGATTTAACATTGTTCAAAAGATCATTAGCATCAAACAGTTTGACAAGCAAATTCTTCTTTTCAAGCTCAAGAGCATCAATTTTCTTTAGGCCAAGTTCAACATTCATAGCATCCTTTGCAGCAACTTTGCAAAGTTTGTTATAGGCCTCTTGAAGATCTGCATCTTCAGAGAGTTCCCCATCAGAAGGGTTCTCCTCAGCAAATATGCTTTCATTGACTACAGTAGTAGCAGTGAAAGTAATGAAGTTTCCATCCTCCTCACAACCGGACTCATCATCAGAAACCTCATTATCACTAAGGGTTACAGCCATAGCTTTACCCTTATTTCTCAAGAAAGTAGGACATTCAGATTTGACATGACCATACCCTTGACAACCAAAACACTGAGGACCCAAAGAATTATTTGAAGATTGACCTACTTTTTCTCTAGGTTTTTCAAAATTATTAACCTTAGTGGGATCATTCTTCCTAAGGTTTCTAGGTTCAACAGTATTGGTATTCCTTGCCCTCCTATTAGTGTTTCTAAGGAAATTTCTAAAGTTTTTGGCAAGGTAAGCTATCTCTGTAGCAGAGAGCTCATCATCAAATCCACCAGCCTCAACATCATCAACAGACTTAAGAGCCATTGATTTGGATTTGGTAGTTTTGGGTAGGTCAAACTCATAGGATTGAAGAGATCCTACAAGCTCATCCACAGGGATGGAGTCCACATCCTTACTTTCAGTAATGGCAGTCACTTTGAGTCTAAAGTCTTCAGTTAAAGATCTAAGTATCTTCCTAACAATTTACGTTGATCATAGACTTCACCCAAATTAAAAGCAAAATTGACAATATCATTTAATTTAGCATAGAATTCATCAAAAGATTCATCATCAGACATTCTAATGCTTTCAAATCTAGAAGTCAATTGTTGCAATTGCAGCAATTTATTTATCTTGACTGCTTTTGTGCCTTCGTGCACAGTTTAGAGGATTTTCCAAGCAGTATGAGCAACCTCAACATTTGAGATCCTCTTAAATTCCTCCATAGAAACAGCATTAAAAATGACATTCATAGCTTTGCTGTTAAATGCAGCTGCTTCTTTCTGAGAAGTTTGCCACTCATTCACAGGAGTAGTGGGCTTCTCCCATCTGTATTCAACGGAGTTCCATACCTTCTCATCAATAGATTTCAGGAATGCTTTCATCCTTACTTTCCAATAGGCATAGTTGTTTCCATCAAAGTGAGGAGGAACAACAAGAGAGTGTCCATACTCCATGACAACTGGGGTCAAGGATCAGCTCAGAGATAAAAAATCTCTAACAAGAGAGCAACCAGCTCTGATACCACTTGAACGGTTTTAGACCCCTTACAAACAACCAGATTGCGTAGCCTAGTTAATTAGCCAAGTTGTTACTTAGTCAAATTAAGTAATTCTATGTTAAAGCAATCAAATAATCATATCAAAAATATAATGCAGCGGAAAAATAAATAACACAATAATATGATCAACCAGGAAACCACACGGAAAACCTGGGGAGGATTTGACCCACCGATCCTCAAGGCAAAACAGAATCCACTAAGAAAGAATTGAAGTTCTTACAAAAGGACTTACAAGCTCCCTGCTTGACTTCCTAATGCTACCCACCAGTAAAACTTCCTGACACGACCACGCGCAGGCTCCGAATCCACGGACTACTTCTTTCTTTGAATTCCTCAATCAGCTACAAGCACCCACGCTTGATATTCTTTAAGCTTCAAAGGCAGCAACCAAGTTGATCATCAAGATGTTGAAGTAATCTCAATCTTGAAAACCCTAAGCTTTGTGCAAAAGAAAGCTCCTCTAGATCTCACAAGAGATTTACACAAAATAGCAATGTATGAGCAACAATACAACTTGTGCAACTCTTGAAAATGTGGCTAGGGTTTTGCCTTATATACCTAGGGCCAAAACATAAAACCCTAAACGTTTAAAGAGTTAGGGCTGAGTTGGAAATTCTGCAGAAAACGCATTTGGGCCGATTTTCAATCGATCGAATCTATTCCTCGATCGATCGAGCCAGGCCGAAATGCTCCAATACATCTGCAGCCACTCGATTCCAACTTTACAATATTTTATCAACTTTGAGCAAGCCTAAACAAGACTAAGTACATTGTTTTGATCATGGTTTGCCAACATTACAAATTAGAGTTCTAAATACATAAATTCCTAAACCTTTAGAACCTAACACATCCCTAGAGCATGGCCTAAAATATAAGTGCGGGAAAATAAACAGGAGTCACATACTCTAGAGATGAGGACGAATGGTACATGGCATGATATACCTAATACACCTTATCTAAGAAAGAAAGGGACGAGGAAGGAAGGGGTGTTAAAGAGTACAAAACCAAAAAGGAAGGGCTAAACTCCTAAATCTACTGAACATTGTCACTTGGATTTTATCGACATGCTTACTCCCGCGCCCTTTTTGTTTGTGCATGGGAGACTGTGCCCTAGCATTAAGTGTCCTCGCTCCATCTGTACATGCAAATGCAAAGACAAGAAACTAGCAGACAAGCAATGGAAGGAAGAGATGCAAGGAGCATACGAAAAGGCATAAAGCGGATAAGAATGATAGGTATGGCAAGCAAAGAAGCAAGAAAGCAAGCAAACAAGGAAAAAGGCAAACAAGCAAGAAAGCAAACAAAAGGTGGTGTCCGAGAGGGATAAATGTAGGTTTAGATCGGATGTCCATAGCTTCATTGTGTTGAATCATGGACAACACACTAGCAAGCAAGACTCATGCATGGACATGTAAGCAAGTATGTAAAGATGCATAGAAAGCCAACGGGTGGCACAAACAAGTATGGTAAGCATATCATTGCGCGGAGCGAAAAATGGCAAATGTACGCACAGAGCAACCCGGCATCCAGAGATGCATCCCAAATGGTTACATCCATATAGGGCCTCACGAGCGTCGGATGTAACCACACAACCACAAACCTGCTAAGGGTGTCAAGGATGGCAAAGCCTAGAACAAGAGAGGCTAACACGAGTATAAAGCATAGAAGCAAGCAAGCATAGACATGCAAATAGGGGTGATCCAAACCCTTTGATATGGGCCAAGGTGTACAAATGATGACAAAGACTATAGGGTCTAGATTGGGTTCGAACCATTAGGCCAAAACATAATAAAGAAAGACAAAGTGACAAAAGGGCTACAATAGCACATGGCATGACAAACATAGCCTAGGTCTAGGCACACAAACATGGCATGGAGCACACAAGCACATGGAATATAGCATAAAGCATGTAGAGAATGTAAATCCAAGCACATAGGCATGTGAAAACATAGATCTAGACGTATAGGCATGGAAACATGCATGTAAACATGTAGAAACTTAGAACATAAAAAAGGAAGAGCATGAATCCAAGCATATAAGCATGTGAAGACAAGGATCTAACCATATATCATGGGAATAAATACATAAACACATAAATCCAAGCAAGACATAGCCAACAACATCATACAAGCATGTGAGCATGTAACCTTAACATCAATATAGAACAAAAAGAGGCACAAATCATAGGAAACATGGCATAAAGCCTAAAGCATGTAGATCTAAGCATGAAACATGGAAAAAAGCATAAAAAGCATATAGATTTAGACTAGAAACACAAATAAAGCAAGCAACATGCTAGGAAAGCAATAAATCATGTTATTAAGGCATAAAAGCAAAATAAATGGTAGAAAAAGATTTTAGAAGGTTAGGGATGTGGATAGTATCTAGAAAGCTAGATCCACACCCCTAAACCCCAAATCCAAGATGTAGAACCAAGGAGATGGAGATTGGGTATAAGAATAATACCTTGTGTTTTTACTGAAGAGAGAAGAATCAAGAGGTTTTGATGTGTTTTTTATGTGTTTTTTGTGTTTGGAAGAGTGTAAAGACATGTATAAAAACCAAGCAAAGAGCAAAATTCAAAAAATAATGGTCTTCCCCCTGTCTAAAGGGTGCCTGGGGCTTTTTATAGCCCCGACACAAATTTCGAAGGCTGTGACCTTTAAAAGGCCATGGATTAGGTTGATCTTGACACCCCTTGAAAGATCTTGACTTCTTGTTTTTGAAAAACTATGGAACTTGAAAATACAAAGGTCGAATCAAAAGTTATGGCTCTTGAAAGTTAGCAGTGCTTTGATCGGTGCGTTATCTTGGTTTTCGTGACATCTCGACCGTTCTAATTCTGATTTTGACCCACGAACAATCGTTAGAATGAGAATTTGATAATCTCTACAATGGCGTTGGTTTCAACCCATTCTAATAGCCAGATCAATCTTTTTTGGGCCCACCTAGGATTGACTTCGGGTTAAACTTGGTCAAAGTTGTTAAAAATTTTCGAGAAGCTCTGGTTTGATATAAAGTTATGAAAAATATTTTTTTGTGAGGGTTTTGACCTTGTTTGGCCTTCGGTCAAACCTAGGGCTGACTAGGGGCATTTTGGTCATTTTAGTTGAAAGAGACACATCAGGTGCTCTAATGCCTAAACAGGTTGCACCACGTCATTTTGTATGTTCTCGCGGCCCCATGGAGAGAAAATAATATTTTGGGATTTTTCGGGGTCTGACACGCAAATCGAGGGCGGACAAAATACGGTATCAACAGTTGATAATGGAAAACATGTTGCTTGGCATGTCTTCCCCAATTCCCTGAACTTTGATGGGTCAGTGTACAGTAGGTAGCATCTGGTAAGCCTCTCATATCACATAACACTTAAAATGATAAATCTCCCTATGCTTTTTACAAAAAATTAACGTTTATCATATAATAAATTATAAAAATGTAATTATATTATTTCATATAAATTATATTATTATTTTCATTTAAATCAATCCCAAGCATATGGCTAAATCTATATTAATGTCTTATATCTAGCATTAAATGTTCTCCTTGCTCTCCAAGATTTGGTCAAAACACAAAGAGACCATAATTACATCTTTAAAACTTCATCTGATATCAACCAACTAGGCTATTACTTACCAAAATTATATTGTAATAAAATCACGAACTAAACATATAATTTTCCAAAAGAGGCAACTTAGCCAAAAATACCAGCAATAGTTCCAGCAGAAACTGCCTTAACTCCAATAGAAGCTGCAACAACTCTAGCAGAAATAGCAACAGCTCCAACAAAAGCTGCAGTAGTTCATTTAAATCAATCTCAAGCACATGGCTAAATCTATATTAATGTCTCATATCTAGCATTAAATGTTCTCCTTACTATCCAAGATTTGGTCAAAACACAAAGAGACCATAATTACACCTCTAAAACTTTATCAAATATCAACCAACTAGTCTATTACTTACCAAAATTATATTGTAATAAAACCATGGACTAAACATATAATTTTCCAAAAGAGGCAACTTCGCCAAAAATACCAGCAATAGTTCCAGCAGAAACTATTAGGATTAGTGCCCTTAAATCCTATTGTATGATGCTATGTATGATATTAAGTTTGACATTGTGTATGACATTATGTATGACTTAATATTGTGTTTAATGAATTTGTTTTATTATTATCTGAAATAATGGTAACATGAATATTCGGACATTATCATTTAGTCCATGAGATGCATAGTATGTGATTTATGTGAAAAGTCACAGAAGATATAAATCACAAGTTCTTTGTAAACTCAGAATTATAGTTCGTAGTCAATGATGAAATTGGGCATTTCATTTGCGAAGACTATAACATATCAACCACGATGATTTGTCTTGATCATGGAAGTGGAGACTTCTGGTTGATGTGTTGATATGTTTTAAGAGTTAAGACATATTGAACTGGACCGTTGTGAGATTTATTATTTTTCTAAGGACTGTCATATGAATAATAAATCTCACGACTTGTATTTGCATGAACTCTTAATCCTGAGAGAATAATGGACCTGATCATGAGGTGTAGGTTGCTTTGATATATCAGGAGTGAGATCTATAGTAATGGTCAAAACCTCAGTATGTTGGGCAGCCACATTTAGTGTTGATGGAACATGTATTCTCAAGATGGAATTCATAGTCTCTTAACAAAGATATAAAGTATTCCCTTGAGATAAGTTTAATGAGTTTGTTATTCAGAGAGTTAGGCCTAACCACTTTAGTAAGACTAAAGTATATATTTATGGAATTGGATTTCATAAATATATGATGAATAACTTAAAAGGATTAAACTGGGTACTCAAGGATTAAGATGTAATAATTTACAAAGTGGCAGTCTACATTAATGACTTTGTATTACTATGAATATTTTATGAAGGGGTTGCATATATAATAAAGTCTTGGGATATAATTTATAGATAAGGCCTAAAGTGCAACTATATTTATATAGTGGTATTAAATATAGTTAATGGTAACTTTGGACTTGTCAAAAGTTGATAGAAAAGCCCAAGGCCCATTGGAGCTAGTGTCTTATTGGTCCCTTTTGGTCCCATTCCAAGCCACACACTTAAGCCCAATTGGAAAGGCCCAAGAGGCCAGCCCAATTAGATAATTGGTTAGATACAAAGGGAAAAACGTACAGAATTTTCTGTGTGAGAAAAACAACACTGTAATGGTGTGGAAGTGAGTGTATGTCACTATTCAACCATCCCTTTGTAACCAATTGAGAGTCCACATTTCTTGGGTGTTAGTGGAATTGGAGTGAAGATTAAAAGTATTCCTAAGTGCTTCAATTTTCGGTTTTTTGAAATTCACCGCTTCAAGGTACGCTCTCTTGTTCTCAAATTCTGAAATTTACTTAGTGCATGTTGTCAACTTCGAATGATGTAGATCCGTTAATTTTCCACTGCGTTCACATTTATTTCCATCAGAAACTGCCTTAACTCTAGCAAAAGCTGCAACAACTCTAGCAGAAAGAGCAACAACTCCAGCAAAAGCTGCAAAAGCTCCAGCAACAGCTTAGGCAACTGACACATGTCCAAAAGTGATATCATCAACCCATTAATGCCCAATCCCAGCAGCTTGCTACCATACCCAAAGAAGCAATAGTCCTATAAAAGAAATCATACCATTTTAAACTAAGATCCTTAGCCTCCAGCTGCAATACCAAAAATAGAAGGATCCCATAATGGTTATCTTACCATTTTCAATGAAACCCATGAATTTAATGCTGAATCTTTCCTCCAGCAGAAGCTATCATTCAAGTGATATCATCCAGCATGTCAGCTACAACAGTAGCTACTGCTGTAGAGCTGACAGCTGTGACTAACAGCAGTAACAGTTGCTTCAGTAGAAGTAAAGTCTCAAAATTTCTTCTTTTAGCTAAAAAAAAAAAAAAAAAAAAAAAAAAAAAAAAAACCAACTAAGGAATTCACTTATTTTGTCAAAAACTTTTCCTTATTTACTAAATTTCCCTTCAACTAATTCTAATCTAGTTACATACTTGGGTCTATATAAAGAGGACCAAGCCACACACAAGCAGACCCACTATCCATCCCTCTCTCACTCTCTTATTCTGAAACTTCATTCACTTTGCTGCCCATAAACACATCTTCATCTCCTTCTCCATCTCTCTTATAAAATCTCTTCTCTTAGAAAGCAGTATAACCCATGACATAACACAAAAAACTACTTTAGCAGTAACTATAAGCTCATGTATTTACTATATTTAACCTAAGTATCTCTCATGCTTCCCTATATTTTAAAAACACATTCCTCACAAAATATCCATACACACTTCTCATATATCTTTAAACTCTATGTCTCACAAATTAATTATATACAAAATCCATATTCAACAAAGTATCTACATATATTTCTAATACATCTTACAAACACCTTATCACACAAAACATATATATTTCTCACCATCTTCATACACCTTAAAATATATCAAATACTCTTCCAAGAACATCTTCTCATGGAAGGCATATAATTATAATGTTAAAAATCCTTCTTATGAAAAGCATAAACTTATAATATTAAAATCCCTTCTTATGGAAGGCAATATCACTCATATTTGACTAAAAACTAAAAGAGTATTACATGGGGAAAATCATTTAAGTGCATGATAAAGAGGATAAACTTAACCAACATTTGCACACAACTAGACATGTTCTCTCTCCTTCCAGTTGCACCCTTTTTTCCCCTTCAATTGTGAAGCCACCATGAAAAGACTCATAATATCATATTGTACTGCTGGACTCATTTTACTATACTGCTGAAATGTTATAAGTTTATTGATGTCATACGGCTGGAGCCACAAACCACATAAAGATAAGTCAATGTTTATTTCTAAATTTATTATTGAATATATTTTACTTTATTATCATTGTACCGCTGGACTTATGTTATTATGCCACTGGAATGTTATCAGCTCACTAATGCTATACTGTTGGAGCCACAAATCATATAAAGAATAAAGTGATGCTATACAGCTGGAGCCAAAAACATACAAAATAAGTCAATATTTCTCTATCTTCAAAATTACATTATTAAGTATACATTAACTCAGCATTATTGCACTACTGGATGCAAAGTACTTTAATATTGTCTCACTATTTAATAAGCATGGATTCACTAATGCTTCATTAATGAACATATATAATGATAAATTGAATCTATCTCACCACCGGACATATATTATTTAGACATAAACCACCGCTGGACATATATCATTTGGACATGAACCACCACTAGACATATATTATTCAGACATAAACCACCGCTGGACATATATTATTTGGACATGAACCATGGCTAGATATAAACTATTTGACATACATTATTTGGACATAGACTATTGTTGGACATACCTTATTATGTTGAACATGAATCATGAACAGCAGCTAGATATGGACTATTTTGGACTCATCTCATTACCGAACACATGAAACTTAATTAATTACTTTCTAATATTGGACATCACTTAATATACATAATAATGATGTTCAACTAATCATTTAATCAAAGCTATTCAATTAAATATATTATTTATTTATCTCAACCATTATCATTATCTTAAGACTTCGGGCTTTATCTATTTTGTATGCTTAAAAATGCACCGGAAGCCATTGGTCTATGCGGCCCAATGTTGAGTTCTAGATTGAACTCCCCAAAATAAATCTGAGTCTAGTAGAGTCAAACCTTCAGCAGAAGACATGTGGTTACGTGCAAAAACTGCCCCCGACACCTAGCATGTTTAAAACATAAACAGGACTATATATTAAGCTAGGCAAACATGCATAAACATAAAATCAAACCAAAAAACAAGATTAAGAAAATAAAATAAAGACCAAAAAAAAAAAAAAAAAAAGCTAGAAAAAATACCTTAAAGCAAAAAGCTCCTAGGCTTAATTTTTGACCGTTTTCTTTAGTCAAATCTATCACAATTCAATAAAATAGTTGATGGTGAACTAAAAATTGAACCATCTCCAGTTTGTCCAGAGCAGGAAAATTTAGCCTAATATAAGAAGACCATCCATAGTCAGAGGGTCGTCCATTGGCAAAATGGTCGTCCATGATGAAAATCCTTGTTTATCGTTGTAACTTCTCGTTAAGTACTTAACTTCCATTGGCAATTGTAAAAGATAAGATTAAACATTCTAACTTCTATAGCAGTTGTAGAGGTTAAGTCTCAACCTTCTAACTTCCATACATGTTGAGGAAGTTACTAAACTAGTAACTACTCCAAAGCTCACTATATAAGGACTCATCTACATCTAACGAAAGTAAGTTTCCATTACTCCTAAAGTTGGAATTCTTGAGTTCTAGGGAGAAAAACTAACTGAAGTATCAGAGGGTTCTTGGCCGGTTCACCTCGGTCACCTTTGTTCTTGTGTCTTTTTCTTTTTAGGCCTTCCAAGCAACCTCTAGCCCATTGCAGCCCAGAGCATTCAACCTACTGATTTGCTGTGCATCATCAGTTGGTGTTGTCTATGGGAAAGATTAAACTTGCATTTTGCAATTTATCTTTCTTTGAAAAAAGGAGGCTGCATGGTTTGGACAAGATCAATGGCCACTAGTCCAAGCCTCTAGGAGAGTAGGAACGCTTCTAGTCATCCTAACTGTGATCGTCGATCAGCACCTGTCATGCAACTGCCTTCCATACAACAAGTGTAGTCCATGGCTATCGCCATGGCAAAGTTAACCCGTCAAAACCAAGAGTTGACTAGGGAGATTAATCTAAGGAGACAACGTCATGAAAGATTTATGGAAGGACAAGCCCATAGTCGGAAGGATGGAGGAGAAAATGCTGAGCACGAAAACCACTCTAGAGGTACCTCTTCATAAAGGGTGCCACACTTGGAGTGGGAGATGGATCAAATGAGAAGGGTTATGGACGAGACGAAGGAGAACATGAGAAGGATGAATCATGTTGATGTTTTAGTTCATCTAACTGATTCCCCTTTCATGGCATCCATCAATAGTCATCCCCTGCCTCTGAAGTTCAAGATACCTTCCTTGGACTCATATGATGGAACGTGTGACCCGTGTGATCATATCGCAATCTTCAAGACCACAATGCACCTTTAAGGAGTTCTAGATGAGATAATGTGCAGAGCCTTTCCAACTACCCTTAAGGGGCCAACGAGTGTGGTTTTGTAAGATACCTCCGAACACTATTGGTTCTTTTGAAGAGTTAAGTAAGTTGTTGGTCAACAACTTTATCGGAGAACAAAGGCATAAATGCTCCTTGTCTAGCCTGCTGACTATAGAGCAAGGAGATAATGAGAGTTTGTGATCCTTCCTTACTTGCTTCAACAGGGAAGCCCTGGCGGTGGACAAGATGGATGACAAGTTGCTATTGGTAGCCTTCCATAATGGAGTTATTTCTGATTTGTTCATTAACGAACTCTATGATCAAAAGCCACAAACTGTGGCTGAACTAGTCCATTCAGCCCGAAACTTCATAAATGTAGAGGATGAAATCATTGCCAAGAAGAGGAAGAGAGTTGAACGAATGGAAGCAAATCTCCCACACCATCTTGAACAAGGTCCTCGTCCAAAGAAGGCTTGGATGGGAGAGAAGAAAGATCGAGACAATAGGAAGGAAAGTTCATCTTCATGAAGGAGTCAGCATTATACACCCTTGAACACTCCACTTGATCAAGTGCTTATGCAAATCAAAGATGACCTATCTTTGAAGTGGCAGGAAAAGCTGAAGGGAGATCCCAACAAGCGCATTAACAACAAGTATTGCCGCTTACACAGAGATTATGGGCATGACACGGATGAGTGTTTTGACTTAAAGTAGCAGATAGAGAATCTCATCAAGCAATGAAAATTGAGAAACTTTCACGGATGACGACGCTGGAAGAGTTCACCACCCA
The DNA here is from genome assembly GCA_023621385.1 of Quercus gilva. NCBI lineage: Eukaryota > Viridiplantae > Streptophyta > Magnoliopsida > Fagales > Fagaceae > Quercus > Quercus gilva. The sequence continues at coordinate 103,873,349 of CM042476.1, read as the reverse complement.
CATGACGATGCAATCGTCATCATTTTGCTTATTGCCGATTATACGACTAAAAGGGTGTTGGTAGACAATGGGAGTTTGGCAGACATCTTATATTACCCTGCCTTTCAACAAACAAGGCTTGGACGGGATCAACTTCGTCTAGTAAATTCACCCTTGGTAGGATTTGGAGGGATGAAAGTGCAACCCATGGGCACCATTATATTACATGTAGTGGTAGGAGCATATCCGTAATAGATAGCCAAGGAAGTAAATTTCCTCGTTGTGGACTGTTCATCTTCGAACAATGCCATCATTGGAAGACCGACTTTAAATAGTTGGAGGCAATAACATCTACCTACCACCTATCTGTGAAATTCCCAATAGATTATGGAGTAGGTTAAGTGCAAGGAGACCAGTTAACTACAAGAGAATGTTACCTAGCCATGTTGGCTATGGACGAGCATGTATAGACGATGAATATAGACGAGAGAAGGGTTACCATAAAGCCCATTGAAGTGCTGAAAGATGTTCCTCTGGACGAGAATAACCCTGAAAAGTTTACAAGGATTGGAGCAAGCATGGAGAAGAAGACAAAGCAAGACCTTGTCTAATTCTTAAAGAAGAGCATTGATGTGTTCGCGTGGTCATGAGGACATGCCAGGTATTGACCCAAGTGTCATTACCCATCGTCTAAAAGTGTATCACTCCTCCAAGCCCGTACGTCAAAAGAAGAGAGTTTTTGCTCTTGAATGAGATAATGCCATTAAAGAAGAAATCCAGAAGTTAACCATGGCTAATATAGTGATGGTCAAGAAGGCTAATGGCAAATGGAAGATGTGCGTGGACTTCACCAATTTGAACAAGGCTTGCATCAAAGATAGCTATCCATTGCCATACATTGACTAGCTGGTGGACTCAACTTCGGGTCATAAATTGCTAAGTTTCATGGACACCTTCTCAGGTTACAATCAGATAAGGATGGACAAGGAGGATCAAGAGAAGACATCCTTCATTACCAGTCAAGGCCTGTTTTGCTACAAGGTGATGTCCTTCAGTTTGAAGAACGTAGGGGCAACTTATCAAAGGCTGGTTAACCATATGTTTCATCCACAGATTGGAAAGAATGTGGAAGTTTATGTAGATGATATATTGGTGAAGAGCTTGGACAAGGAAATGCATTTGGACGACCTTCAAGAAACCTTCGATATGTTTAGATGATATAACATGAATTTAACGAGCAAGTGTGCTTTTGGAGTTTCGTTGGGAAAATTTCTTGGGTTCATAATTTCACACAGGGAATTGAAGCAAATCCTAATAAAATCCAAGAGATACTGAATATGAAGCCACCAAGGAATATCAAAGAAGTCCAGTTTCTCACTGGACGAGTTGCTGCCCTTAACAGATTCGTCTCCAAAGCTACTGACAAGTGTTTACCATTTTTTAAAGTTCTCAAGAAGGCATTTGAATGGATGGACGAGTGTCAAAAGGCCTTCTGAAGCCTCAAGACCTACCTTATAACAGCTCCTCTACTAAGCCCGTCTATACTAGGTGAAGAATTATACTTGCATTTGGCCATATCTCCATATACAGTGAGCTTAACATTAATTAAAGAAGAAGGGAAGATACAGAAGCTAGTTTATTATACAAGCCGAGCGCTAAGAGGAGTGGAAGGACGATATCCCATGATGGAAAAGCTAGCCTTTGCTTTGGTCACAACTTCTAGGAAGTTATGACATTATTTTCAAGCTTATGTCATCAATGTCTTGACAGATTTGTTGGGGTTTATGCCCTAAAATCCAATTTATTGGCATGTCATAAATAATTAAATAGTTTAATTATATGAGATTATCTATAAATGAACTAATGGGACATTATCTTAGTTCATGAGATACATAGTATGTGATTTATGTGATTTAGTCATAGAAGATATAAATTACAAGTTCTTTGTAAACTTAGAATTTTAGTTCATAGTTGATGATGAAATTGGGCATTTCATTTGCGAAGACTATAACATATCAACTAAGATGATTTGTCTTGATCATGGAAGTGAAGACTTCTAGTTGATATGTTGATATGTTTTAAGAGTTAAGACATATTGAACTGGACTACTGTGAGATTTATTATTCTTCTAACGACTGTCAAATGAATAATAAATCTTACGACTTCTATTTACATCAACTCTAAATCCTGAGAGAATAATGGACCTGATCATGAGATGTAGGTTGCTTTGATATATCAGGAGTGAGATCTATAAATTACAGTCAAAACCTCAGTATGTTGGGCAGCCGCATTTAGTGCTGATGGAACATATATTCTCAAGATGGAATTCAAAATCTCTTAATGGAGATATAAAATATTCCTTTGAGATAAGTTTAATGGGTTTGGTTATTCAGAGTGTTGGGCCCAATCACTTTAGTAAGAAGTTACTAAAGTATATATATTTATGAAATTGGATTTCATAAATATATAATGAATAACATAAAGGATTAAACCGGGTACTCAAGGATTAAGATGTAGTAATCTTCAAAGTGGCAGTCTATATTCATGACTTTGTATTACTACGAATATTTTAATGAAGGGGTTGCATGTATAATAAAGTCTTGGGATATAATTTATTAATAAGGCCTAGAGTGTAATTATATTCATATAGTGGTATTAAATATAATTAATGGTAACTTTGGACTTGTCAAGAGTTGACAGAAAAGCCCAAGGCCCATTGGAGCTAGAGTCTTATTTGCTTCCTTTGGTCCTATCTCAAGCCACAAACTAAAGCCCAATTGGGTAGGTCCAAAAAGCTAATCCAATTAGATAATCAGTTTTTATTTAATAAGTGTTATTAAATAAAATAACTACTAAGGTAGTTAAAAAAAAAACGTACCTATGATGAAAAAGAAAAGAAACCAGTTTTTCTCTGTAAGAAGAAGAAGAAGGATTTTTCTTGAGAATTTATGTACAAAAGGACTGATTGAGAGACTACACATCTTGGGCACCATGTGGAATTGAGATGAATATTAAAGGTATTCTCAAGTTTTTGTTTTGATTTTTACTATACCAAGGTACGCTTTCTATTCTTTGTTCTATAATTCAAGGTTACATGTTATCTTTCATGAATGAAGTAGATCCGTGATTGTTGCTTCCGCTGTGTGTTTTGTATGAGATACAAAACCAAATTTTTCAACAAATGGTATCAGAGTGGTCTTCAATTTCATGCTTGTATAACATGTGATTGAGTTTTAGAATTAAAGAAAAACCGTTCTCTTGGTGATTTAATTTTCTGCAATAACATTTCTGCATAATTTTGTTTTAAATTTATGGTGCCGTGTCATGATTTTTAATATTCATGCTTTAATGGTGTCGTATTCATGGAGTTTGTATGCATCAAGGATTCAAATACTTTATTTCATATTGAATCAGTATATATATATTGATAATGTGGAATCCGTATGTCATAAGGATTGAAGTACCTTACATCTATTGAATCTGTATATTATAGATAAAAGGTTGATATGATTTATGTGTTATCAAGATTGAATCCTTATGTTAATATTTGTTTCCTTGGCCATCGTATAAACATGTTTTAATTCCAATTGATCCATTTGTGATCAAGCGTTGGAATTAATATGCCATGATTTATAGTGTCGGTGCCATGGGATGTGTTAGTTTAATAATATAACTGTTATGCTTAATCACATAAAAGTTGAAGCACTAGAACTTTTCTTATGGAATTATGTGCTTGACATCATTGGATTAAAAGAATATATGTATAGATTCATGTCCGGGTATATAAACCATTGGTGTTGTGATATCAGTTCATGATTACATATATTAATATAGGCGTGATGTTATTTTTGAGATTAAGTTTTTATGATTTATAGTGTTCTTAATGTATTAGGGTTCTTCATCTTGATCTTGAAAACCTTGATGTTTGATCTATAAATCTTTGTTGATAAAATCAAAAAGTGTTTTTGATGGAAGAATAATGAAAAACGTCAAAAATGGTTAAACAGGAAAACGGCTGTTTCTGTGCGTTTTTGCGATTAGCGAGTCACGAGATAAGTCGCAAGTGAGTCACAAGATCATCTGGATGAACTTGCGACTGGAGTCTTGCGATTGGGTAAGTCACCAAAACAAGTCGCCAAAAATTCTTATACCTATTTATTATATGTATAAAGAACAAAGCTATGTAATTAATTTTAGAGTCCTTAAAAGTTAAGGACATTTATTAATCATTATCTAACTAAAGGACCTAATGAGATCAAAGATGTTAGTTAAATATAACTCTTAGTACTAAATCATTTAATGATTAAAAGTCCTTAATTTATTTTAATTAGAGGTTTTTAATGAGATTAAAATTCTAATTAAAGTTATATAGTTTCTAATGAGATTAGAATACTTTATTTAGTATATTAAGGATAGAGTTCTATATAACTAATTTTTGATTCATTAGTGTTTAAGGAATCCTAAATAGTTTAGGACTTCCATTTTAGTTAGTGATTCTAATGAGATTAGAGTCTTTATCAAGTGCAAGGTTATTAGTTGTAATGGGATCACAATTATTTGAAGAAAAACCCAAATAATGAGTGGGAGTGCTGAAATAACCCTTTTGTTAAGTTTATTGTAATGTGAATAGATACCTTGTCTTGACTTCGAGTCTTGCATTTCATGTGAAGGGTATTTACTTCATGGATTACAAGGTTAAACTTCTTTGTGATTGCGCGAATGTTCGTTAACCTATTGTGACGTGACTTAGTTACATCACATTGAATTTAAACAATTAAACACATTTAATGTGTAGGGTTAAAATTGTGATTAGATCACAATGATTTCAACACAATCCACTTGTTTTAAAATTTCTAGTGGGAGAGAGATACAAGGGTTAGATCTCACGGCCTCCATTATCGGTTCATAGTAGTGTGGGTAGGCACCTCGTCTTGGTGTATGTGCCTCGTGATCCCAAAGGATGGTGTTTACTTCATAGTAATACAAGATTGAACTTACCCGTTTAAAGTAGTGCGAACAAGCACCTCGTCTTGGCATATATGCCTCGCGATCCCAAAGGAAGGTGTTTTGCTTCATGGTACTACAAGTTTAAACACTATAAAGGGAGATGAAATGTGGCTACACATGATTCTAGATAATGGTGTACACTAGACTAAGTGTAATGTTAACCTCCCAAAGGAGCTATGTCATTATTACTTAGAGGCTAAAAGAAAAATGGCAAATTATTTTTGTTTGGTAAGAGTTACCATGATAACATTAATAATGAGAATAGTTCTCAACCAATTAATGTGTTTATGATAAACTTGCTACCAAGGAATTATAGATATGGATTGGGTTGTCGTTGCACCTAGTATAGTATGTTTTTTGAGTTCCATACTATATGGTTATGGATGCAAAATATAATGTTCCTATAATTATGTTCATAGTCTCAAAATAAAATTGTCATAATTTTGTTCTCTAGCTACTATTTTAATAGAATCATATTAACTAAAAAATAATTTTGAACTTGGTTCTTAAAGGAGCTGAAGTACATATTTATGTTTCGATTCAGCATTGTCATAATTTCCAATACATGATGCTTTTATGGAAAATAGCTTATGATGTGATCATTGTCTCCATTGAAATGCTAAAATGTTACATTGACTTCTATCTCAATTATACTATTGCATAAGATGCAGGAGTTAGTACTAGACTTAGTCTTTATATTAAGTCTAAATGAGATGTTTGGTATGAATCATATTAAGTACTAAGAAAGGCTTATGGAGTTCCAATTCTATATCATTTTATGAAAATGTTTTAATTTTAAAATTAATTGGAATTCTTGGAGAAAGATATTAAATGTTAATCTCATATGAATATGATCCACAAGTTCTTGTTAGAATCATTTGATCAATTCAAATTGTTTTGAAACTAAATTCTTCTTATGTTACCTGAATTGATGAGTGAGTTCTATGCAACGGAAGACATCCTAAAAGCTAAGGCTAGGATCAATATTATTTAATTCAAATTCTTAGCCTAAACCGAGAGGTAAGGGTTGCAAGAAGAGGAATTATAATACCAAACAATTGGACAAGCTAGTTGCCCTAGTAGTTGCCAAAAGGAAATTAGACTCAAAAGAATGATCAAAAGGAAAGTATTTCTGTTTTGGTAAAACTAAACATTGTCCATGATTGTCTTTTAGATGGAAATTTACATGTTTTACTTTTTAAAGAGAAAGTTTCCATCCTTTGTAATTGTATGTTTTGGCACTTATGTCTATAGATCTTATTAATCTAAATGATATTCAAAATTGGTGAAAGATGGGCTTTTAGAACCATTATTTTATTATATTCCCAGTCTATGAATTCTATTTAGAGGATAATAAGATCTAGGGCTCCTTTTTGTAAAGGAATGAAGTTCCAATGACTTCTTTAAGTTAGTGCATACATAAAGGAGAAATAGGGTTCTTTTAAAGATAAATTGTTCTAGAAGAAAAATGTCAAAATTTGTCATAGGACAACTATAAAATACATTTAGAAATGAGATGGTTGTGTTAGATACACCACAAGACATTATTCTGTAGATAACACCGGTTGAATATAGTAGTGGAAGGATTATCAATTACCAAATAAATTCATACTTTTGGAATAAACTTTTGAAGTCATTCCATAAGGATATGAATTTGATCCTCGGTCCTATGTAAAGGTAATAGATGATATGAATATAGATTACTGGATCAAGGTTATGTGAATAGAATTGGATTCTATTTAAAGTCTAGAACTTGTAGAGGCGCCTAATGGCATTAAGCCTATTGATTTCAAATAGGTCTACAAATAAATGAGATTGATAGATTTGAAGATGCAAATCTTCAAAGTCAAGACTAGTGGCAAAAAGATTTATTCTGAAAGAAATGGTTCGATTATGAAAATATTTTTTCACTAATAGTCAAGTTTGACTCTATCTAGTTTCTCTTATTCATTATATTTCATTTAGATCAATTATGGCAATGAATATCAAGAAAGCTTCTTTTAGTAGCAATCTTGAGGAAGACATCTATATGATGTAACTAGACTTGTTCATAGAAAAGAACCAGTAGTGTTTAGTATGCAAATTGCTTAAAGTCCATTTATGGACTAAAGCAAGCATCTAAATCATGCAATCAAATTGTTTGATTTTGATCAAGTCGGCCTTATGTGTGTGAAAGTTATATAGAATAATAAATTTCTTAATATATGTTGATAACATTCTAATCATTTAGAATGATGTAGAGTTATTGTCATCAATGAAGTTTTTTTGTTGTCTAGTCCATTTTGATATAAAGTACTTGGGAAAGACTGGTCACATCCTAAGAATTAAACTTTGTTAAAATTCAGGAATTAGGATGTTGGGTCTATCTCAAACTGCCTAAATAGATTAGATTCTAACCAAGTATAGCATGAAATACTTTTAGAAAAGATTCTTTCCTTTTAAGTATGAAGTTCCTTTATATAGGACTATAGTCCTAACACATATAAAAGGAAAAGCATATTAAGACAAGTCCTTATATCAAATCGATTGAAAGTCTTTATGCTATGCTAAATACTAGGCTAAATATCTATTTTGCGGTGGGCATAGTAAGCAAATATTAATTGAATCAAAGATCACTTAATTTAGTGGGAGTAAAGCATATACTCAAATATCTTAGGAGAATGAGGCATTATATGCTTGTCCACCAAAGTGAAGTGTTGATGGTTATTGGATGTACAAATACTGACTTATAGCTTGATTGTGATTCATGAAGTTGGACTTCAAGATACGTGTTCATCCTAGGTGGTGAAGATATACATTAAGCGTAAGTATTACCTCATTAGAGAGATATGAGTACGTGAGTAGTAGTAGTAGTAGTAGTAGTAGAAAAGCTAATTTATGAAATAAATCTGACTGAAACCTGTTTCCAAACCTTGCCTTAGAGTGACTATGAATTACTCTAAAGGGAGATAAGTGTCAGATATATAGTAAATTGTCTTTGAGGCCAAGTGAGAGATTGTTAGAGTTCATGCCCTAAAATCCAATTTATTGGCATGTCATAAATAATTAAATAGTTTAATTACATGAGACAATCTATAAATGAACTAATGGGACATTATCTTAGTCCATGAGATGCATAGTATGTGATTTATGTGATTTAGTCACAGAAGATATAAATCACAAGTTTTTTGTAAACTCATAATTTTAGTTCGTAGTCGGTGATGAAATTGGGCATTTCATCTGCGAAGACTATAACATATCAACTAAGATGATTTGTCTTGATCATGGAAGTGGAGACTTCTAGTTGATATGTTGATATGTTTTAAGAGTTAAGACATATTGAACTGGACCGCTGTGAGATTTATTATTCTCCTAACGACTGTCAAATGAATAATAAATCTCACGACTTCTATTTACATCAACTCTAAATCCTGAGAGAATAATGGACTTAATCATGAGATGTAGGTTACTTTGATATATCAGGAGTAAGATCTATAAATTACAGTCAAAACCTTAGTATGTTGGGCAGCTGCATTTAGTGTTGATGGAACATATATTCTCAAGATGGAATTCATAATCTCTTAACGGAGATATAAAATATTCAATTGAGATAAGTTTATTGGGTTTGGTTATTCAGAGTGTTGGGCCCAACCACTTTAGTAAGAAGTTACTAAAGTATATATATTTACGAAATTGGATTTCATAAATATATAATGAATAATATAAAGAATTAAATTGGGTACTCAAGGATTAAGATGTAGTAATCTTCAAAGTGGCAATCTATATTCATGACTTTGTATTACTACGAATATTTTAATGAAGGGGTTGCTTGTATAATAAAGTCTTGGGATATAATTTATTAATAAGGTCTAGAGTGCAATTATATTTATATAGTAGTATTAAATATAATTAATGGTAATTTTGGACTTGTCAAGAGTTGACAGAAAAACCCAAGGCCCATTGGAGCTAGAGTTTTATTTGCTTCCTTTGGCCCCATCTCAAGCCACAAACTAAAGCCCAATTAAGTAGGCTCAAAAGGCTAACCCAATTAGATAATAAGTTTTTATTTAATAAGTGTTATTAAATAAAGTAACTACTAAGGTAGTTAAAAAAAACGTACGTATGATGAAAAAGAAAAGAAACCAGTTTTTCTCTGCAAGGAGAAGAAGGATTTTTCTTTGAGAATCTATGTACAAAATGATTGATTGAGAGACCACATATCTTGGGCACCATATGGAATTAAGATGAAGATTAAAGGTATTCTCAAGTTTTTGTTTTGATTTTCACTGCACTAAGGTACGCTTTCTATTCTTTGTTCTATAATTCAAGATTACATGTTATCTTTCATGAATGAAGTAGATTTGTGATTGTTGCTTTTGTTGTGTGTTTTGTATGACATACAAAACCAGATTTTTCAACAAGATCATCCACTCAAGAAGGTGATGAATAAGTTGGAAGCCGCAGGACGACTAATCCAATGGGCCATAGAACTTAGTGAGTTTGATATCAGGTACTAACTAAGAAGTGTGATAAAAGCTCAAGTATTGGTAGATTTCATTGTGAAGTTCACTCCCAACCAAGGTGAGTTAGACGAGGTTGATGGAGCTCAGAAGTGGGTCATCAATATGGATGGTTCGTCAACATTATATGCAGGAGGAATTGGAGTTGTACTAAAATCCCTTGAAGGAGACAAGTTGAAATATGCAGCTTGTCTACAATATCAAACAACCAATAATGAAGCTGAATATGAAGCTCTCCTTAAAGGGTTGGAATTGGCTAAATCCTTCAAGGCAGAGTCCGTAGTTGTCCAAGGAGATTCTTAGTTGATCATAAATCAAGTGAATGGAATGTGTGAAACTAAGGAAGACCAGATGAAGAAGTATCTTAGTAAGGTGAAGTGGCTTGTCAAAAAATTTAAAGAAGCCATTTTGTTCAAGTCCCATGGGAGGAAGACATGGAAGCAGATGTTTTGGCAAAAGCAGCTTCGGTAGAGGGGGCTATGGATGAGTATGACAAAGTCTAGTACATGCCAAGCATAGACCTTTTAGAGGTACAATAAATTAAAGGAGAAGAAAATTGGATGACTCCGATAGTAGTTTACCTAAAAGATGGAACGCTTCCAAAGGATAAGGACAAAGATAGAAAATTAAGGATCAAAGCTATCAAGTATGTCCTCATAGATGAGGTGCTATATAAAAGAGGCTTTTCACAACCCTACCTAAGGTGCTTAGCTCCAGACGAGTCAAACTATGTGTTAAGGAAATTCATGAAGGAGTATGCGGAAACCACTTAGGAGTAAGAGCACTAGTCCATATGGTCGTCCGTGCTGGTTACTACTAGCTAACTATTCAAGCAGATACTAAGGCTTATGTCAAGGTATGTGACTAGTGTCAATGCTTTAGCAACGTCCCTAGACAACCATCGGAGTATGTCACCTCGATGATGGCCCCATGGCCTTTAGCGCAATGGGGATTGAAAATCTGAGGTCCCTTTTGTTAAGAAATCTAGTTTTGCATCTCATACAAAACACACAGTGGAAGCAACAATCATAGATCTACTTCATTTATGAGAGATAACATGTAACCTTGAATTCTAGAACAAAGAATAGAAAGCATACCTTGATGTAGTGAAATTCAAAAATAAGGCTTGAGAATACCTTTAATCTTCATCTCAATTCCACATGGTGCCCAGGAAGTATGGTCTCTCAATCAGTCTTTTTGTACATTGATTCTCAAAAAAAAAAAAAATCCTTCTTATTCTCCTTACAGAGAAAAAACTGTTTTCTTTTTTCTTTTCATTATACGTACATTCTAACTACCTTGATAGTTACTTTATTTAATAACTCTTATTAAACAAAAACTAATTATCTAATTGGGTTAGCCTTTTGGACCTATCCAATTGGGCTTTAGTTTATGGCTTGAGATGGGACAAAAGGGAACAAATAAGACTCTAGCTCCAATGGGCCTTGGGCTTTTCTGTTAACTCTTGATAAGTCCATAGTTACCATTAATTATATTTAATACCACTATATAAATATAATGCACTCTAAGCCTTATTAATAAATTATATCCCAAGACTTTATTATACATACGATCCCTTCATTAAAATATTCATAGCAATACAAAGTCATGAATGTTGACTACCACTTTGAAGATTACTATATCTTAATCCTTGAGTACTCAGTTTAATCATTTATGTTATTTGATAGGCCACAAACTGAATGACCCCTTGTGATTTAAACTAATTAATTAATTAAGTCAAGTTATTAATTAATCAATTTAACATGCAAATACGTGGCAGCACAAACAAATCACCGAATAACTAAATATGCAGCGGAAAATAAATGACACGGTGATTTGTTCACGAATGGGGAAAAACCCTAACGGCAAAAACCCCACCGGGTGATTTTCAGGTCACCACTCCCGAAACTCCACTATTATCAAATCAAGCAGTTACAAATAAGGAATCCCAAGTACCTTATCAACCTACAGTTGAACTCTTACCCCAATACCCAATCGGACTTGATCTGTAGCGACAGTTTCCCCTTTTGATGCACGGTTCCCAAGTACGTGACTAACCAGATGCGCGGATCCCAGTACGCGACTTCAAACACCAACTTTAGAAAGAGAGGTTGGCTGCAAAGTTCTTCAGATCATCCTATGCAATGAAGATCAGGAAGATGCTTGGTCACAAAACCCTATGGTGCAAAGTACACAGCAACTTCTTGAAGAAGATGAACTAGGTCAAGAACTTCGTCTTAGATCACAATTTGCTTGAACAAGGATTGCTCAATGCTTATGCAACTTGTGTCTATGTTGACGGCTCTTAAAACACTCCTTAAATATGTTTAGGGTTAGAAGAAAATGTTAGGCCACAAACTGAATGACCCCTTGTGATTTAAACTAATTAATTAATTAAGTCAAGTTATTAATTAATCAATTTAACATGCAAATACGTGGCAGCACAAACAAATCACCGAATAACTAAATATGCAGCGGAAAATAAAAGACACGGTGATTTGTTCACGAATGGGGAAAAACCCTAACGGCAAAAACCCCACCGAGTGATTTTCAGGTCACCACTCCCGAAACTCCACTATTATCAAATCAAGCAGTTACAAATAAGGAATCCCAAGTACCTTATCAACCTACAGTTGAACTCTTACCCCAATACCCAATCGGACTTGATCTGTAGTGACAGTTCCCCCTTTTGATGCACGGCTCCCAAGTACGTGACTAACCAGATGCGCGGATCCCAGTACGCGACTTCAAACACCAACTTTAGGAAGAGAGGTTGGCTACAGAGTTCTTCAGATCATCCTATGCATGAAGATCAGGAAGATGCTTGGTCACAAAACCCTAAGGTGCACAATACACAGCAACTTCTTGAAGAAGATGATCTAGGTTAAGAACTTCGTCTTAGAGCACAATTTGCTTGAACAAGGATTGCTCAATGCTTCTGCAACTTGTGTCTATGTTGACGGCTCTTAAAACACTCCTTAAATATGTTTAGGGTTAGAAGAAAAGAAGGCCCAAAAACACATTCACGGATCCCAAGAAAATCAGATTAGAATTCTGACTTTTGTAAATCTCGACAGCTAGCAGGTGTCGAGGTAGGTGTCGAGAAGGTGTCGAGCTTTAAAAATTCTGCACTTCAACTTGCTTTTTCTTGGACAGACTTGATGACTTCAACACTTGATCTTGAAACATAGTTTCTTGAAGTATTAAATACACCTAGAACTACCCAATTACAAGTAGAGTGCGTTTTGTCAAAGGATTAGCCAATTTACATAAAATGTGACATATGTTCCTAACATGTAAACACATATGTCCTAACAATCTCCCCCTTTGGCAATCCGTGACAAAACCACAATCAACAAATGAACATATGAGAGAAGTCATGAATCACTCAACTCATATTCACTTGTTACATACAATAAAATCTATCCTAACACAAACTCTTAAAGAACTTTGCAAAAAGAGAGTTTATGGCAAGTAGACTTTGACAACCTGTATTTCTGAAACACTTATAAACAAAACTCATCAAGGCATCTTGTGTGAAACAGAAATAATTAGATTGCATACAAATATAAAGAACATGTGTATAAAGAGAGAAAAGAAACAACACATGAAGAGGTAGGTGAAAAAGAAACATACATCCATATATATAGAAGATAAGTACAATGTATGTAAACTGATATACAAGACCAATGTATCTAATAAGACTAGAAAAGAAAAAGATACATCAAAAGCCTCACTACATCCCTCAAAAAGTATGAACACTCCCCCTAACAACAATGTCCTATCCTAACTCTCTCATAATCCAAAACTACTCCCCCTTTTTGTCAAGAATGACAAAGGGTAGAGTGTCATGTAGACATCTCATCAGTAGAGCTAGCATCTCCATCATCATCATCTGAAGCATCATCGTCATCACCATCATCATCATCATCCTCAGAGTCAGAATCTGAATCCACTGGAGGAGGTGGTGGAGGAGAAGCCTCAGAAGCAAAACCACCCATGGTCGCCTGCCGTCGTGCAATACGACCAACACGAACATTCACCTGATACAACTCAGTGGTGAGTGTATCGAGGCGAGCATCCATGCGCTGCAGCTGCGCCATAATGTCTCCAAGAGATACATCGCTGGAGGAAGGAAGAGGAGTCGATGTAGATGGAGCAGATCTGGATGGAGCCGAACGGGAGGGAGGAGTGAAATCCGGCTGTCTCGCCCTGAACTGTGCCTCACTACGTTTTACGGTAGCGGCATCTATGGCAGAGATGTGTGTGAAGTGGTCGGACGAGGGAAAAGGGATGGAAAAATGGCGTAGAATCCTCGTGATAGCGGAAGGAAAGATGAGCTTATCACGGGACGCCGCATCTAAATGAACATCTATGATAGAGAAAATGAAGTGGGAAGGAAAATCTATCGTGAGATGCTCAAGTAGAGAAAGCAAGAAACGAGCACGAGGCTCGGTGATAGAGTTATAATGGGAAAGAGGATGAAGTACACAAGTCATCACCATGTTAAGGAATCTAGGACCTTTAGCAAAAGGTCTACATGATGTGTACATATGCTCACCCCACTCAGAAGGGCGCTCACAGAAAGCAGAAATGAGCTCATCCCTGGACACAGTCCTCAGTCGCTCACAAGTAGGATAGTCAGGAAACTCTATCCTAGGAACTCTAAGAACATCCGCAACCAGCTGCGGTGTGACAGAAATGCGCGTACCTTGAACGCGAGTATGAAAGAGAGGTACTGAACGATCAATCCCGTACATGTTGGAGTAAAACTCCTGAATAAGTACGAGAGGACAAGTGACCGGGACGTCACACAGTGACTCCCATCCCCTACTGTGAATGACAGAGGGAAGGTCAGTGTCGGCAAAGTCTGCCAGAACGACGTGGCGTTCCGAATGAACACCTCGTTTAGAAAAGTTCTCAGTAAATGCCTTGTAGGCATCTCCATCACGGAACCGAAGATTATGAGGAGCAGTATCAGAAGATGAAGAAGCTCCAGAACGCAGAGGGTTCCGAGCAGGAGTGGATTTACGTTTAGGTGCCATAGGTGCAACTAACGTAAAACAATGAGAAAAGAGATAGAGAGGGAGACAATCAGAAAAGTCCCAAACAGTTCTAATATCAAAATATGTTGAACAAAATGGACGTATGCATGGGAATGCATGATCATGTGACATGCTAACATAAAAAGCATCATGGGCTCAGCCCAATCCAATCCTAGCAGCACACAAACAAGAATCACACAACTAAATGCATGAAAATATCATTCTGATGCACATGGAATGCAATGTATGACATTTTAAACACTTTTTATTGAAAACCCAACCCAAAATTTCAATAAAAACTCAATGATTTTGAAAAACCCAAAGTTTTCAAAAACTTTAAAACCTAAGTTTCAAAACCATGAAATGCATGAAGAATGAAGGAAAACAAGATCATACCAGGTGATTCGAAGCAAGGAAGTGCCAGAAATCACGTTGGATGAAGGTTGGAGAGAAGAAAATATCTCTGGAAGTTGAACCGCCTCGGACAGATCGAAGAGAGATCGAGAAAGTGAGAAGAAAATCGCGATCGCAGCTTTTATAGAACCTTCAGTAAATCTCGACAGCAAAGGTGTCGAGAGGTATCGAGATGGTGTCGAGACAGGTATCGAGAGAAAATGCCTTCGACAGCTAAGGTATCGAGGAGGTGTCGAGGTACCAAACAGCTCATCCAACATCAGAATCTCGATCGATCGACGTGGTGTCGAGGAGGTATCGAGGAGACAGAGATTTTCTCGATCGATCCACCAGGTGTCGAGGAGGTATCGAGATTGCGATAAAGAAAAGGCTTAGAGGCTCGACAGCTGAACAGGTATCGAGGAGGTATCGAGAAGGTGTCGAGCCAGCTATGAAATGCAGTTTTTCGAGAAGTGAAAAACACAAACATGAATGCAATCAAGACATGCACCTCAACCATGATCCAACCAACATAAAAAGCTCTCAATTAACATCTCTTAATGAAAAAAATGAGCACATGGATCTCCCAAGAACACACACACACACTAAACAAGTCTAACAAATTTTATATTTCAAAAATAAGTCATGACAGTTTAGTGAGCATACAAAAGCACATGTAAACCTTTGTGATGGCCAAATCACATTGTACCTGCACATGTATCAAAAGTAGCAAAGAGTATTGCGTGTTGTGTGAAAAACATCGCAAGATTGCATATGTGTATACATGTTATGACGATCTGAGATATGAGCAGATAACTTTAACTCACACACAATCATAACTGTTTGATGGGGACTATCACCTTCGAGGTACATCCTATAACTCCCACATCTCCTAGAATACACGCTTGCAACCATTTTAAAGCATTTTTAATCTTTTTGCTTTTTATTTCTTTGCATATTTTCTTTTTAAGCATATCATACATGGGCTTATGAGAAAGAAAAGAAATACCCATTGATATTTTGACATTTCAATTTTGCTATGCCTAAGCACACAAATGTCATTGACATCACACTTTTGCTATGCCGGAGCATACAGATGTCATTAATGATTGGCGGGCAACAGTGGTGAGATGGTTATTTATGCCTTTCTCTTAGGATTTTCTAGTCCTACCCGTCAAAAAGAGTGATATGAGTGTTAAGTCTAAGAAATAACCTAATCTTACTCATCACAAACACGAGCCACAAAGCTCACTTGCTTAGTTGTGCATAGGAATGCTCATCTAAGCTACAAGAGATACAAAGTTTAGAAAACTTTGTTTCATTGGCCATCTAAGGTACACAAGTACCAAAGTACACAAAACACACACTGTTTTTGTATTTTTCAATTTTTCAATTTTTTTTTTTATTTTTATATGAAAAACAAAATAAACAAAACTGAAAGTAAACACACAAAGACATGTTAAGAAAAAAAAACAAAACAATGCATAAAACTAGATGCAAATGCATGAGGAAGGGAAAGAGGATAGGGAAATCACTCCATGGAGATAACACCAATGTTTTGACGAAGGAATTCAAAGCGTTTGCTGTCAAGAGGTTTAGTAAACAAATCGGCCTTCTGATCATCGGTGTGAATGAACTCAAGAGTGAGAATACCATCTTCGACAAGCTCCCTAATGAAGTGATGTCGAATCTCTATGTGTTTGGTTCGAGAATGTTGAACCGGATTCTTAGAGATATTTATGGCACTGGTATTGTCACAATAGATAGTAAGATGATCTTGACAAATGCCATAATCATGAAGGAGTTTTTGCATCCAGAGGAGTTGTGTGCAACAGCTACCAGCAGCAATGTACTCAGCTTCAGCAGTGGATAAGGAGATGGAGTTCTGCTTTTTGCTCATCCAAGAGACAAGATTGTTGCCTACATAAAAACAACCCCCTGAAGTACTCTTCCTATCATCAGCATTCCCAGCCCAATCCGCATCGGAATATCCAGCTAAGACATTATTAGTGTCCTTGCTGTACCACACACCGAACTCAGCGGTAGTTTTGACATACTTTATAATTCTTTTTAAAGCAGTCATATGTGATTCTTTGGGATTAGCTTGATATCTAGCGCACACACCAACACTGTAGCTAATGTCAGGTCTACTAGCAGTAAGGTAAAGAAGACTACCTATCATGCTTCTATAAAGAGAAGGATCAACACTCTTACCTAACACATCTACAGTGAGTTTAACATTAGGGCTCATAGGGGTACGAACAGAACTAGCAGATTCCAAGCCAAATTTTTTTACAAGATTCTTAGCATACTTAGATTGGGATAGAAAAATACCTGAATCTTGTTGACGAATCTGCAATCCGAGGAAGTGAGTCAGCTCTCCAATCATGCTCATCTCGAACTCTGCTTGCATGAGCCTTGAGAAGTCGTGAGCAAGTTCATCCTTAGTCGACCCAAAGATGATATCATCAACATACACTTGAGCAACCATCAATTCACCATCTTCCTTTTTGACGAAGAGAGTTTGATCAGCTTTTCCTCTTGTGAACCCATGTGACATAAGATATTGTGTGAGTCTGTCATACCAAGCTCTAGGGGCTTGCTTTAGACCATAAAGTGCCTTTTTGAGATATAATACATGATCCGGAAAGTGTGGATCAATGAATCCTTTTGGTTGAGCCACATAAACATCCTCTTTCAGCAGCCCATTCAAAAAGGCAGTTTTTACATCCATCTGATAAAGTTTGAATTTCAGGTGACATGCTAGGGCAAGCAGAATTCTGATGGACTCCATTCTAGCAACTGGGGCAAATGTTTCATCATAGTCTACTCCTTCCATCTGAGAGTATCCTTGAGCCACAAGTCGAGCCTTGTTTCGAATCACATTGCCTTCTTCATCGGTCTTGTTGCGGAAAATCCACTTTGTACCAATGATGTGCTCACCCTCCGGTCTAGGTACAAGAGTCCAAACATCATTCCTCTGAAACTGGAGCAGTTCATCATGCATTGCTTCAACCCAACTTTCATCTTGTAGTGCTTCCTCCACTTTCTTGGGTTCAACCTGTGACAAATAGCAAGAATAAGACACAAAGTTAGCAACACATTTATCAACTGTTCGTTTCCTTAATGTGAGTTCATTCAAGTTTCCCACAATAACTTCTGGAGGATGATTTAATTTAATTCTTGAGGAAGGTCCTTTCTCCTGACGAGATTCAGAATCAGGTGAAGTAGGAATTTCTGCAGACTCTTCCACAACACTTGGAGTACCTGGAACATCAGGAGATGCAGGTTCTCGATCAACAATGTCTTGAACTTCTGTAGGCTCAGTGGGAGGAGTTTCCTTGGGAAGTTCATCAATGCCTTTTTCAGAATTGGAATCTGAAGACTCATCAATGACAACATTCACAGTCTCCATTACCTTCATAGTTCTTTTGTTGTATACCCGATAGGCCTTGCTGGTAGAAGAATAGCCTAAAAATATACCTTCATCACTTCTAGAGTCAAACTTTCCCACATTTTCTCTATCCTTGAGGATGAAGCAAGTACTTCCAAAGATTCTGAAATACTTCACATTTGGCTTTCTTCCTTTCCATAACTCATAGGGAGTCTTTTTGGTACCGGGTCTGAAGTACACCCTATTTACTGTATGACATGCAGTATTTATGGCTTCTCCCCATAGGTTTCGAGCCACATCTTTGTTATGCAACATGGCTCTGGCCATCTCTTGAATAACTCTATTCTTTCTTTCTACCACACCATTCTGTTGAGGAGTAATCGGTGCAGAGAATTCTTGAGATATACCTGATTTCAAGCAGAAGGATTCCATGTAGGAATTCTCAAATTCTTTACCATGGTCACTTCGAATTCGATCAATCTTCAAATTCTTTTCATTCTGCAGTCTTGTGCACAAGGCCTCAATGTGCTCGGGAGCATCAGACTTGGATCGAAGTAAGATGACCCAAGTGTATCTGGTGAAGTCGTCTACCACTACCATGATATATCTCTTACCACCAAGAGATTCAGTTCTGGTTGGACCCATAAGATCTAAGTGCAACAATTCCAATGGTCTGGAAGTAGCAGATGCCTGAGTGCTTGGATGCTTGGCTTTTGTCTGTTTCTCAAGTTGACATGGTCCACATACCACATTGCTCATTCTACTGAGCTTTGGTATCCCCAAGACAGATTCATGCTTAGAGACAATGGATAGATGCTTGTAACTAGCATGTCCCATCCGTTGGTGCCATAGATCCTCATTAGGCAAACGAATGCTATTACACATTATATCAGCATCAGGTACCAATCCATAACAATTGTCCAAAGTACGAACCCCACTGATGAGATTCTTTCCGGACTCATCCATGACAAGACACTTTCCTTTTGAGAACAGCACCATGAAGTCTTGATCACATATCTGACTTATGCTTAGTAGATTCACCCTCAGGCCTTCTACATAGAGAACATTTGCAATGTCTGGTAGTCCTGGTAGAGATATGATTCCTTTCCCTTTAATCTGTGACTTGCTTCCATCACCAAAAGTCACATTTCCACCTTTCTTAGGCTCAAAGATCTTGAAGAGAGATCTATCTCCAGTCATGTGTCTTGAGCAACCACTGTCAAGATACCAAAGGCATGTATCCATCACTTTGAATGCAGATTTCATCATGAAACATACTTCATGCTTGGATGACAAGTCAGATGGAACAGTTCTTTCTCTCAACTGCCATCTACTAGCTAAGCCTTGAACTTTTACTTTTCTCAAACGAACTCTTTTGCAGATTTTCATTCTGAGACAGTCTAGTTTCTTCTTAGCCAAACTGAGATCTTTTACCATAATCATTATAAGTGAATTCAAATAACTTTTAGACTTGTGTTTTCTGAGACACTCAAACAAATAGTGATTAGAAAAACAAGATGTATTTGAAAACCTAGATCTCTTAAAGCCGGTCATAGCCATGACAAACAGGGGTCAATGGATCAACACAGCAAAGATTTAACCTAATCAGAGTGTGCCTGCTCTGATACCACTTGTTAGGCCACAAACTGAATGACCCCTTGTGATTTAAACTAATTAATTAATTAAGTCAAGTTATTAATTAATCAATTTAACATGCAAATACGTGGCAGCACAAACAAATCACCGAATAACTAAATATGCAGCGGAAAATAAAAGACACGGTGATTTGTTCACGAATGGGGAAAAACCCTAACGGCAAAAACCCCACCGAGTGATTTTCAGGTCACCACTCCCGAAACTCCACTATTATCAAATCAAGCAGTTACAAATAAGGAATCCCAAGTACCTTATCAACCTACAGTTGAACTCTTACCCCAATACCCAATCGGACTTGATCTGTAGTGATAGTTCCCCCTTTTGATGCACGGCTCCCAAGTACGTGACTAACCAGATGCGCGGATCCCAGTACGCGACTTCAAACACCAACTTTAGGAAGAGAGGTTGGCTACAGAGTTCTTCAGATCATCCTATGCATGAAGATCAGGAAGATGCTTGGTCACAAAACCCTAAGGTGCACAATACACAGCAACTTCTTGAAGAAGATGATCTAGGTTAAGAACTTCGTCTTAGAGCACAATTTGCTTGAACAAGGATTGCTCAATGCTTCTGCAACTTGTGTCTATGTTGACGGCTCTTAAAACACTCCTTAAATATGTTTAGGGTTAGAAGAAAAGAAGGCCCAAAAACACATTCACGGATCCCAAGAAAATCAGATTAGAATTCTGACTTTTGTAAATCTCGACAGCTAGCAGGTGTCGAGGTAGGTGTCGAGAAGGTGTCGAGATTTAAAAATTCTGCACTTCAACTTACTTTTTCTTGGACAGACTTGATGACTTCAACACTTGATCTTGAAACATAGTTTCTTGAAGTATTAAATACACCTAGAACTACCCAATTACAAGTAGAGTGCGTTTTGTCAAAGGATTAGCCAATTTACATAAAATGTGACATATGTTCTTAACATGTGAACACATATGTCCTAACAATCTCCCCCTTTGGCAATCCGTGACAAAACCACAACCAACAAATGAACATATGAGAGAAGTCATGAATCACTCAACTCATATTCACTTGTTACATACAATAAAATCTATCCTAACACAAACTCTTGAAGAACTTTGCAAAAAGAGAGTTTATGGCAAGTAGACTTTGACAACCTGTATTTCTGAAACACTTATAAACAAAACTCATCAAGGCATCTTGTGTGAAACAGAAATAATTAGATTGCATACAAATATAAAGAACATGTGTATAAAGAGAGAAAAGAAACAACACATGAAGAGGTAGGTGAAAAAGAAACATACATCCACATATATAGAAGATAAGTACAATGTATGTAAACTGATATACAAGACCAATGTATCTAACAAGACTAGAAAAGAAAAAGATACATCAAAAGCCTCACTACATCCCTCAAAAAGTATGAACACTCCCCCTATCAAAAATGTCCTATACTAACTCTCCCCCTAAGATGACTACTCTCATAATCCAAAACTACTCCCCTTTTTTGTCACGAATGACAAAGGGTAGAGTGTCATGTAGACATCTCATCAGTAGAGCTAGCATCTCCATCATCATCATCATCTGAAGCATCATCGTCATCACCATCATCATCATCATCCTCAGAGTCAGAATCTGAAGCCACTGGAGGAGGTGGTGGAGGAGAAGCCTCAGAAGCAAAACCACCCATGGTCGCCTGCCATCGTGCAATACGACCAACACGAACATTCACCTGATACAACTCAGTGGTGAGTGTATCGAGGCGAGCATCCATGCGCTGCAGCTGCGCCATAATGTCTCCAAGAGATACATCGCTGGAGGAAGGAAGAGGAGTCGATGTAGATGGAGCAGATCTGGATGGAGCCGCACGGGAGGGAGGAGTGAAATCCGGCTGTCTCGCCCTGAACTGTGCCTCACTACGTTTTACGGTAGCGGCATCTATGGCAGAGATGTGTGTGAACTGGTCGGACGAGGGAAAAGGGATGGAAAAATGGCGTAGAATCCTCGTGATAGCGGAAGGAAAGATGAGCTTATCACGGGACGCCGCATCTAAATGAACATCTATGATAGAGAAAATGAAGTGAGAAGGAAAATCTATCGTGAGATGCTCAAGTAGAGATAGCAAGAAACGAGCACGAGGCTCGGTGATAGAGTTATAATGGGAAAGAGGATGAAGTACAAAAGTCATCACCATGTTAAGGAATCTAGGACCTTTAGCAAAAGGTCTACATGATGTGTACATATGCTCACCCCACTCAGAAGGGCGCTCACAGAAGGCAGAAATGAGCTCATCCCTGGACACAGTCCTCAGTCGCTCACAAGTAGGATAGTCAGGAAACTCTATCCTAGGAACCCTAAGCACATCCGCCACTAGCTGCGGTGTGATAGGGATGCGCGTACCTCGAACGCGAGTGAAAAAGAGAGGTACTGAACGATCAATCCCGTGCATGTTGGAGTAAAACTCCTGAATCAGCACGAGAGGACAAGTGACCGGGATGTCACACAGTGACCCCCATCCCCTACTGTGAATGACAGAGGGAAGGTCAATGTCGGCAAAGTCTGCCAGAACAACGTGGCGTTTCGAATGAACACCTCGTTTAGAAAAGTTCTCAGTAAATGCCTTGTAGGCATCTCCATCACGGAACCGAAGATTATGAGGAGCAGTATCAGAAGATGAAGAAGCTCCAGAACGCAGAGGGTTCCGAGCAGGAATGGATTTACGTTTAGGTGCCATAGGTGCAACTAACGTAAAACAATGAGAAAAGAGATAGAGAGGGAGACAATCAGAAAAGTCCCAATAAGTTCAAATATAACAATATCTTGAACAAAAATGGACGTATGCATGGGAATGCATGATCATGTGACATGCAAACATGAATAACATCATGGGCTCAGCCCAATCCAATCCTATCAGCACACAGACAAGAATCACACAACTAAATGCATGAACATATCATTCTAATGCACATGGAATGCAATGCATGACATTTTAAACTCTTTTTATTGAAAACCCAACCCAAGATTTCAATAAAAACTCAATGATTTTGAAAAACCCAAAGTTTTCAAAGAAAAACCCAAAACCTAAGTTTTAAAACATGAAATGCATGAAAAACAAAGGATAACAAGATCATACCAGGTGATTTGAAGCAAGAAAGTGCCAGAAATCAAGTTGAATGAAGGTTGGAGAGAAGAAAACTGCTCAGGAAGACGAACCGCCTCGGACAGATCGAAGAGAGATCGAGAGAAATGAGAGAAAAATCGCGAACGAAGCTTATATAGGATCTCCAGTAAATCTCGACAGCAGAGGTGTCGAGAGGTATCGAGATGCTGTCGAGAACGGTATCGAGAGAATATGCCTTCGACAGCTAAGGTATCGAGGAGGTATCGAGGTACCAAACAGCTCATCCAACATCAGAATCTCGATCGATCGACGTGGTGTCGAGAAGGTATCGAGCAGACAGAGAGAATCTCGATCGATCCACCAGGTGTCGAGGAAGTGTCGAGATTGCGATAAGAAAAAGACTATAGAGGCTCGACAGCTGACCAGGTATCGAGGAGGTATCGAGAAGGTGTCGAGCCAGCTATGAAATGCAGTTTTTAAAGAAGTGAAAAACACAGACATGAATGCAATCAAGACATGCACCTCAAACATGATCCAACCAACATATGAATCTCTCAAAAATCATCTCTCAATGAAAATTTAAGCACATGGATCTCCCAAAAACACACACACACACTAAACAAGTCTAACTAATTTTATATTTCAAAAATAAGTCATGACAGTTTAGTGAGCATACAAAAGCACATGTAAACCTTTGTGATGGCCAAATCACATTGTACCTGCACATGTATCAAAAGTAGCAAAGAATATTGCGTGTTGTGTGTGAAAAACATCGCAAGATTGCATATGTGTATACATGTTATGATGATCTGAGATATGAGCAAATAACTTTAACTCACACACAATCATAACTGTTTGATGGGGACTATCACCTTCGAGGTACATCCTATAACTCCCACATCTCCTAGAAT
Source organism: Quercus gilva (assembly GCA_023621385.1). Taxonomy (NCBI): domain Eukaryota; kingdom Viridiplantae; phylum Streptophyta; class Magnoliopsida; order Fagales; family Fagaceae; genus Quercus; species Quercus gilva. The sequence goes on along the minus strand of CM042476.1, from coordinate 103,849,380 downwards.
ACACGCTTGCAACCATTTTTAAAGCATTTTTAATCTTTTTGCTTTTTATTTCTTTGCATATTTTCTTTTTAAGCATATCATACATGGGCTTATGAGAAAGAAAAGAAATACCCATTGATATTTTGACTTTTCAATTTTGCTATGCCTAAGCACACAAATGTCATTGACATCACACTTTTGCTATGCCGAAGCATACAGATGTCATTAATGATTGGCGGGCAACAGTGGTGAGATGGTTATTAATGCCTTTCTCTTAGGATTTTCTAGTCCTACCCGTCAAAAAGAGTGATATGAGTGTTAAGTCTAAGAATAACCTAATCTTACTCATCACAAACAAGAGCCACAAAGCTCACTTGCTCAGTTGTGCATAAGGATGCTCATCTAAGCTACAAGAGATACAAAGTTTAGAAAACTTTGTTTCATTGGCCACCTAAGGTACACAAGTACCAAAGTACACAAAACACACACTGTTTTTGTATTTTTCAATTTTTCAATTTTTTTTTTTATTTTTATATGAAAAACAAAATAAACAAAACTGAAAGTAAACACACAAAGACATGTTAAGAAAAAACAAAACAATGCATAAAACTAGACTGACTCAGCAAAAATGCAAAACACACAAGCAATGCAAAAAAAACAAAAAGGGAGAAGAAAGTGATAATATCACTTAGAGTCCTTTTTCTTCTACACCTTGGAAGAACCTTTCCTTTGATTAAGACTTTGAAACGGCGGTGAGGGGGAAGGATTACACCCGTTCAAGTTCGAAAGGAACATGAGGGCTTTCAGAAGATCTCCAAGAGGAGCAAGAGAGGATTGAAGCTGATTTTGGCTTCCAGATGCTGTCATACTGTTGCTCTTTTGGGTGGCTAGCCACTTGTAGCAATTTGGTCGAGTATGACCTGCAGCTCCATAATGATAACAGAGATGCTGCTTCTTTTGTTTAGGCTTTTGAGAGTTAGCCTTCTTATCCCTAGGGAGTTTAGCATCTTTCTTTTCTGATTTAGGGGGTGCTCCTAAGATGGATTTACCCTTGTCTATGTTCTCACTAGCTAATTCAGTTTTAACATCAATGTTCTCAATTTTAACATTATTAGCAGGAGGAACAAAAACAGTAGAACTAGTAGAAGCAGAGTTAGAGAAAGAAAGACCATACCCTAAACCTGTTCGATCTGAAGCAGATTTCTGGTTGCTGAGCATCTCATCAAGTTTTGCACTTGACGTCCTCTCCAGTTGAGCTCTGACTTGAAACAGCTCTGCTTCAAGCTTCAAGCTTCTTGGTCTTCTCAGCCAGGAAGTTGTTCTCAAACCTCAGTGCTCCAATAGTTTGATTCGCCTCATCAAACTTTGTGGACAATTCTTCTCTATCGAGTTCCACATCACTGAGCTTCTTGGTGGCCAGCCTATATAACTTCTCATGCTTTTCAGAGAGCTTGTAAAGCTTCTCATAGGCTGAATGGATATCATCTTTGTCATCCATCTTTTCACATTCAGTGTCCACCAATTCTTCTTCTTCTTCTTCAACAATCCCATCAGTAGAATTGACTGAAGCAGTGAAAGCATTTAGGATTCCGTCATCCTCATTATCGGAATCATCTTCAGGCTCAGTGTCACTAAGGGTTGCAGCTAGAGCCTTGCTCTTCCCAATGCTTTTCAGATATGTAGGACACTCATTTTTCATGTGTCCAAACCCGTGACACCCAAAGCACTTTGGTCCTGCAGGAACAGTGTACTGACCGCCATCCTTGGCATCCTTCCTTCCCTTGTCTTGGCTCTTGAACTGTGAAGAACTGGATTGCCTGCGGTCTTTGTCGAAGCTCCTCCCATTGGCATTCTTCATAAATTTCTTGAACTGCCTCGTAATGTAGGACTTCATCTTTGAATCTTCGTCATCGGAAGACTCATCTGTATCACTGCTCTTCGCCTTCAGGGCCATGCTCTTGCCCTTGCTTGACTTGCCTATCCTTGATAACCCTAGCTCGTAGGTCTGCAAGTTCCCAACCAGCTCAGTCAAAGGAATTTTATCAATGTCCTTTGATTCTTCAATTGCCGTAATCTTGGCATGAAATCTCTCAGGTAGAGATCTGAGCACCTTCCTTACAACTTTGGGTTCAGGGATGGTTTCCCCAAGATTGAAGGCTGAGTTCACTATGTCTTTCAGCTTGGCATAGAACTCATCGAACGACTCATCCTCCTCCATCTTAATTTCTTCAAAGCTAGTAGTGAGCCTTTGTAGCTTTGAATCTTTGACAGCCTTTGTTCCTTCATAGGTTGTCTGGAGGATGGTCCACGCCTCCTTGGCAGTTTCTGTTGAGGATATCTTCTTGAACTCCTCATTGGTGACAGCGCTAAATAGAGCATTCAGCGCTCTGCTGTTGAAGTTCGCCGCCTTGATCTTGGCTTCATCCCAATCAGCCGGCGCTTCTTTTGGCTTTGTCCAGCCAATCTCCACAGCTTGCCACACCTTCTCATCTAAGGATTGCAAAAAAGCTCTCATGCGTACCTTCCAGTAGGCATAGTTAGTCCCATCAAATAAAGGAGGTATAATAAGAGATTGTCCTCTATCCATGACAAACAGGGGTCAATGGATCAATCACAGCAAAGATTAATAACTAATCAGAGTGTGCCCGCTCTGATACCACTTGATAGGCCACAAACTGAATGACCCCTTGTGATTTAAACTAATTAATTAATTAAGTCAAGTTATTAATTAATCAATTTAACATGCAAATACGTGGCAGCACAAACAAATCACCGAATAACTAAATATGCAGCGGAAAATAAATGACACGGTGATTTGTTCACGAATGGGGAAAAACCCTAACGGCAAAAACCCCACCGGGTGATTTTCAGGTCACCACTCCCGAAACTCCACTATTATCAAATCAAGCAGTTACAAATAAGGAATCCCAAGTACCTTATCAACCTACAGTTGAACTCTTACCCCAATACCCAATCGGACTTGATCTGTAGCGACAGTTTCCCCTTTTGATGCACGGCTCCCAAGTACGTGACTAACCAGATGCGCGGATCCCAGTACGCGACTTCAAACACCAACTTTAGAAAGAGAGGTTGGCTGCAAAGTTCTTCAGATCATCCTATGCAATGAAGATCAGGAAGATGCTTGGTCACAAAACCCTATGGTGCAAAGTACACAGCAACTTCTTGAAGAAGATGAACTAGGTCAAGAACTTCGTCTTAGAGCACAATTTGCTTGAACAAGGATTGCTCAATGCTTATGCAACTTGTGTCTATGTTGACGGCTCTTAAAACACTCCTTAAATATGTTTAGGGTTAGAAGAAAAGAAGGCCCAAAAACACATTCACGGATCCCAAGAAAATCAGATTAGAATTCTGACTTTTGTAAATCTCGACAGCTAGCAAGTGTCGAGGTAGGTGTCGAGATTTAAAAATTCTGCACTTCAACTTACTTTTTCTTGGACAGACTTGATAACTTCAACACTTGATCTTGAAACATAGTTTCTTGAAGTATTAAATACACCTAGAACTACCCAATTACAAGTAGAGTGCGTTTTGTCAAAGGATTAGCCAATTTACATAAAATGTGACATATGTTCTTAACATGTGAACACATATGTCCTAACATTATTCATCATATATTTGTGAAATCCAATTTCATAAATAAATACTTTAGTAACTCCTTACTAAAGTGGTTGGGCCCGACACTCTAAATAACCAAACCCATTAAACTCATCTCAAGTGAATATTTTATATCTCCGTTAAGAGATTATGAATTCCATCTTGAGAATATATGTTTCATCAATACTAAATGCGGCTGCCCAACATACTGAGGTTTTGATCGTGTCTTTTAGATCTCACTCCTAATATATTAAAGCAATTTACACCTCATGATCAGGTCCATTATTCTCTTAGGATTTAGAGTTGATGTGAATAGAAGTCGTGAGATTTATTATTCATTTGACAGTCGTTAGGAGAATAATAAATCTCACAGCGGTCCAGTGCAATATGTCTTAACTCTCAAAACATATCAACTAGAAGTCTTCACTTCCATGATCAAGACAAATCATCTTAGTTGATATGTTATAGTCTTTGTAGATGAAATGCCCAATTTCATCACCGACTATGAATTAAAATTCTAAGTTTACAAAAAACTTGTGATTTATATCTTCTATGACTTTTCACATAAATCACATACTATGTATTTCATGACTAAGATAATGTCTCATTAGTTCATCAATAAATAGTCTCATATAATTAAACAATTTAATTTTTTATGACATGCCAATAAATTGGATTTTAGGGCATAAACCCCACAATCTCCCACTTGCCCTCAAAGACAATTTACTATATATCCGACACTTATTTCCTTTAGAGTAATTCATAATCACTCTAAGGCAAGGTTTGGAAATAAGTTTTAGTTAGATTTATTGCATAAATTATCTTTTCTACTACTTTATCTCACGTACTCAAATCACTTTAATGAGATAATACTTACGCTTAATGTGTATCTTCACCACCTAGGATGAACACATATCTTGAAGTCCAACTTCATCAATCACAATCAAACTACAAGTCAGTATTTATACAACTGGTAACCATCAAATCCTCACTTTGGTAGACAAGCATATAGTCCCTCATTCTCCTAAATATTTGAGTATATGCTTTACTTCCACTAAATTAAGTGATCTTTGATTCAATTGATATTTGCTTACCATGCCCACCACAAAATAGATATTTAGCTTAGTATATAGCATAGCATAAATACTTCCTATTGATATGGTATTAGGAACCATCTTAATATGCTCTTCCTTTTATATGTCTTAGGACTATGGTCCTATATAAAGGAACTTCAAACTTAAAAGGAAAGAATCCTTTCTTGAAGAAATGCATGCTATAATTGGCTATAATCTAATCTATTTAAGCAGTTTGAGAAAGACCCAACATCCTAATTCTTGAATTTTAACAAAGTTTAATTCATAGGATGTGACCAGTCTTTCCCAAGTACTTTATATCAAACTAGACTAGACAACAAAAAAACTTCATTGATGATAATAACTCTACATCATTCTAAATGATTAGAATGTCATCAACATACATTAAGAAATTTATTATTCTATATAACTTTTACACACATAAGGCTTTTAAATACTTTAGCAATTTAGAATCAAGAATCATTATTCTTCACCCTCCCACCCACAAGCAAATGGATAAGCAGAAGTTGCAAACCGATCCTTGTTGAAGATCATCAAGACTTGGCTTGAGGGGGCAAAAGGAGTATGGCCAGACGAGCTACCAAGCGTTCTATGGGCTTACAGGACGACTGTGAGGACCCCCACAGCAGAAACGTTTTTCAAACTAGCCTATGGAAGTGAAGCAGTTATACTTGCAGAAGTGCACATGGCAAACCACAAGGTGATGAAGAATCAGGACAAGGATAACAAAGGACAACTTCATCTTAACCTTGATCTGATAGACGAGGTAAGGATGAATGTGAAGCAAAGGATAACAATGTATAAAAACCTCATGGCCAGGCAATATGATGCAATGGTGAAATCCAGGCACTTCAACATTGGGGACTTCATCCTAAAAAAGGTCTCTTTGGCAACTAGAAACCAAGCCCATGAGAAACTTGGACCTAATTGGGAAGGACCCTACAGGGTTATTAATTGCAAGAGACAAAAGGATCATATTACTTAGAAGCCCTGAACGGGAGAAAGCTAGAGCACCTTGGAATGTTGAGCATTTAAAAAGATATTACCAATAGAATATCATCCTAGACGTTGTGGACACCCTAGAGGAGCTAAAGTTATGTGTTGCTTTCCATTACTTACATTTACTTGAGTTTGTTATTAGTATTATATGTTGTGTTTCAATTCCCTAAAGGTGCATCAGTTTCTAAACTGTGTGCTGTCTATGGATTATGGACAAAGTCATGGACTTGGTTTGTTTGTTTGTACATATGTTTAATTCCCTAAAGCACCATCTTCTAAGTATGTGCCAAAACTTGTGGACGATGTTTTGTAAATATTGTTTGGATTTCCAATGTACATAAAGTTGTGTGAATTTCTAATTCTCATGTTGTTGAGGTTCTCATTAAAACTAATCCACAAGAAGGTTAAAAGCCCAAGATGAGTAAAGTCTCTGGACACAGGGATGTAACGTCTATATGTTTTCCTTGAAATAAGGATAAAGCTTCTATATGCTTTCCTTGAAATAAGGATAAAGTAGAGAAATAAGCTTAAGGCATACTCGTCTTATCAATGGACAAGGAAAAACTTAAAGCATATTCATCCAAGCAATGGACAATAAAATGCGTGCATGTAAAAATATTCAAAATACATGGATAAATTTAACTAGCTAAAACAATCCAATCTTTGGACAAGTAAAAGCTGGAAACATCTTACCTAAAGACGAGTGTAAATTGTCCAACCTATGGACGAAAAATAGAACTAGCCATTAAATCTTTGGACAAATAAAGCTAGCAAAATCAATGCCATTCATAAGACAAGTTATACTTGAAAAATTTACAGAATGGTAGAAATGTTGAACATGGGGAAATTATTTTAACATGGACGAACTAAAGGCCTTCATGAGTGGACAGACCACACTTAAAACCAGTATAATATGGGTGATGTAAATAAATAAAATTCATCCATCTAATAACATGTTCAATAGTAAACAAAAAGTGATGGAAGTAAACATTCATTCACAAAAGTTTAGAAGAGGGTAGACAAACACCGTCCAAAAACCCTTATAAAGCCTAAGAGGCAATTGTATCAAAGCTTGTCCCAAAGATTATAGACGAGTAAAACGTAATTGGATAAATTTAAATGGTCCAAAACAAACGGACCTCATACTTAAAAAGAAAAGAAAAAAAAAAACTAAGATGATAAAATTTCAAACATTTTTATTGTGGGGGGTTATCTCCAGTTTTAGGCTCGTCCTGGGTAGGATGGGTGGTAGCATCGTCCTTAATGTTTACATCTTTAGAACTCGTTTGGAGGAGAGAGCATGTAGCACCAAGGTTGAGCTTGATGGAGCTGAAGTCAACTTCAGGGAAGCGTTCTATCGTATCCATATCAAAATCTTCAAAGCCAGCAACGTAGTTTGTGTCCAAAAGACCAGTGAACTAGTTGGAAGCTTTAAACTCCTCAAAAGTGTCTTGTTTGGCTTTTTCCAGAAGGGTGCTCAGCTCATCATTCCTTTTCTGAAGATGGTCAAGACGAGTATCCTTTTTGACGATGTTAGCCTTAATCTCCTCGATGAGGTTTTTAGTTCCTTGACCTAATCCGTAGCCTTGGCCACCACTTTAGTCCAACCCCTGTAGTCATCTTTAGCCTCATGGATCCTTGTCTCAAGATTGATCCTTTCCTTGTCCACCTCTGTGGCCTGCCTGGACGCCGTGATGAACTTTGACATTGCCTACACAAGTGGTTAAAAGAATTCTATTAGACGAGAAGAATGTAAAATGACAAGATGAAATAAATGAAATAACATAACTTGAAGAAATCATGAACAGCAAAATGTTCAAATTCTTTCAAGGACATGTCATAGTATGTAGCCACGTCCTTATCAGTTACATCCTTCTTAAACCTTTCCCAAGCCAAATTCTCAATTTCAAGAAGGTTCATAGGAACTCTTTGAGAAGGCTGAGACGAGGTAGGTGCAGTAGTTATGGATGGAGTGACTCTGATAGGTAAAGACGAGTCTAGATCATGAATTAGGATGGACGGCTGTTGAGAGGTAGGAGGGACAACAACGCTTGGCTTGACGACCCCAGGCTTGGACGACCTATGTTTCGCCCTTTCATCCTTGCAATGACTTGGAAGATTTTCCAAATCAATCATCTTAGAAATTTTTTTTTTCTCTTATCCCCAACAGAAGGACGAGGCTGAGACTTTGTCTCTAGTAAGGTCTCCTTATTCACTACCCCCTTTCCCTTATTTTCTTTCATGGTTACCATCCATGAAAAGAAAAATGTTAGAATTTAACTAAAAGGTAATACTCAAATAAACTTTTAAAGTAAAAACTGATGTCTATAAATAGTGAACTCATGAGCTAGAGCTTCAGGAGATGGTTCAAGACTAAGTCCCCAAGTTGCAAGATGATGAAGGGTGACTAATGAATGGAAACTCTTGTCAGCAAATAGATGAGCTCTCTAGACGCGTTCAAGGTAGAATTTTGTTAGGACATATGTGGTTTCACTTGTTAGAGAATATATGTCATTCTTTATGTAATTGGCTAATCCTTTGACAAAACGCACTTTACTTGTAATTGGGTAGATCTAGGATGTGTTGAAATACTTCAAGAAACTATGTTTCAAGATCAAGTGTGGAAGCCTTCAAGTCTGTCCAAGAAAATAAGCTGAAAGTGCAAGATTACTAAAGCTCGACGGCTAGTATGTGTCAAGGTTTAGAAAGCTATTCCAGCCTGTAAGCTCGACACCTGCTCAACAGCTTCTCGATAGCTTTTATCGTCGAGGTTTATAAAAATCAGAATTTTGATTTGATTTCTTGGAATCCATGAATGTGTCTTTAGGCCTTCTTTTCTCCTAACCCTAGACATATAAAATGATTGTTTTAAGGGCCGTCAAATAGGACACAAGTTGCATAAGCATTGAGAAAACTCTATTGAAGCAAATTGTGACCAGAAACAAAGTTCTTACCCTAGTTCATCTCTTTTGAAGAAGTTGCTGTATATGTGCACCTTTGGGTTTTGTGACCAAGCATCTTTTTAATCTTCATCACGTAGGATGAACTGAAGAACTTTGTAGCCAACCTCTCTTTCAGTTGGTGTTGAAGTCGCGTACTGGGATCTGTGCATTGGTTAATCATGTACTTGGGAGCCGTGCATAAAAAGGGGGAACTGTCATTACAGAACAAGTCCAATTGAGTATTGGGGTAAGGGTTCAACTATAGGTTGGTAAGGTACTTGAGATTCCTTTACTTGTAACCGCTTTTTGTGATAATAGTGGAGTTTTGAGAGTAGTGACCTGAAAATCACCCAGTGGGGTTTTTGCCGTCAGGTTTTTCCTATTCGTAAACAAATCACCGTGTCATTTAATTTTCGCTACATAATTAGTTTATTGGTGATTTGTTTGTGCTACCACGCGTTTGCATGTTAATTTGATTAATTAATAATTTGGCTAATTAATCAATTAATTTAATCACAAGGGGTCAATTCGTTTTTGGCCTATTAAGTGGTATCAGAGCAGACACACTCTGATTAGGTTTAATCTTTGCTGTGTTGATCCATTGACCCCTACTTGTCATGGATAGAGGACAGTCATTAATCATACCTCCTTTATTTGATGGCACTAATTATGCATACTAGAAAGTACGCGTGAGAGCTTTCTTGCAGTTTTTAGATGAGAAGGTGCGGCAAGCTATAGAGATTGGCTGGACCAAGCCAAAAGAAGCACCAGCCGATTGGGATGAAGCCAAGATGAAGGTGGCAAACTTCAACAGCAGAGCATTGAATGCCTTATTTAGCGTAGTCACCAATGAGGAGTTCAAGAAGATATACTTTACTGAAATTGTAAAGGAAGCATGGACCATCCTCTAGACAACCTATGAGGGTACATAGGCTGTCAAGGATTTAAAACTTCAAAAGCTCACTACAAGATTTGAAGAAATAAAGATGAAGGAGGATGAGACGTTCAATGAGTTCTATGCCAAGCTCAAGGACACAGTGAACTCAGCCTTTAATCTTAGGGAAACCATTCTTGAACCCAAGATTGTAAGGAAAGTGCTCAGATCTCTACCCGAGAGATTCCATGCCAAGATTACAGCGATAGAAGAATCAAAGGATATTGATAAGATTCCTTTGACTGAGCTAGTTGGAAACTTGTAGACCTACGAACTAGGACTATCTAGGATTGGCAAGTCGGGTACAGGCAAGAGCATGGCCTTGAAGGCAAAGAGCAGTGGCATAGATGATTCTTCTGATGATGAAGACTCCAAGATGAAGTCCTACATTACAAGGTAGTTCAAGAAATTTATGAAGAATGTCAATGGGAGAAACTTCGACAAGGACCGCAGACAATCCAGTTCTCAGTCTAAGGGTCAAGACAAAGGGAAGAAGGATGCAAGGGATAGCGGTCAGTACACTATTCCCACAGGGCCTAAGTGTTTTGGATGCCATGGATTCGGTCACATGAAGCAAGAATGCCTCGCATATCTCAAGAGCATTGGGAAGAGTAAGGCACTTGCTGCAACCTTGAGTGACACTGAGCCTGAAGATGATTTCGACAATGAGGATGACGGAATTTTAAATGCCTTCACTGCCACAGTCAATCCTACTGAAGGGATTGTTGAAGACGTGGAAGAAGAAGAAGAATTGATGGATTCTAAGTGTGAGAAGATGGATGAACAAGATGATATCCATACAGCCTATGAGAAGCTTTACAAGCTCTCTGAGAAGCATGAGAAATTGTATAGGCTGGCCACCAAGAAGCTCAGTGATGTGGAACTTGATCGTGAGGAGCTTTCCACAAAGTTCGATGAAGCTAATCAAACAGTTAGGTTCTAAAGATTTAGGAATTTATGTATTTAGAACTCTAATGTGTATTGTTGGCAAACCATGATCAAAACAGGTTGTTTAGTCTTGTTTAGGCTTGCTCAAAGTTGTGTCTCTTATATAAAGTTGGAATCGAGTGGCTGCAGAAGTATTAGTGACTTTCGGCTTGGCTCGATCGATCGAAGGTTATACTCGATCGATCGAATATCGAGCAGAATGTTTTTTCTGTAGAATTTCTAACCCAGCCCAGGCCCATTAAGGATTAGGGTTTCAGATCTAATTCTCCTAGTATATAAAGAAAACCCAAGCCACGTTTTGAAGTGCAGTCATTGTTGCTTATATTTTGTGGTTTGTGTGAATCTCTTGTAAGATTCTTGAGGAGCTTTCCTTCACATAAACTTAGGGTTTTCTAGGTAGAGATATTATCAATACCTTAATAATCAACTCAGTTGCTGCCATTGAAGTTTAAAGAAAAACAAGTGTGGGTGCTTGTAACTGGTGGAGAATCCAAGAAAGAAGGAGTTCGTGGATTCGGAGCTTACACGTGGTCGTGTCAGTAAGTTCTACTGGTGGGTAGCATTAGGAAGTCAAGCGAGGAGCTTGTAAGTCCTTTTATATGAACTTCGATTCTTTCACATAGTGGATTTAGGTTTACCTTGAGGATAGTTAGGTCAAATCCTCCCCAGGTTTTTACCGTGTGGTTTCCTGGGTCATCATATCTTGTGTTATTTACTTTTTCGCTGCTTTATATTCTTGATATGATTGTGTGATTGTGATAACCTAGACTTGCATAATTTGACTAAGTTAATCACTTGGCTAATTAACTAGGTTAATTTGGTTGGTTTAAGGGGTCTAAAACCTTTCAAGTGGTATCAGAGCGGGTATCTCTTTGTTTGTAGATCTTTTGATCTAAGAGCTAGTCCTTGACCTCTGTTATCATGGATAATTTGAAGTGTCTTTCTGCTCATGTTTGTGATGATTTCAATAAAAAGGACACTGTTGTTTCTGTTGATTTTATTGATGTCTGTGAAACTCTTCGTAAGGAATTATCTAAATCTTTGAAAATTTCTAAGAAATTTAAAGAAGAGTTAAAATTGGCTAATCTTGAAAAAGAGGAATTGCTTGTCAGATTAGATGAGTCTAATAAAAAGAATGATTTTTTGAGAAATAAAATTTCCTCTCAAGATGAGAAGATGAAAAGCTTGGAACAAGAGTTAGTTGAATCTAAAGCTAAAATTGAAAATTTGACTAGTACCAAGCTTGCTGTTGATAATAGAAGTGTTTCTATTTCTTTTAAGCCTAAACTTGAGAAAGTTTATATCCCTCCTTTCAAGAGGAATAATAAAGAAAAGGCTTATTTTGCTAGGTTAGACAAAGGTAAAAGTTCTGATGTAGACGCTGAAGTTTCTAAACCTATGTCTAAACCTGCTGCTAGTGTGCAAAAGAAATCTGTTTTTGTGCCTACTTGTCACCTTTGTGGTGTTGTTGGTCATATTAGACCAAATTGTTCTTTGTTGAGGCAAAAACCAAAATCTGGGACTAAATTTGTTGTTAGGAATACTGATGTTCCTAAATTTGTTCCTGTCTGCCACTTTTGTGGTGTCCGTGATCACATTCGTCCTAATTGTCATAAATTGAAATTTAAGCATTCTGTATGTCAATTTAGGATATGTGATGATATTTCTCCTGCCATAAGTCCAAATAAATTGTTTCATATGCTTTTGAAAAGTTTAAGCTTGTTGGCTTGTGAAAGGAATTTGCAGGATTTCAGTCTTTCTCAAAAGATTGGTATAATCTCTCAAATACACTCTGCTTCACATGGATTTTCACCTATAAAGCCGAAAACTCGTGCTAGATGGGTGAGAAAATATTCTCCAAGGTGAGTGTTGCTAACTTGTCCTTGATTTAATTCTTTCAATTAATTGTGGACATGTTTTGTTTCTGTTTTTGGTCGTGTATTTTTTAGGTTGTTTTTTATTAAAAAAAATCCAAAAAACATCGAAAATTTTCAAAAAGAAAAAAATATTTTATTTTGTGTCTTGTGTTATTTTTCTTGAGGATTACATGAATTATGATATCTCTTTCTTGATTTAGAACATACTTGACATTGTGAAGAAACTTAAATAGTATGCGTTATATAAGTGCTAAGCTATTTTTGATTTTGTGTGAGTATGTACTAGTTTGTATATGTACTCAAGGGTTAATTAAGAAATTGATATTTCTTGTTTGTGTACCCTTTATAGCTTAGTAAAGCACTGTCATGCATAGTTTTGCATTGCTAATTTAACACAATGTGTGCTTTTTGTTCTTGGTCATAAATTTTTTAAACCAAAAAGTTTTTGTGTTTTGCATTACAATCATGGATTTGAAATCAAGGTTGGCCACCTTATATTTACATAACAAGTTTATGTACCTTGTTTAGTTTTGATGAGCTTATTTATTGCACTTTACTAGTTAAACCTTTGTAGTGCATGTTGTGTGGGAAAGATGTTTATGGTGTTTATCACTTTGGCTTAATCTTGAAGTCACATGTTATTTGACTGTCGGACTTGATACTTTTGAGAAAGGCATAAATAACCATCTCACCACTGTTCACTAGCCAATCATGAACACCTTAGTGCATATCATAATATTCTATGCTCGAGAAAGTGTAGCACATGCACAAAAAGAACATAAGGTGTAGCCTCGGTTTAATTGCTTAATTAAAATCTATGTGTACTATTAGGCTTGATGCCAATTCACATAATTAAAATTGGTGTGTATATTATGAGGAAAAATTCAAGAATCTTACACGATTGCAAGCTTATGTTCTAGGAGATGTGGGAGTTATATGATGTAACTCTTTAGGTGATAGTCTCTTCTAAATTCTATGTGATGAATTTTGTAGACTCTGTGATTCATTACTATTCACATATCACCTCACATGTATCTTAAGCTTTGCTAGTAGCACACACAACACAAGTTACTCTTTGCTAAACTTGGTACATTTTATTGTGTGTGATCTTGTTGTGGCCATCTAAGATTAAAGGTTCCTTTATCTTAATGCAAAATGTGTTTAATATTTGAGAAATTGGAAATTCTAGAGCTTGAATGTATCCAAATTAGGGATTTTGTTCAATTGAGTTAAAATTGATAAAATTCGCTTGTTGTTTTGATGAAATTGGTCATTCCAATCTGTTTTCAATCCTGTGTGGTGATCAATTTATCAATTTGTTTCAAAACATTCAAATGGTTTTTCAAATTTTTAGGCTTTTTGTTAGAAACTCTATGCTCAAGTCAATTTTGTGTAATTGAACTTAATTTGAACTTTGTTTACTGCATTAGTATATGCATCATGACATTGTAATTGTTCATGCATCATATAAATTTTTGTTCTATATTTTTTTTTTTTTTGTGCTAACTTGCAGTCTACCCTTGGTTTGTTGTTGTTTTTTTTTTGGTTCTTTTGGTTCTTTCTGTGTGTCTTTGTCCTTTCCTTAGCACTATGCCTAGGAAGACTAGGGCTCGTAGGTTTGTTTCCTCACATTTACCTCATCTTCCTTCCTTTGACCGTGAAAGGTTTCCGAGTGAGAAAAACCAAGAGATTTTTGAGAAGTTGAACCTTAAGAGAAAGATTTGTGCTGAGCGTTCTGTTCTGTTAGATGAGCTAGATCCTACCATTAGGGCAAATTTTGAGCGTCGGGGCTGGTTACCTCTGCTGGATGTTTCTGATCCTCCTCCTCCAGCTACCCTGATTAGAGAGTTCTTTTCAAACATCTCTATCCGTGTCCAGGATTCCAACACTTTGGTAAAGAGTTGGATACGAGGCGTAGAGTACACCATTACTCCTACTGTAGCGGCTGATGCTTTAGGGGTACCTGTGGTCCAGCACCTTGTCTACCCTTATGATAAGTCTCCTTTTCTGAGTGATGTCATGTCTTACATCACTGGGTCTTCTATCCAGTGGGGTTCTGATCCTAGGACCGCCACTGTTAAGCTATCTGAGTTGCATTATCTCTTCTTTAGGATAACTTGTCATTCTATCAGGTCCATTTCTCATCTTCACACCATTCCTCTCGAGCGGTGTGTGTTTTTGTACGCTCTTGTTACTGATGCTCCTATTAGTTTTCATCATTTATTCCTTCGTTCTTTGAACGATGTTTATAGGAGTTCATCTTCCTTTCATGCTCTTGTCCATCCTATTTTTATTCATAGGATTTTGCTTTATCTTGATATTACTGGTTTCCCTTCTTTTGAGCACGTACATGTTATTGCTCCCTTAGGTGCGTCTTTTCTTAGACAAAGGGCTACTCATCTTCGAGCTAGCTCTAAACAGCCTAGGTCTAAGCCTTCTGGTAGCGCACCTCCTTCTTCTTCTTCTACAGGTCCTACTGGTGAGGATGTTCCTAATCTTGTTGGTGATGCTGCTGCTGCTGATGTTCCTCCACCTCCTTCGAATGACTTTGATATACGTCGTACCTTGGGGACTGTCATGACAGTTCAGGCAATTCATGGTCAAATTTTGGTGGACTTACTTGATGAGATTCGTGCTCTGCGAGTCAACTTAGCACATCTGCGTTCACCCTCACCACCTCCTTTTGATGATGGCGTGTGATTGTCTTTTGGCATTTCGTCACAAAAAGGGGGAGTAGTTTTGACACTGTAGAGGTATTTTTTCTTTTGTTTTAAGGAGCTTGTGGAGATATTAGATTGTATTTAGGTGCTTCACCTTGTACTTCATTTTTTTTGGGGCTATTCATGTTAGGGGGAGTTACATTTTTTTATATATATGATTCTTGTTCTTATGTTCACTATTTATTGATTTATATTTATGAGTTATTCATTGATATATGTCTTTATTATGTGTTGTGTGAAACATACAAAGATGTTATACCTGTTGATTTACTGTTTTCTGTCACACATGCGTTTATGCGTTTGTTGAATGTTTCATGAATATACAGGTTGATTCAATTGAGCTGCTCTCTACACTTGCAACTAATGGATAGTAGTTAGATTGAATTTGTTATGATGGGCATTTTTTTTGTAAAGGGCTTTTCTTTGTAAACTTTGAGCTTTTAGTTGTGTTTTGTCACAGATTGCCAAAGGGGAAGTTTGTTAGGTTCTAAAGATTTAGGAATTTATGTATTTAGAACTTTAATGTGTATTATTGGCAAACCATGATCAAAACAGGTTGTTTAGTCTTGTTTAGACTTGCTCAAAGTTGTGTCTCTTATGTAAAGTTAGAATCGAGTGGCTGTAGAAGTATTAGTGACTTTCGGCCTAGCTCGATCGATCGAAGGTTTTACTCGATCGATCGAATATCGGGCAGAATGTTTTTTCTGCAGAATTTCCAACTCAGCCCAAGCCCATTAAGGATTAGGGTTTCAGATCTAATTCTCTTAGTGTATAAAGAAAACCCTAGCCACGTTTTGTAGTGCAGTCATTGTTGCTCATATTTTGCGGTTTGTGTGAATCTCTTGTGAGATCCTTAAGGAGCTTTCCTTCACATAAATTTAGGGTTTTCTAGGTAGAGATATTATCAATACCTTGATGATCAACTGAGTTGCTACCATTGAAGTTTAAAGAAAAACAAGCATGGGTGCTTGTAACTGGTGGAGAATCCAAAAAAGAAGGAGTCCATGGATTCGGAGCTTGCACGTGGTCGTGTCAGTAAGTTCTACTGGTGGGTAGCATTAGGAAGTCAAGCGGGGAGCTTGTAAGTCCTTTTGTATGAACTTCGATTCTTTCACAAAGTGGATTTAGATTTACCTTGAGGATAGTTAGGTCAAATGCTCCACAAGTTTTTACTGTGTGGTTTCCTGGGTCATTATATCTTGTGTTATTTACTTTTCTGTTGCTTTATATTCTTGATATGATTGTGTGACTGTGATAACCTAGACTTGCATAATTTGACTAAGTTAATCACTTGGCTAATTAATTAAGTTAATTTGGTTAGTTTAAGGGGTCTAAAACCATTCACAAACAATTGGTGCATTGAGGTTTGAGAATAATTTCTTGGCAAAGAAGACCAAGAAGCTTGAAGTAGAGCTGTTTCAAGTCAGAGCTCAATTGGAGAGGATTTCAAGTGCAAAGCTAGATGAAATGCTCAGCAATCAAAAATCTGCTTCGGATCGAACAGGTTTAGGGTACGGTCTTTCTTCCTTTAATACTGCTTCTACTAGTGCTACTGTTTTTGTTTCTCCTGCTAATAATACTAAAATTGAGAACACTAATGTTAAAACTGAATTAGCTAATGAGAACTTAGACAAGGGTAAATCTATCTTTGGAGCACTCCTTAAGCAGGATAAGAAAGATGTTAAAAACCCTACGGCTAAGAAGGCTAACTCTCAAAAGCCAAAACAGAAGAAGCATCATCTTTGTCATTATTGTGGAGCTACCAGTCATACATGACCAAATTGCTATAAGTGTTTAGCCACTCAATAGAGCAACAGCATGATAGCATCTGGAAGTCAAAATCAGCTTCAATCCTCTCTTGCTCCTCTTGGAGATCTTCTGAAAGCCCTTATATTCCTTTCGAACTTGAATAATTTCAATTCTTCCCCCTCACCGCCAGTTCAAGGGTTCAATCAAAGGAAATGTTCTTCCAGGGTGTGGAAGAAAAAGGACTCTGAGTGATTTTATCACTTTTTTTTTTTTTTTTTGTAATACTTGTGTGTTTTGCTTTTATTCTGAGTCAGTCTAGTTTTATGTTTTGCTTTCTTTAACATGTTTTTGGTTGTTTGTTTTCAGTTTTGTTTGTTTCGTTTTTAAAATAAAAATCAAAAAAAAAATTGAAAAATCAGAAAAATACAAAAACAGTGTGTGTTTTGTGTACTTTGGTACTTGTGTACCTTGGATGGCCATTGAAACAAAGTTTCTAAACTTTGTATCCTTTGTAGCTTAAATGAGCATCTCTATGCACAACTAAGCAAATGAGCTTTGTGGCTCTTGTTTGTGATGAGTAAGATTAAGTTATCTCTTGAACTTAACACTCGTATCACTCTTTTTTACGGGTAGGATTAGAAAATCCTAAGAGAAAGGCATAAATAACCATCTCACCACTGTTGCCCACCAATCATAATATGACACCTATATGCTTCGACATAGCAAAAGTGCAGTGTCAAAGACATCCGTATGCTTCGGCATAGCAAAAGTGCAATGTCTGCGCTTAACATGTTGGGTATTTCTTTTCTCTTTTTTATATGCCCATGCATGATATGCTAAATAAAAAAAAATATATGCAAAGAAAATAAAAAGATAAAAGTTAAAAAAATGCTTTAAATGTGATTGCAAGCATGTTTTCTAGGAGATGTGGGAGTTATAGGATGTATCTCGAAGGTGATAGTCCCTATCAAACAATTATGATTGTGTGTGAGTTAAAGTGTTTTTCTCATATCTCAAATCGTCATAACATTTACACACTTATGCAATCTTGCGATGTTTTTCACACACAACATGCAATATTCTTTGCTACTCTTGATACATGTGCAAGTACAATGTGATTTAGCCATCATAAGGTTTTACATGTGCCAATGTATGCTCACTAAACTGTCTTGACTCATTTTTGAAATATAAAATTGGTTAGACTTGTTTAGTGTGTGTGTATTTTTGAGGATCCATGTGCTCAAAATTTTTGTTGAGAGATGATTTTGAGAGCTTAATATGTTGATTGGATCATTGGTTGAGTTGCATGTCTAATTGCATTCATGTCTATATTTTTCTCTTCTCGAAAAACTGTTTTTAAAAGTAAGCTCGACACCTCCTCGATACCTAGCTATCTATCGAGCTTCTTAAGCTTTTTCCTTATCACAATCTCGACACCTCCTGGACACCTGGTGGATCGATCGAGAAAGTTTCTGTCTTCTTGTGACTAGTTTTTACATACATTGTACTTATTTTCTCTATATATGGATGTATGTTTCTTTCACCTATCTCTACATGTATTGTTTCTTCTCTATCTTTATACTCATATTTCTTATACTTGTATGCAATCTATTATTTCTGTTTCACACAAGATGTCTTGATGAGTTTTGTTTAAAGTGTTTTAGAAATACAGGTTGTCAAAGTCTACTTGCCATAAACTCTCTTCTTGCAAAGTTTTTCAAGAGTTTGTGTTAGGATAGATTTTATTGTATTTAACAAGTGAATATGAGTTGAGTGATTTATAACTTCTCTCATATGTTCATTTGTTTGTTGTGGTTTTGTCACGGATTGCCAAAGGGGGAGATTGTTAGGACATATGTGGTTTCACTTGTTAGAGAACATATGTCATTCTTTTATATAATTGGCTAATCGTTTGACAAAACGTACTTTACTTGTAATTGGGTAGATCTAGGATGTATTGAAATACTTCAAGAAACTATGTTTCAAGATCAAGTGTGGAAGCCTTCAAGTCTGTCCAAGAAAACAAGCTGAAAGTGCAAGATTACTAAAGCTCGACAGCTAGTATGTGTCGAGGTTTAGAAAGTTGTTCCAGCCCGTAAGCTCGACACCTGCTTGACAGCTTCTCGACAGCTTCTATCTATTGAGGTTTATAAAAATTAGAATTCTGATGTGATTTCTTGGAATCCGTGAATGTGTCTTTGGGCCTTCTTTTCTCCTAACCCTAGACATATAAAAGGATTGTTTTAAGGGCCGTCAAATAGGACACAAGTTGCATAAGCATTGAGAAAACTCTGTTGAAGCAAATTGTGACTAGAGACGAAGTTCTTGCCTTAGTTCATCTTTTCTGAAGAAGTTGCTGTGAATGTGCACCTTTGGGTTTTGTGACCAAGCATCTTCTTGATCTTCATCTTGTAGGATGAACTAAAGAACTTTGCAGCCAACCTCTCTTTCAATTAGTGTTAAAGTCGCGTACTGGGATCCACGCATAGGTTAGTCACGTACTTGGGAGCCGTGCATAAAAAGGGGGAACTGTCACTATAGAACAAGTCCAATTGAGTATTGGGGTAAGGGTTCAACTGTAGGTTGGTAAGATACTTGAGATTCCTTTACTTGTAACCGCTTGTTGTGATAATAGTGGAGTTTTGGGAGTGGTGACTTGAAAATTACCTGGTGGGGTTTTTCCGTCAGGTTTTTCCCATTCGTAAACAAATCACTGTGTCATTTAATTTCTGCTGCATAATTAGTTTATTGGTGATTTGTTTGTTCTACCACGCATTTGCATGTTAATTTGATTAATTAATAACTTGGCTAATTAATCAATTAATTTAATCACAAGGGGTTAATTCATTTTTGGCCTATCAAATTTCTTCAAAGATAGTTGTCTAACAACTAAAAAAAAAAGGGTTAGACAATTATATAAAAAAAAAAAAGATAAAAAATTTTGAATAGGAAAGAAAAAGACCTTCTGGATGAAGGTTCCGTATCTCTCCAGTATAGGGGGCAAATGGATCCCTGCCAACCTCAACAAGGTGTCTAGCCTAAAAACTTGAGACGAAGAAAAACTCCATCTTCTAGTTTCTATTAGATGTTAAAAGTAATTTTATTAATCTACAGTCTTTGCCCCTGGATGTAAACTAATAAAAGCCAAGGGACTGTCTAATCTCTAAGGGTTTGTAGCAGTAGAGGAACTCGTCCATAGTAAGACGACGATCCCCTTCAAACACTTCCCTTCACGAAACTTGCATAGAGACGACCAGCCTTCATGCATTAGGATTAAATTGACATACTCCTAAACCTAACCTAGTAAGTAACTCCCTAGCAAAGGCATTGAGAGATAACCTAAGTCCCCCTAGAAGGTAAGCTTCATAAACACCTATTCCAAGACGAAGGTCACAACACCATTCCCTACGAATGGCTAACATAAGGTTAAGGTTGTCTGGAATTTGATACTAATTTCTAAAGGAAGTAAGTCTCTTTTCATCCATCTTGGAATGGACGCCTACAACACAACTATATACTATCTTTGCCTTGTCTAAAGGAATAGGCGGAGGAACACTCGTTAAGGTGTCAGCTCGCGACCTAGAAGCTGCACTCGTCCTAAGCTATTCTTGAAGAACCTCTAAAGGAACCCTAGGAATGCCAGACATGTATTATGTTAGGATTAGTGCCCTTAAATCCTATTGTATGATGCTGTGTATAATATTATGATTGACATTATGTATGACATGATGTATGACTTAATATTGTAATTAATAAAGTTGTTTTATTATTACCTAAAATAATGGTAACATGAATATTCAGACATTATCATTTAGTCCATGAGATGCATAGTATGTGATTTATGTGATTTAATCACAGAAGATATAAGTCACAAGTTCTTTGTAAACTCAGAATTTTAGTTCGTAGTCGGTGATGAAATTGGGCATTTCATCTGCGAAGACTATAACATATCAACTAAGATGATTTGTCTTTATCATGGAAGTGGAGACTTCTAGTTGATGTGTTAATATGTTTTAAGAGTTAAGACATATTGAACTGGACCGCTGTGAGATTTATTATTCTCTTAACGACTGTCAATTGAATAATAAATCTCATGACTTATATTTGCATGAACTCTTAATCCTAAGAGAATAATGGACCTGATCATGAAGTGTAGGTTGTTTTGATATATCAGGAGTGAGATTTAAAGTAACGGTCAAAACCTCAGTATGTTGGGCAGCCACATTTAATGTTGATGGAACATATATTCTCAAGATGGAATTCATAGTCCCTTGATGGAGATATAAAATATTCCCTTGAGATAAGTTTAATGGGTTTAGTTATTTAGAGAGTTAGGCCTAACCACTTTGGTAAGAAATTACTAAAGTATATATTTATGAAATTGGATTTTATAAATATATAATGAATAACTTAAAAGGATTAAACCGGGTACTCAAGAATTAAGATATACTAATTTACAAAGTGGCAGTCTTCATTTTTGACTTTGTATTACAACGAATATTTTATGAAGGGGTTGCATGTATAATAAAGTCTTGGGATATAATTTATTAATAAGGCCTAGAGTGCAATTATATTTATATAGTGGTATTGAATATAATTAATGGTAACTTTGGACTTGTCAAGAGTTGACAGAAAAGCCCAAAGCCCATTGGAGCTAGTGTCTTATTGGTCCCTTTTGGTCCCACTCCAAGCCACACACTAAAGCCCAATTGGAAAGGCCCATTAAGCCAGTTCAATTAGATAATCAGTTAGTTATAAAAAGGAGAAACATACAGAATTTTATTTTATTCATTAGAGTAAAAAGTGAGACACCATTGTGAAGTGGTGTGTATGTGCGAGTGAAGCCACTCAATTATTCTCCCTTAGAAACTGATTGAGAGACCACACTTCTTGGGCGTAAAGTGGAATTGGAGTGAAGATTAAAAGTGTTCCCAAGTACTTATAATCTTTTGTTTTGAATTTCACCGCACCAAGGTACACTATCTTGTTTTTAAATTCTGAAATTTATATAGTGCAAGTTATCAATCATAAATGAAATAGATCCTTGTTTGTTGCTTCCGCTGTGTGTTTTGTATGAGATACAAAACCAGATTTACCAACATATTGCTCGTCCGAGGTATTCCCTTCACTACTACTGTTACTACTACTACCACTACTGGAACCACTAAAACTAGTATTGTCATGGTATTCGTCTATCTCCTTATCAACACTATTACTAGACAAAGAAACGACAACCTTAGACATCTTGAAAAATCTTAAAGGAAAACCTAAAGACGAGGACGAAGAGAATACCTAGCTCTAGACGAAGAAGGCCTAAAGACACAGAAAGACTTCTAGACGAGGCGTTGGAAGACAAATGTCAAAGGAGAAAATTTAGGAAATGTGAAAGGGTAGGAAAGGAATTCTACTATTTATAGGTAGTGAAATTTGGCATCTGAAACGAAGCAACCAGCCAGGAGATGCCACGTGGCATTTTCCTCGAAAAGTTAAATCAATGCGACAATTCAACCAATGAGATTATGACATGTGGCACAATTTGAAACAGTTAAATTTGATCAAGGTAATAATGCATGTTAGAAGTCAATAGTAAATACTACAATGCTCTGGATGACCATTGGACAAAGGGGCAACTGATGGTGAACTAAAAATCGAACCATCTCCAGTTCGTCCATAAGAATCGTCCAGAGTAGGAAAGTTTAGTCAAATATAAGAAGACCATCCATAGTCAGAGGGTCTTCCATGGGCAAAAGGGTTGTCCATGATGAAAATGCTTGGACGACCCCTCAACACTTAGAAAATTGCAGAATGAATTTATAGAAGCTTATAATTTGGACCATGTTCTACTATTTTGAAGTATGAGCAAAATCCGTGTTCATCGTTATAACTTCCCACTAAGTACTTAACTTCCAATGGCAGATATAAAAGATAAGATTAAACATTCTAACTTCTATAGCAGTTGTAAAAGTTAAGTCTCAACCTTCTAACTTCTACACATGTTGAGGAAGTTACTAAACAAGTAACTACTCCAAAGCCAGGAAATTAACATGCAAGATGCGTGATAGCACAAAAAAAATCACCAATTAAACTAAGTATGCAGTGAAAAATAAATTGACACAGTGATTTGTTTACGAATGGGGAAAGTCTACACGACAAAAACCCCATTGGGTGATTTTAAGGTCACCACTCTCGAGAATCCACTATTATCAAAACAAGTGGTTACAAGTAAAGGAATCTTAGTACCTTATATCAACCTACAGTTGAACCCTTACCCCAATACCCAATTGGACTTATTCTGTAGTGACAATTTCTCCTTTCAATGCGTGGCTCCTAGTACATGACTAACCAATTGCGCAGATCCCAATATGCGACTTAATCACCAACTTAAGAAGGATGTTGGCTGCAAAGTTCTTCTGTTTATCACATGATGAAGATCATGAAGTTGTTTGGTCACAAAACCCTACAGTGTACAAACATAGTATCTTTTTTAAGAGAAAGATGAACTAGGGCAAACTAGGTTTTCAGTCACACTTTTCTTCACACTTGTGGAATTGTGCTCTAGTGCAACTTGTGTAACCTTTTACGACCCATAAAATAATCCTTATATACATTTTAGGTTGTGAGAAAAGAAAGTCCAAACATATACCCGTGGATTGAATGAAAAACAGCTCTAAAAAACTGAGTTTCATAAATCTCGATAGATAGCCATCTGTCGAGCCAGCTATTGAGCCACGAGCTTCAGCAGCTTTTAAACCTCGATAGATGCTAGCTGTTGAGTTTAAAAATCCAGCACTTCATTACTTGATTCTTGGACAAACTTGCATGGCTTTAACACTTGAACATGAAGTTGGGATTTATGCCCTAAAATCCAATTTATTGGCGTGTCATGAATAATTAAGTTGTTTAATTATATGAGACTATTTATGAACTAATGAGACATTATCTTAGTCCATGAGATGCATAGTATGTGATTTATGTGATTTAGTCACAGAAGATATAAATCGCAAGTTCTTTGTAAACTCAGAATTTTAGTTCATAGTCGGTGATGAAATTGGGCATTTCATCTGCGAAGACTATAACATGTCAACTAAGATGATTTGTCTTGATCATGGAAGTGGAGACTTCTAGTTGATATGTTGATATGTTTTAAGAGTTAAGACATATTGAACTGGACCGCTGTGAGATTTATTATTCTCCTAATGACTGTAAAATGAATAATAAATCTCACGACTTCTATTTACATCAACTCTAAATCCTGAGAGAATAATGGACCTGATCATGAGATGTATGTTGCTTTGATATATCAGGAGTGAGATCTATTAGTTTCGATCAAAACCTCAGTATGTTGGGCAGCCGCATTTAATGTTGATGGAACATATATTCTCAAGATGGAATTCATAATCTCTTAATGGAGATATAAAATATTCCCTTGAGATAAATTTAATGGGTTTGGTTATTCAGAGTGTTGGGCTCGACTACTTTAGTAATGAGTTACTAAAGTATATATATTTGTGAAATTGGATTTCATAAATATATATTAAATAACATAAAGGATTAAACCGGGTACTCAAGGATTAAGATGTAGTAATCTACAAAGTGGCAGTCAACATTTCATGACTTTGTATTACTACGAATATTTTAATGAAGGGGTTGCATGTACAATAAAGCCTTGGGATATAATTTATTTATAAGGCCTAGAGTGCAACTATATTTATATAGTGGTATTAAATATAGTTAATGGTAACTTTGGACTTGTCAAGAGTTGACAGAAAAGCCCAAGGCCCATTGAAGCTAGTTTCTTATTGGTCCCTTTTGGTCCCACTCCAAGCCACACACTTAACCCCAATTGGAAAGGCCCAAAAGACCCACCCAATTAGATAATTGGTTAGATACAAAAAGGGAAAAACGTACAGAATTGTAAGTGTAAGAAAACCATCATTGTAATGGTGTGTTAGAGAGTGAAAGTCACTCTCTAATAATCCCTTTTGTTACCAATTGAGAGACCACACATCTTGGGCATCACGTGGAATTGGAGTGAAGATTGAAAGTCTTCCTAAGAACATTTGATCTTCGATTTTGAATTTCACCACACCAAGGTACGCTTTCTTGTTCTCTAATTCTGAAACTTACATAGTGCTTGTTATCAATTGCGAATGAAGTAGATCTGTTAATTTTTCCGCTGCGCACATCTATTTTTCCTACAAATGGTATCAGAGCGGTCTTCAATTTCGAATTGTATAACATGTTTTGTGAGTTTTAGAATTAGAGATGATAATTTCATATTGGTAGAAGATTATATTTTTTAATTTTCTGCATGTTGTTGAAACTATGATTTGATGAAAACTGAAATTGGTGTTATGATGTTGTTTAAATTTAAATTTAAGTATGTTAATTTGAATCTTAAGGTTATAGCATCAATAGATTTCAGTTTTGACATCAATCTCTGTCTGTAATGTTCGTATGATGCATGTTTGTTCATGAAAAACCGTAGAAAACTGCCTTGGAAAATTTCTGGAAATTCAGGTTTCACGAGTTTCGATCGATCGAAAATCACTTTCGATCGATCGAGTGAAATAGTGATCAGACCTTTTAAAAGGATTGATTTTCGATTGATGGTCGATCGATTGAATTTATTTTTCGATCGATCGAGAGGCGATCGAGTATCAATCGAAGGAGTCAGATGATCAAGTTCGAATTTTTTTAATTTTTTCAATCGATCGAGGGACACATTCGATCGATCGAAAGAAGAAAAATTAGAATTTTTTCTAAGTGTTTTCAAGTTTTTTAAGAGCAAGGTTATGTGTGATTAGATTACACATAGTTCTAACTAAAAGACCTAATGAGATCAAAGATATTAGTTAAATAGAACTCTTAGTCCAAAATAGTTTAGGACTTGTCTTTTAAGAAACATTCTATTGAGATTAGAATTGTTGTATGATTAAAAGTACTTAATTTATTTTAATTAGAAGTTTTAATGAGATTAAAGCTTAATTAAAAGGTATGTAGTTTCTAATGAGACTAGAATGCTTAATCAAATAACTTAAGAATAGAGTTCTATATAACTAATTTTTGAATCATTAGTGTTTAAGGAATCCTAAATAGTTTAGGACTTCCATTTTAGTTAGTGATTCTAATGAGATTAGAGTCTTTAATAAGTGCAAGGTTATTAGTTGTGATGGGATCACAATTACTTATAAGAAAAACCCAAATAATAAGTGGGAGTTCTTGAAATAACCCTTTTTTTAAGTTTATTGTAATGTGAGTAGATACCTCGTCTTGACTTTGAGTCTTGCATTCCATGCGGAGGGTATTTACTTCACAGATTACAAGCTTAAACTTATTTGTGATTGCGCAAATGTTTGTTACATTATTGTGACGTGACTTAATTACATCACATTGAATTTAAACAATTAAACACATTTAATGTGTAGGGTTAAAATTGTGATTAGATCACAATGATTTCAAGATAATCCACTTGTTTTAAAATTTCTAGTGGGAGAGAGATACAAGGGTTGGATCTCACGGCCTCCATTGTCGGTTCAAAGTAGTGTGGGTAAGCACCTCGTCTTGGCGTATATGCCTCGCGATCCCAAAGGAGGGTGTTTACTTCATAGTACTACAAGATTGAACTTACCCATTTAAAGTAGTGTGAACAAGCACCTCGTCTTGGCGTATATGCCTCGCGATCCCAAAGGAGGGTGTTTTGATTCATGGTACTACAAGTTTAAACACTATAAAGGGAGATGAAATGTGGCTACACATGATTCAAGATAATGGTGTACACTAGACTAAGTGTAATGTTAACCTCCCAAAGGAGCTATGTCATTATTACTTAGAGGCTAAAGTTAATACGGCATATTATTAGTGTATGATAAGAGTTATCATGATAGCACTAATAATGAGAGTAATTCTCAATCAATTAATGTGTTTATAATAAACTTGCTACCAAGGAATTATAGACATGGATTGGGTTGTCGTTGCACCTAGTATAGTATGGTTTTCGGGTTCCATATTATATGGTTATGGATGCAAAATGATAATGTTCCTGTATTTAAGTTCATGGTCTCAATATAAAGTTGTCATAAATTTTGTCTTCTAGCTACTATTTTAGTTGAATCACATTAACTAAGAAATAATTTTGGACATAGTGCTTAAAGGAGCTGAAGTACATATTCATGTTTTGATTCAGCATTGTTATAATTTCCTATACATGATGCATTTATGGAAGATAGCTTATGATATGATCATAGTCTCCATTAAAATGCTAGTATGTAATATTGGCTTCTATCTCATTTGTGCTATAGCATGAGATGCAAGAGTTAGTACTAAACTTAGACTTTATATTAAGTCTAAATGAGATGTTTGATATGAATTATATTGAGTGCTAAGAAAAGCTTAAGAAGTTCCAATTCTATGTCATTTTATGAAAATATTTTAATTTTTAAAATGAATTGGAATTCTTGGATGTAGAGATTAAATGTTAATCTCATGTGGATATGATTCACAAGTCCTTGTTAGAATCATTTGATCAATTCAGATTGTTTTGAAAATAAATTCTTATTATATTATCTGAATTGATGAGTGAGTTCTATGAAACGGAAGACATCTTAAAAGCTAAGGCTAAGATCAATATGATTTAATTCAAATTCTTAGCTTGAATCGAAAGGTAAGGGTGATAAGAAGAGGAATTAAAATACCAAACAGTTGGATAAATTAGTTGCCCTAGTAGTTGCCAAAAGGAAATTAGACTTAAAAGCATGACCAAAAGGAAAGTGTTTCTAATTTTGGTAAAGCTAAGCATTGTTCATAATTATCTTCTAGATGGAAATTTACATGTTTTACTTTTTAAAGAGAAAGTTTCCATCCTTTGGTATTGTATGTTTTGGCACTTATGTCTAGATCTTATTAATCTAAATGGTATTCAAGATTGGTGAAAGATGGGTTTTTAAAACCATTATTTTGTAATATTCCCAATCTATGAATTCTATTTAGAGGATAATATGATCTAGGACTCCTTTATTGTAAATGAATATAGTATTAATGACTTTTTTAAGTCAGTGCATGCATGAAGGAGAAATAAGACTCTTTTAGAAATAGTAAAGTACATGATAAGTATTTCCATTTGCTTATTTCTTTTGGAGATATACTCTAGTTATTACTATGCATTTTCTAAATTTGATTTCAAAAGTTTGTTCCTAGGACACTTGTCAAATTGTGGATTGGGTGAAAACCTAGTATATGATACTTCCACTTTTAGAGATGTCCGGCACTTGTGCTAGAAAGGAAGTCTGACAAATTGAAATCAAAAGGTAGAAAAATGTGTGATTATAATAAGTATCCAAAAGGATTTGCAGAAGATTGTTTTGGTAGTCATAAAAATGACAAGATGTTTGTAAAGTGCAAATACAAAGTTCTTACAAGATGTTTGTAATGTACAAATACAAAGTTCTTGATGATGACTATGTGAATAATCTTAAAGAATTGTTCTAGAAGAGAAGTCAGAATTTTTGTAAGACAACTATAAAATACATTTAGAAATGAGATACACCACAAGGCATTATTCTAGATATATAGCTAGTACACGGGTACAATATCGTAGTGGGAGGATTGTAAATTCATACTTTTGGGATAATCTTTTAAAACCATTCCACAAGGATATGAATTTGATCCTTGGTCCTACGTAGAGGCCATAGATGATATGAATATGAATTATTGGATCAAGGTTATGTGAATAGAATTAGATTCTATTTTAAGTCTAGAATTTGTAGAGGCGTTTATTGGCATTGAGCCTATTGTTCTCAAATAGGTCTACAAGAAATTGAGATTGATAGAATTGAAGGTGCAAACCTGCAAAGTCAAGACTAGTGGTGAAAAGATTTATTCAGAAAGAAATGGTTCGATTATGAAAAGATTTTTTCACCTATAGTCAAGTTTGACTCTATCTAGATTCTCTTATCCATTATATTTATTTGGATGAAATATGGCAATGGATATCAAGAAAGCTTCTTTTAGTAGCAATCTTGAGGAAGACATCTATATGATGTACCTAGACTTGTACATAGCAAAGAACCAATAGTGTTTAGTATGCAAGTTGCTTAAATTCCATTTATGGACTAAAGCAAGCATATGAATCATAAAATATCATCTTTGATCAAGAAATCAAATTGTTTGATTTTGATCAAGTATTAAAAGACCTTATGTGTGTAAAGCTATATAGAATAATAAATCTCATAATGTATATTGATGACATTCTAATCATTTAGGATGATGTAGAGTTATTGTCATCAATAGAGTTTTGGTTGTCTAGTCCAGTTTGATATAAAGTACTTGGGAAAGATTGGACACATCCTAAGAATTATAACTTTGTTAAAATTCAGAAACTAGGATGTTGGGTCTATCTCAAACTGCTTAAATAGATTAGATTCTAGCCAAGTATAGCATGTAATACTTCAAGAAAGGATTCTTTCCTTTTAAGTTTGAAGTTCCTTTATAAAAGGACTACGGTCCTTAGATATATAAAAGGAAGAGCATAATAAGACGGTTCCTTATATCAAATTTATAGGAAATCTTTATGCTATGCTATATACTAGGCTATATATCTATTTGGCGGTGGGCATGGTAAGCAAATATCAATTGAATCAAAGATCACTTAATTTAGTGGGAGTAAAGCATACACTCAAATATCTTAGGAGAATGAGGGATTATATGCTTGTCCACAAAAGTGAAGTTTTGATAGTTACTGGATGTACAAATACTGACTTGTAGTTTGATTGTAATTCATGAAGTTGGACTTCAAGATATGTGTTCATCCTAGGTGGTGAAGATACATATTAAGCTTAAGTATTATCTCATTAGTGAGATATGAGTACTTAAGAAGTAGTAGTCGAAAAGATGATTTATGCAATATATCTGGCTGAAACTTATTTCCAAACCTTGCCTTAGAGTGACTATGAATTACTCTAAAGGGAGATAAGTGTCAGATATGTAGTAAATTGTCTTTCAGGGCAAGTGGGAGATTGTTGGGATTTATGCCCTAAAATCCAATTTATTGGCATGTCATGAATAATTAAGTTGTTTAATTATATGAGACTATTTATGAACTAATGAGACATTTTCTTAGTCCATGAGATGCATAGTATGTGATTTAGTCACAGAAGATATAAATCGCAAGTTCTTTGTAAACTCAGAATTTTAGTTCATAGTCGGTGATGAAATTGGGCATTTCATCTGCGAAGACTATAACATGTCAACTAAGATGATTTGTCTTGATCATGGAAGTGGAGACTTCTAGTTGATATGTTGATATGTTTTAAGAGTTAAGACATATTGAACTGGACCGCTGTGAGATTTATTATTCTCCTAATGACTGTCAAATGAATAATAAATCTCACGACTTCTATTTACATCAACTCTAGATCCTGAGAGAATAATGGACCTAATCATGAGATGTAGGTTGCTTTGATATATCAGGAGTGAGATCTATTAGTTTCGATCAAAACTTCAGTATGCTGGGCAGCCGCATTTAATGTTGATGGAACATATATTCTCAAGATGGAATTCATAATCTCTTAACGGAGATATAAAATATTCCCTTGAGATAAGTTTAATGGGTTTGGTTATTCAGAGTGTTGGGCCCGACCACTTTAGTAATGAGTTACTAAAGTATATATATTTGTGAAATTGGATTTCATAAATATATATTGAATAACATAAAGGATTAAACCGGGTACTCAAGGATTAAGATGTAGTAATCTACAAAGTGGCAGTCAACATTTCATGACTTTGTATTACTACGAATATTTTAATGAAGGGGTTGCATGTACAATAAAGTCTTAGGATATAATTTATTTATAAGGCCTAGAGTGCAACTATATTTATATAGTGGTATTAAATATAGTTAATGGTAACTTTGGACTTGTCAAGAGTTGACAGAAAAGCCCAAGGCCCATTGGAGCTAGTGTCTTATTGGTCCCTTTTGGTCCCACTCCAAGCCACACACTTAACCCCAATTGGAAAGGCCCAAAAGGCTCACCCAATTAGATAATTGGTTAGATACAAAAAGGGAAAAACGTACAGAATTGTAAGTGTAAGAAAACCATCATTGTAATGGTGTGTTAGAGAGTGAAAGTCACTCTCTAATAATCCCTTTTGTTACCAATTGAGAGACCACACATCTTGGGCATCACGTGGAATTGGAGTGAAGATTGAAATTCTTCCCAAGAACATTTGATCTTCGATTTTGAATTTCACCACACCAAGGTACGCTTTCTTGTTCTCTAATTCTGAAACTTACATAGTGCTTGTTATCAATTGCGAATGAAGTAGATCCGTTAATTTTTCCGCTATGCACATCTATTTTTCCTACACATGAAACCTTGTTTTTTGAAGCATTAAACACATCTTAGATCTACCCAATTACAAGTAAAGTGCATTTTGTCAAAGGATTAGCCAATTACATAAAATATTGACATATGTTTCTAACATTGAATCACGTATGTCCTAACATCATCTACATTAAATGAAAGTAAGTTTCCACTACTCCTAAAGTTGGAATTCTTGAGTTCTAGAGAGAAAAACTAACTTAAGCATCGGAGGGTTCTTGGCCGGTTCACCCCGGTCACCTTTGATCTTGTATCTTTTTCTTTTTAGGCCTTCCAAGCAACCACTAGCCTATTGAAACCCGAAGCATTCAACCTATTGATTTTTTGTGCATCATCAGCATTGTTAGGACATATGTGTTTCACTTGTTAGGAACATATGTCATTCTTTTATGTAATTGGCTAATCCTTTGACAAAATGCACTTGTAATTGGGTAGATCTAGGTGTTCTTAATACTTTAAGAAACAAGGTTTCAAGATCAAGTGTTAAAGCAATTCAAGTTTGTCCAAGAAACAAGCTGAATAGTGCATATTCATTAAAGCTCGGCAGCTGCATCTATCGAGCTTAAGAAAGCTGTTTCAGCCCCGTGTGCTCGACACTTGCTCAACAGCTCCTATCTATTAAGATTTAGGAATTTAAGAATTTTGATCTAATTTTCTTGGGATTCGTGAATATGTCTTTGGGCATTCTTTTCTCCCAACCCAAAACATATAAAAGGATTATTTTAAGGACTGTCAAAGTGTTCACAAGTTGCACAAGCATTGAGAAAAATTTGCTCAAGCAAATTGTGACCAAAGACAGAGTTTTGCCCTAGTTCATCTCTTCTGAAGAAGTTACCGTGTTTGTACACCGTAGGATTTTGTAACCAAGCATCTTCTTGATCTTCATCATGTGGATGAACTAAAGAACTTTGCAGCCAACAATCTTCTCTAGTTGGTGATTGAAGTCGCGTACTGGGATCCGCATAATTGGTTAGTCACGTACTTGGAAGCCATGCATCAAAAGGAGAAATTGTCACTACAAAATAAGTCCAATTGGGTATTGGGGAAAAGGTTCGACTATAGGTTGGTATAATGTACTGGGTTTCCTTTACTTGTAACCACTTGTTTTGATAATAGTGGAATTTCATGAGTAGTAACCTTAAAATCACCCATGGAGTTTTTACAGTGTAGGTTTTCCCTATTCGTAAACAAATCACTATGTTAATTTATTTTCCACTACATACTTTAGTTATTGGTGATTTGTTTGTGCTACCACGCGCTTTGCATGTTAATTTGATTAATTAATAAACTTAGGTAATTAATCAATTAATCCATCATAAGGGGTCAATACATTTTTGGCCTATCAAGTGGTATCAAAGCTGGCACACTCTGATTAGGTCTAATCTTTGTTGTGTTGATCCATTGACCCCTATTTGTCATGGATAGAGGATAGTTATTAATTATACCTCCTTTACTTGATGGCACTAACTATGCATACTAGAAAGTACGCATGAAAGCTTTCTTGCGGTTTTTAGATGAGAAAGTGTGGCAAGCTGTAGAGATTGGCTGGACCAAGCCAAAAGAAGCACTGGCCGATTGTGATGAAGCCAAGATCAAGGCGAGAAACTTCAACAGCAGGGCATTGAATGCTTTATTCAATGTGGTCACCAATGAGGAGTTCAAGAAGATATCCTCTACTAAAACTGCTAAGGAAGCATAGACCATCCTCCAGGCAACCTATAAGGGAACTAAGGCTGTCAAGGACTCAAAGCTTCAGAGGCTGACTACAAGCTTTGAAGAGATAAAGATGGAGGAGGATGAGTAATTCGATGAGTTCTATGCCAAGCTTAAAGACATAGTGAACTCAACTTTCAATCTTGGGGAAACCATTCCTAAACCCAATATTATGAGGAAAGTGCTTAAATCTCTACCCGAGAGATTTCATGCCAAGATTACAGTGATCGAGGAATCAAAGGATATTGACAAGATTCCTTTGACTAAGTTGGTTCGAAACTTGCAGACCTACGAGCTAGGGTTAACAAGAATTGGCAAGTCAGGTAAGGGCAAGAGCATGGCTTTGAAGGCCAAGAGCAGTGACACTGATGAGTCTTCAAATGATGAGGATTCTAAGATGAAGTCCTACATTACAAGGCAATTTAAAAAGTTTATAAAGAATGCCTATGGAAAGGGCTTTGACAAAGACCGTAGGCAATCCAGTTCTTCTCAGTTCAAGAGCCAAGACAAAGGGAAAAAGGATGAAAAGGATGGTGGTCAATACACTGTTCCCACAAGACCTAAGTGCTTTGGGTGTCATGGATTCGGACACATGAAACAGGAGTGTCCTACATATCTTAAGAGCATTGGGAAGAGTAAGGCACTTGTTGCAACCTTGAGTGACATCAAACCTGAGGATGATTTCGACAATGAGGATGACAGAATCTTGAATGCCTTCACTGCCACAGTCAATCCTACTGAAGGGATTGTTGAAGACATGGACAACGAAGAAGAATTGGTGGATTCTAAGTGTGAGAAGATGGATGATTAAGATGATATCCATACCGCCTATGAGAAACTATACAAGCTGTCTAAGAAACACGAGAAACTCTATATTGGCCACCAAGAAACTCAGTGATGTGGAACTTGATCATGAAGAGTTGTCCATAAAGTTCGATGAGGCTAATCGGTTGGAGCACTGAGATTTAAAAACAATTTCTTGGCTGAGAAGACCAAGAAGCTTGAAGCAGAACTGTTTCAAGTCAGAGCTCAATTGGAGAGGACTTCAAGTGTGAAGCTTGACGAGATGCTCAGCATTAAGAAATCTGCTTCGGATTGAATAGGTTTAGGGTATGGTCTTTGTTCCTCTAATATTGCTTCTACTAGTACTTTTGTTTTTATTCCTCATGCTAATAATGTTGAAATTGAGAAAAATGTTGTTAAAAATGAATTAGCTAGTGAGAACTTAAACCAGGGTAAATCTATCTTAGGAGCACCCCCTAAGCTTGAGAAGAAAGATGCTAAAAACTCTAGGGCTAAGAAGGCTAACTCTCAAAAGCCTAAACAAAAGAAGTAGCATCTCTGTCATCATTGTGGAGTTGCCGATCATACTCGACCAAATTGCTATAAGTGGTTAGCCACTCAACAAGGCAACGACATGATAGCATCTAGAAGCCAGAATTAGCGTCAATCCTGATAGGCCACAATCTGAATGACCCCTTGTTATTTTACCAATTAATTAATTAGCCAAGTTATTAATTAATCAATTAATCATGCAATTGCGTGGAAGCACAAACAAATCACCAAAAACTAAATATGCAGCGGAAATTAAATAACACGGTAATTTGTTTACGAATGGGGAAAACCCTTATGGCAAAAACCCCACCAGGTGATTTTCAGGTCACCACTCCCGAAACTCCACTATTATCAAATCAAGCGGTTACAAGTAAAGGAATCCCAAGTACCATACCAACCTATAGTTGAACCCTTACCCCAATACCCAATTGGACTTGATCTGTAGTGACAGTTCCCCCATTTGATACACGGCTCCCAAGTACGTGACTAACCAATTTGATGCGTGGATCCCACTATGCGGCTTACTCCTTTGCATGAATCCCAGTACGTGACTAACTCCACAGCAATCGTTTGATTGTTGTAGTTGATTTGCAGCAGCATCACATAGAAACACCAATAAGATCTTCAATGTTGGTGCAAGAGACTTTACTTAGTTACAAAATCCAAAGGCGTACAAGAAACGCAGCAAGAACTCTTTCTTCTGTAGGAGGAGGCTAGGGTTTCAAAAAGAAAACCTTATGAAGCTCTCTAGGGTTAGGTTTTTCTTTTTCCCACCTCCTTTAAATAGGAGCTTAATGGGCTCTCCTATTCCAAATAGGTTTCCTAGTCCAATAAGGATTATATAAACCCTTAAACAAATAGCCTTTTAGATTAAAAATGTTGTGGCTATAATCTGAAAATTCGTAAGCTCGATCGATCGAGACATCTATCGAGCTTTAATGAATCTCGACAGATTGAGCTTCTATCGAGGAGGTATCGAGACCTGCAGATTGCACTTTTCTTGAACAGTTCTTGAGTAGTCTTCATTTCTTCAATTTAACCATTTGTGATGATCATCTTGAACCTACTTAGATTTACCCAAATACAAGTAAAGTGCGTTTTGTCAAAAGATATGCCAATTACATAAAAATATGTCCCCAACAATCTCCCCCTTTGGTAATCCGTGACAAAACCACAAGAGTACATTGAATGTCCTAGAATACATTCTACTCAAGATTGCAGAATAAATAAGCCTAGTCTAAAAGATCTGAACCTTGGAAGTTGCTGCAAGAAGAAGGTTCGGAATCTTGACTTGGCTTTAACTTGTCTTTCTTGAAAGGCACTAAACAAAACACATCAAGGTACCATGTGGAAAATAATGACAAGTTAAATAAACAAGAAACATGTGTATAAAGAGAGAAAAGAAACAACACATGTGAGATAAAGAGTGAAACACATACATCATCATCAAATATAGAAACAACATATGATGTATGTAAATGGTTACAAAACCAAAAGATACACAACACAAAATATATGTCAATATCAAAGTGTATCAAACTAACTCTCCCATCAAAAACATTCTTCCCTTTAACATGAAGTTCTCTCCCTAAGTCTATTACTCCCCCTGAGGAATGACATTCAATTCTCAAATTTCTCCCCCTTTTTGACACGATTGTCAAAGAGAATAAAAAGCCAAAAGACATGACAGGAGATAGACAGAAAACTGACAAAGAGGGAAACGAGGAGAACAAGGAACCATAGACCTACAAGAAAAAAGAATAACAAGATGCTATGGACAAAAAAAAATGCAAAACAAAAAAATGAAATGCATGCAAGGGAATCTCGATCGATCGAAAGGTGTCGAGATAGGTGTCAAGAAAGAAGGCAAAGACACAAGAACAGAAGCTCGATTGATCGACCAGGTGTCGAGAAGCTATCGAGAGGTCAGAAACTTTCTCGATCGATCCACCAGGTGTCAAGGAGGTGTCGGGATTGCGATAAGAAAAAGCTTGAGAATCTCGATAGATAGCAAGGTATCGAGGTGGTGTTGAGGAGGTATCGAGCTAGCTTTTAAAAGCAGTTTTTCAAAAAGTGAAAAACACAGACATGAATGCAATCCAACATAAACCTCAACCATTGATCCAATCAACATATAAAGCTCTCAAAATCATCTCTCAATAAAAAATTTAGCACGTGGATCCTCAAAAACACACACACACACACACTAAACAAGTCTAACCAATTTTATTTTTCAAAAACAAGTTAAGACAGTTTAGTGAGCATACATTAGCACATGTAAAACCTTTGTGATGGCCAAATTACAGTGTACCTACACATGTATCAAAAGTAGCAAAGAATATTGCGTGTTGTGTGTGAAAAACATCGCAAGATCGCATATGTGTATACATGTTATGATGATCTGGGATATGAGAAAATAACTTTAACTCACACACAATCATAACTGTTTGATGGGGACTATCACCTTCGAAGTACATCCTATAACTCCCACATATCCTAGAATACACGCTTGCAACCATATTTAAAGCATTTTTGATCTTTTTGCTTTTTGTTTTCTTTGCATATTTTCTTTTATTTAGCATATCATGCATGGGCATATAAAAGAGAGAAAAGAAATACCCAAGATGTTAAGCATTTGACATCGCACTTTTGCTATGTTGAAGCATATGAATGTCTTTGACACTGCACTTTTGCTATGCCGAAGCATACAGGTGTCATATTATGATTGGTGGGCAATAGTGGTGAGATGGTTATTTATGCCTTTCTCTTAGGATTTTCTAGTCCTACCCGTCAAAAAAAGTGATATGAGTGATAAGCTTTAAAAGATAACTTAATCTTACTCATCACAAACAAGAGCCACAAAGCTCACTTGCTTAGTTGTGCATAGAGATGCTCATCTAAGCTACAAAAAATACAAAGTTTAGAAACTTTTTTTCAATGGCCATCCAAGGTACACAAGTACCAAAGTACACAAAACACACACTGTTTTTGTATTTTTCTGATTTTTCAATTTTTTTAAAAAATTTTTATATTAAAAATAAAATAAACAAAACTGAAAGTAAACACACAAAAACATGTTAAACAAAGCAAGAAAGAAAGATGCATATGCATGAAGACATGATAGAAGAGTATAGATGCATGAAAACATGATTTCAAAAATAGATAAGAAATCAAGCAAAGAAAGTCCAACTTTAAATAGAAAGAATTAAAGCAAAGGACAAACAGAAAAGACAATTAAGTCTTAGAATCTTTTATCACCCATACAGCACGAGTCTTTGGCCGTGAAGATGAAAAGGCACGTGTCCTAGTATGATTACTAAAGGACATAGAGGAATTAGAATTCCCCTGAAATCGAGTCAAAAAACTCAAAACTTTTAATAATTCACCAAGAATAGGTACAGAGCCTTTAGACAAAGGATGAGA
Organism: Quercus gilva; assembly: GCA_023621385.1. Lineage (NCBI taxonomy): Eukaryota > Viridiplantae > Streptophyta > Magnoliopsida > Fagales > Fagaceae > Quercus > Quercus gilva. The sequence continues at coordinate 103,811,671 of CM042476.1, read as the reverse complement.
CCTATTGGACACTCGCTTATGAGGAAACAACTTGAAACAATTAGGGCGAGTGTGACCAGAATCACCACAATGGTGACAAACATGAGTAGTTTTAGAGCTACTCGGCTTCCTAGAAGGAGGTCTAACCTTAAAGGTTGACAACTTAGGACAATTTGGCCTAATATGACCAACAATATGACAATGATGACAAGTGGGGACAAATTCAGAATTTTTATTCAACCTAGGAGGAGTTTTAGACATAGGTTTAGAAACTTCAGCGTTAACATCAGAAATTTTACCTTTGTCTATCCTAGCAATATTAGCCTTCAACTCTTCATTATTCCTTTTAAATGGGGGAATATAAAAATCTTTTTCTTTTGAGTTAGGCTCAACAACAAGTTTGGCACTAGTTAATTTTTCAACTTAAGTTTTAAATTCAACTAGTTGCTCTTCCAAACTCTTAATTTTGTCCACCTAAGATGAGATTTGATTTTTAAAATTCTCATTCAATTTATTGGCTTCATCCAATTTTGCAATCAAATCATCTTTTTCAAGCTTGACCTTTTTAAATTTAGCTTTTAATTTTGTAGAATATTCAAGAGATTTCATACAAAAATTATAAAGCTTGCAATAGGCATGTTGAATATCATCATCATCATTCAACATAAGATCATGCAAATCAAAACAATCAAGAGTTTCCATGACAACAGGGGTTAATGGATCAACACAGCAAAGATTAAAACCTAATCAGAGTGTGCCTGCTCTGATACCACTTGAAGGCCACAATCTGAATGACCCCTTGTGATTATACCAATTAATTAATTAGCCAAGTTATTAATTAATCAATTAATCATGCAATTGCGTGAAAGCACAAACAAATCACCAAAAACTAAATATGCAGCGGAAATTAAATAACACAGTGATTTGTTTACGAATGGGGAAAACCCTTACGACAAAAACCCCACCGGGTGATTTTTAGGTCACCACTACCGAAACTCCACTATTATCAAATCAAGTGGTTACAAGTAAAGGAATCCCAAGTACCTTACCAACCTACAGTTGAACCCTTATCTCAATACCCAATTGGACTTGATCTGTAGTGACAGTTCCCACCTTTGATGCACGGCTCCCAAGTACGTGACTAATCAGTGCGCAGATCCCAGTACGCGGCTTCAAAACACCAACTAAGGAAGAAAGGTTGGCTGCAAAGTTCTTCAGTTCATCCTTTATGATGAATAACAGGAAGATGCTTGGTTACAAAACCCTTTGGTGCAAATACACAGCAACTTCTTGAAAGAAGATGAACTAGGTCAAGAACTTCATCTTTTGATCACAATTTGCTTGAACAGAGATTGCTCAATGCTTTTGTAACTTGTGTACCACTTGACGGCTCTTAAAACAATCATTTTATATGTTTAGGGTTAGAAGAAAAGAAGGCCCAAAATCATATTCACGGATCCCAAGAAAATCAGATTGGAAAATCTGAAATATTAAATCTCGACAGATAGCAGGTGTCGAGGTAGCTATTGAGAAGGTGTCGAGCTTTAATGAAATTGCACTTCAGCTTGCTTTTTCTTGGACAGACTTGATGACTTCAACACTTGACCTTGAAACCTTGTTTCTTGAAGTATTAAAAACACCTAGAACTACCCAATTACAAGTAGAGTGCATTTTGTCAAAGGATTAGCCAATTTACATAAATAAGTGACATATGTTCTTAACAAGTGAAAACATATATGTCCTAACAAATCCTCTCTTGCTCCTCATGGAGATCTTCTCAAAGCCCTTATGTTTCTTTCAAACTTGAATGGTTTCAATTCTTCCCCTTCACCACTGGTTCAAGGGTTTAATCAAAGGAAAGGTTCCTCTTAGGAATATTGCTTGAGATGCTTGAACTATTGAGGAAGAGTCTTCTGCTTCCTTTATAGGGATGTTACTTGAGATGCTTGAACTACTGAGGAAGAATCTTCTGCTTCCTTTATGGGAATGTTGTTTGAGATGCTTTAACTATTGCGGAAAAATCTTCTGCTTCCTTTACTTGCTCATTGGGGAGTCATTTGATGATTTTGTGCCTAATTGGGGCAATTTTGAGATGGTCTTCTTTTTTGAAAAAAAAAATATATATTATTTATTTTTTTTTTACTGTTCATGACTAAACTACACGTAGTTTAGTGGTGAGGCTTAAACTACACGTAGTTTAGCCATCAAGTGTGTTCCCGTCTTTTCATTTTCTTTAACGGTTACGAACCGTTTCTTTTTTTCTTCTTCATTCTCTTCATCTCCTTCATCTCTTCATATTCTCCATAACTCCTCTCATCTCTTCAAAAACCTTCCTCTCTTCTCTTTTCCTCTCATTTTTTGACTCTCTCAAACTCTTAAAATCCTCTCATTTTCTCTCTAATTCTCTTCATCTCCTCCAATTGCACCTAAGGCCAAGAAGACCTCCTACGTCCTTTTCTCTGATGCATTTCACCTCACCAACTAGAGTGTGGCCATGAGGTTGATAGGGTCTCCACCACTGACATACCGGCTCGAGAATCACATTACTATGACTAAATCTGTAAGTTTTCAAGCCTTTTTCTCATTTTTAAGTTTCTCTTTGATCTTCCATTTTAATGTGTTTTTGGCCACGCAAATGCTTGGGTTTTTCTATAGGATGGGTTTAGATGAAAACTTGATGCATTCTTGAAAGTGTCGAAGAACTGCTTCTGTCTGTGTTCTTGCGTGCGTGGGCTCAGGCCTACGTATGCAGCTTATATTCATGTGTATGTAGCTCTGTTCTTGCGTATACAAGAATGTTCTTGAGGTTCTGCGTACGTGAGGATGGGCATGCATATGCATGGTCTTGTCTGCGTATGTGGGCTTTGACCAGCATACGTGAGATACCTGGCAGAAGCCCTACTTTGCCCATTTTTACTCATTTTTCAACTGTTTCGCTCCCATATGTAATCCTAACACACCTTTTTGTCATTTTTGCACCTGAATATTACTGTATCATTCTTTTTATCTTCATTCCTGCATAGAAAACATCATTTTCTGTTAGGCTAAGAATGTATTGACCCCTTTTGATAAATTAGCCAATTAATTAGCCAAGTTGATTAATTAATCAGATTAACATACAATAGGCGTGGCAGCACAAACAAATCACCAATTAAACTAAATGTAGTGGAAATTAAATTGACACGGTGATTTGTTTACTAATGGGGAAAACCTACACGGCAAAAACCCCTACCGGGTGATTTTAAGGTCACCACTCCTAAGAATTCACTATTATCACACAAGCGGTTACAAGTAAAGGACTCCCAGTACCTTATACCAACCTACAGTTGAACCCTTACCCCAATGCCTAATTGGACTTGTTTTGTAGTGACAATCTCTCCTTTTCAATGCACGGCTCCTAGTACGAGACTAACCAATAGATGCGCGGATCCTAATACGCGACTTAATCACCAACTTGAGAAGGATGTTGGCAGCAAAGTTCTTCAGTTCATCACACAATGAAGATCAAGAAACTTCTTGGTCACAAAACCCTATGGTGTACAAACACAACAGCTTCTTCAAGAGAAAGATAAACTAAGGCATATGTCCTTGGTTCACAATATGCTTGTGAAAAACTTTTTCATTGAGTTGCATAAACTATGACGACCCTTAAAACAATCCTTATATATGTTAAGGTTGTGAGAAAAGAAAGCCTAAACACATACTCACAGATTGGATGAAAATTAGCTTTGAAAAACTAAGTTTCATAAACCTCGATAGATAGCCATCTATCGAGCTAGCTGTCAAGCCACGGGCTTCAACAGCTTTTAAACCTTGATAGATGCTAGCTGTCGAGCTTTAAAATCCAACACTTTTGTAACGACCTTGCCCCAACTGTGTAGATATTGTCCGCTTTGGGACCCATACCCCTCATAGTTTTGTTCTCCCCTAAAGCACACAGTAGTTGGGGAAAAGGCCTCTACACATTGAAGGGAGGTCATTTCTTATAAACACATTCCCATGTACTTCCCTAGGCGATGTGGGATTCCATGGAATCCAAGATCCCCATTTATGGGTCACTACAATCCACCCCCTTTACGAGTACACGCGTCCTCACGTGTGGGACCTACACTTCTGACTAGAACCTGGCTCTGATACCATTTGTAATGACCCCGCCCCAACTGTGAAGATATTGTCCGCTTTGGGACCCATACCCATCATGGTTTTGTTCTCCCTCAAAGTACATAGCAATGGGGGAAAAGGCCTCTACACATTGAAGGGAGGTCATTCCTTATAAACACATTCCCATGTGCTTCCCTAGGCGATGTGGGATTCCGTGGAATGCAAGACCCCCCCCCCCCCTTTTTGGGTCACTAAAACTTTCTCACTTGATTCTTGGACAGACTTGCAAGGCGTTAACACTTGAACTTGAAACCTTGTTTTTGAAATATTAAACACATCCTAGATTTACCTAATTACAAGTAAAGTGCATTTTGTCAAATGATTAGCCAATTACATAAAATAGTAACATATGTTCCTAACATTGAATCACATATGTCCTAGCATTTTCCATTATTTTTGCTTGAATTAAGAATCTAATGTCGTCTTCCCCCGTTTTTGCAGTCTTCAACCCTTTATGCTAGTAGGGGAAGTACTAATAAGGTGGTGTAATAATACAACCTTCTCAACCTCGATACCAGGGCCTACATTTGGGAGGTGAGCTTCGAGCCTATTATTGGTCTTCTTCCAAAGAGATTTGCGAGCAACACTTTGGTGCAGTGCCTTGTTGAGAGGTGGTGGGACACCACCCACACCTTTCATATTGCTGAGCAGGAGATGATGGTGACTTCCTATGACTTCTATCGCATGACTGGCCTTAACTTTGAAGGGGTCATTATCAACTTGGACGGTGTGTTGGGCATCCAGCTAGGTCTCGACATGTTAGGGAGGAAATACTCCACTAAGATCATCCGCTACTTCAATTTGGCATTGGACAACATGCATCTCCCATAAAGGACCACAGAGGAGTGCATTTGGATGGCTAGGGCCTTCCTTCTTTCATTTGTTAGGGGCTTACCTCTTTGCCAATGGTGGGAAAATGGTATCTTTGAGGTGGTTGACTCTCTTCCAAGACTTTGAGAGGCAAGGAGGGCTTACTAGGGGCAGGCATGTCCTGCTTATCTTCACTCCAATCACAAAACTCTTAGCTAGGGCACTTTGCAGTAGCTTGTGGGGCCTTCAAAGCACCTTGAGGTTACTTCTCTTTCCCTTCCTCACACTTTCACTTATAGCTTAGAGTCATGCAAACTGTATTGTCTTGAAAATTATCATCGTGCATCTGTAATATTGCATTTGTCATCTTATAAACTGTCATCTTGCAACTATCATCTTCCATTTAACCCGCGGTTCATGCTTCTTTTTTGTAGATGTGGGTGGTTATGTATGGCCTTATAACCCCGAGCACTAACATAGTTTTGAAGGTTTTTCCTCGAGTAAGGGTCCACCTTGCTGAGTTGTCTTCCGATGAGGTATGTTCAAGAGTTCTAGTTTTTCATGCTTCTTCATGCATTTCCTTTAGAATACCCTTCCTCTAACCTTATGTCATTGTAGGTTAACTAGGCCCAATGGGCTGGCCAGCCCCTTCCTGTTTCTTATGACCTGGAGCCTGCCACTTTCATTACTTCAGGGATCACACAACCCTTTAACGGAGCAGGCTTGTGTGCGCTACACTTGGCAGAGAGGTGCAGTGCCAATTGGTGGGCAAGGGTGACCCCCAAATTCCGATGGACCCTCTTGAGTTCATCCTTTCCCCACATTCCATGACTGATGTTGAGAATAACTCATGGGCAAGCGACGTTCCCTACGCTGGGCGGCTTCTCGAGGGGTTGGACTATGAGGAGTTCAACATCACCCGCCTCATGCTTTCCCTTACTACTCAGGTATGTGCTCGATCTTTTCTTTTTCTCTTCCTTTCCTTTACCTTGTTTGGCATGCCTTCTAATGTGAAAACTATAAAAGAAGGGGCCTACTGTCGGGGAGCTTATTGACCCTCCACACCTTCCTTGGACAGTTTATACCTATGCCTCGAATGACTTTGCTCGGGAGCATGTCATTCCCCATAATCCTAATGTCATGGGCTATCCTTTCCTTCCCAACACTTGAGTAGTGAGTTCTTTCTTCCCCTTGTCCTTTCTCTTTTTTGCCAATTCTCTCTCTTTATTTCAATCACTAACCTTTCTTTCTTTGAATTGCAGCCTACTATCCAAGAGCATAAAGAGTTGGTGTGGCTAGTCGAAAATCTCAAGTTGGAGGTGACCAACTATTCGTGGAAGCTATACAGTCTTGGAGGAGTGGCCTACCCAGGCAGTGGTGATGATGATGATGATGATGATGACAGTGCTAAGGAGGAGGATTCAGAGGTGACTCCTAGCTACTAACCAAGGAAGAGGCAGCACCATTAATTACCTACAGTTCCAGACATATATACAACACGTAGCCTTTTTCTTCTTTTCTTTTTGCTTTTAATGTTTTTCATTCCCTTTTAGCAACATCTGGGTTGAGTTTGAGATAAAGGATTGTATTTAAGAACATCTATTTACATTTATGCTTTTGATTGGAACTTAGCATTTCATTTACAAAATAATGATAAATTGTATGTTTCTATATAACTTTACGTATGTAGGGTTGACTTTGTGTACGTGGGCTGCGAATTAGAAAAACCCTGTAAAGTTGTAATTTACAACTGTGTTGTTGTTGGCTTTTATTCCGTGCCAAATTTGATCGTAATTATGTTCAATCGTTTAAACCCTGTATTTGTTGTGGGACTTGTTGTAAGGGTTGTGTGATAGAGAGAGTGTTTGAAGACTCAAGCATTTGAAGAACTGAAGGATTCTCGCGGGTATCTCGCGACCTAGCATCCCGCGAAGTGAACCATGTGCCAGGCACATGCTGGAATGCGAAGAGTCAGGCCAGGTGGAGACAACTGTGTCTCGCGAGTATCTCGCGGGTAAGGCCTTCCCGCGAGACACCCGCGAGACTAGCTGTTCTGCCAGCCTGTACTTTTTGAGTCACACCTTTTGCACCTCTCCTATATATACCATCATTACCCACAATTGTTGAGGAATGCTTCAGAGAGAAAACCCTAGCCAAACACATTGATAATTAGAGATTGTCTTCCCCATCTTTCTCTATACATTTGCTTGTGGTATTTCCTCAACCCTTCCCTCTCCATTATCCATATCTTTGAGAGGTTGATAGCCCAAACACTTACCACACCTTGTGAGTGCTGTGTGACGTTTTGGTGCTGCTGGGAAGCATTGGAAGAAGCCTTGAATGGCAGATGCAACATGGAGCTTGTTGCGGGATCCGGATAACTAGGACAAGACATGGTTCCGAGAAGCCTTGTTGGAGTAGGAGCTTGGAGGGCTTAGGTACAGCGGGTAGACTAGGCTTGGAGGGTCTTTTGCTAACCCATGTATCCCAACTGATTGTCTAGTGGATCGATTTCCGCTTGGAGGGCGGCGGAGAGGTTTTTCGCCGAGTTCTTCGGTTTCCTCTTCGTGAACACGTCTTGGTGTTTTCTGTGTTTGCATCCTTCTTCCCTACTCTTGTTTAATTCCATTATACTGCTGTGTTGCTTAGTTTATGGATTAGAGTAGCTTACTTGTTCATCCGCTCGCTTTTACACTATTCCGCACTTTGTATTAAAGTTGTGTAAAATCTATCGAGCCGTAATTTTAATTTGGGGGTCTAAACAGCTCTTGTGTTTTCAACACATTTTCGAGCTTTCAAACCCAAACCAACTTACTTAAGTATAAAAGTAGGCGTTTGAGTCTAAAACCCTCACCAATGTATTTCTAACCCAGATAACCCTTTTTAAGGTCCCCCTAATGGTAGAAAACTCTCCCCTCAATGTCTCATCTTGCTTGGTGAAGTCCTTCTTCTTCTTCTTTTTACCCTTACCTTTCGACTTAGATTGAGAAGAAGAAGCTTCAACAATATTAGCACCAACACTGGATGTACCAAGAATGCCTTTTGCCGCCACCAATTCATTCATTAATTTGGACAATGTATAAAGCTTTTTGTTCATGTTATAATTAAGTCTAAATTCCTTGAATGATTTTGGTAGTGATTGGAGTATCATATCTGCATGGGATTCTCCATTAATGTTAGCACCTAAGACTTCCAGTGTATTTAGATGAGAGATCATCCTAAGACAATTCTCCATCTGGAGTGGTTTTCGTGCTTAGCATTTTCTCCTCCATCCTCTTGAATTTGGGCTTGTCCTTCCACACATCTTTCATGACATTGTCTCCTTAGATTAATCTCCCTAGTCAACTCTTGGTTCTGACGAGTTAACTCTGCCATGGCAGTAGCCATGGACTACATTTACTGTATGGAAGGCAGTTGCATAACAGGTGCTGACCGGCAATCATGGTTAGGATGACTAGAAGTGTTCCCACTCTCCTAGTGGCCTGGACTAGTGGCCATTGATCTTGTTCGAACCATGCAACCTTTTGTCAAAGAAAGATAAATTGCAAAATGCAAGTTTAATCTTTTCCACAAACGGTGCCAACTGATGATGCATAGAAAATCAGTAGGTTGAATGCTCCGGGCTTCAATGGGCTAGAGGTTGCTTGGAAGGCCTAAAAAGAAAAAGACACAAGATCAAAGGTGACCGAGGTGAACTAGCCAAGAACCCTCTGATGCTTAAGTTAGTTTTTCTCTCTAGAACTCAAGAATTCCAACTTTAAGAATAATGGAAACTTACTTTTGTTTGATGTAGATGAGTCCTTATATAGTGAGTTTTGGAGTAGTTACTTGTTTAGTAACTTCCTCAACATGTATGGAAGTTAGAAGGTTGAGACCTAATTTCTACAACTATTATAGAAGTTAGAATGTTTAATCTTATCTTTTACAACTGCCATTGGATGTTAAGTACTTAATGGGAAGTTATAACGATGAACAAGGATTTTCATTATGGACTACCATTTTGCCAATGGACAACCCTCTGCCTATGGATGGTCTTCTTATATTGGGCTAAATTTTCCTGCTTTGGATGATTCTTATGGACGAACTGGAGATGGTTCAATTTTTAGTTCACCATCAACTATTTTATTGAATTGTGATAGATTTGATTGAGGGAAACGGTAAAAAATTAAGCCTATGAGCTTTTTGCTTTAAGGTATTCTTTCTAGCTTTCTTTTTATTTATTTATTTATTTTTTGTCTTTCTTTTCTTGTTTTAATCTTGTTTTTTGGTTTGAATTTATGTTTATGCATGTTTGCCTAGGTTAATATATAGTTCTGCTTATGTTCTAAGCATGCTAGGTGTTGGGGGCGGTTTTTTCACGTAACCACGTGTCTTCTGTTGGAGGTCTGACTCTGCTAGACTTGGATTTATTTTGGGGAGTTCAATCCAAAACTTGACATTAGGCTGCATAGATCAATGGCTTCCGATGCATTTTTAAGCCTACAAAATAGATAAAGCCCAAAGTCTTAAGATAATGATAATGGTTGAGATAAATAAATAATATATTTAATTGAATAGCTTTGATTAAATGATAAGTTGAACATCATAATCATGTATATTAAGTGATGTCCAATATTAGAAAGTAATTAATTAAGTTTCATGTGTTCGGTAATGGGATGAGTCCAAAATAGTCCATATTCATCTGCTATTCATGATTCATGTTCAACATAATAAAGTATGTCCAACAATAGTCTATGTCCAAATAATGTATGTCAAATAGTTTATATCCAGCCATGGTTCATGTCCAAATAATATATGTCCAGTGGTGGTTTATGTCTGAATAATATATGTCTAGCGGTGGTTCATATCCAAATGATATATGTCTAGCGGTGGTTTATGTCCAAATAATATATATCCGGTGGTGAGATAGATTCAATTTATCATTATATATGTTCATTAATGAAGCATTAGTGAACCCATGCTTATTAAATAGTGAGACAATATTAAAGTACTTTGCATCCAACGGTGCAATAATGATGAGTTAACGTATACTTAATAATGTAATTTTGAAGATAGAGAAATATTGACTTATTTTGTATGTTTTTGGCTCCAGCTGTATAGCATCACTTTATTCTTTATATGATTTGTGGCTCCAACCGTATAGCATTAGTGAGCTAATAACATCCCAGCGGCATAGTAACATAAGTCCAGTAGCACAATGATAATAAAGTAAAATATATTCAATAATGTAAATTTAGAAATAAAGAAACAATGACTTATCTTTATGTGGTTTGTGGCTCCAGCCGTATGACATCAGTGAACTTATAACATTTCAGCAGTATAGTAAAATAAGTCCATTCATGGTGGCTTCACAATTGAAGGGGAAAAATGGGTGCAACTGGAGGGAGAGAAAACATGTCCAGTCGTGTGCATAGGTTGGTTAAGTTTATCCTCTTTATCATGCACTTAAATGATTTTCCTCATGCAATACTCTTTTAGTTTTTAGTCAAATATGAGTGATATTGTCTTCCATAAGAAGGGCTTTTAATATTATAAGTTTGTGCTTTTCATAAGAAAGACTTTTTAGCATTATAATTATATGCCTTCCATGAGAAGATGTTCTTGGAAGTGTATTTGATATATTTTAAGGTGTATGAAGATGGTGAGAAATATATATATGTTTTGTGAGATAAGGTGTTTGTAAGATGTATTAGAAATATATGTAGATACTTTGTTGAATAAGGATTTTGTATATAATCAATTTGTGGGACATATAGTTTAAAGATATATGAGAAGTATGTATGGATATTTTGTGAGGAATGTGTTTGTAAAATATAGGGAAGCATGAGAGATACTGAGGTTAAATATAGTAAATATATGAGCTTATAGTTGCTGCTGGAGTAGTTTTTTGTATTATGTCATGGGTTATGTTGCTTTTTAAGAGAAGAGATTTTGTAAGAGAGATCGAGAAGGAGATGAAGATGTGTTTATGGGCAGCAAAGTGAATGAAGTTTCAGAATAAGAGAGTGGGAGAGGGATGGATAGGGGGTCTGCTAGTGTGTAGCTTGGTCCTCTTTATATAAACCCAAGTATGTAACTAGATTATAATTAGTTGAAGGGAAATTTAGCAAATAAGGAAAAGTTTTTGACAAAATAAGTGATTTCCTTAGTTGGTTTTTTTTTTTTTTTTTTAGCTAAAAGAAGAAATTCTGAGACTTTAATTCTACTGAAGCTGCTGTTACAACTGTTAGTCACAACTGTCAGCTCTACAGCAGTAGCTGCTGCTATAGCTGACACTGCTGGATGATGTCACCTAAATGATAACTTCTGCTGGAGGAAAGATTTAGCATTAAATTCATGGGTTTGGTTAAAAATGGTATAATAATCATTATGGGATCCTTCTATTTTTGATATTGCAACTGAAGGCTAAGGATCTTAGTTTAAAATGGTATGATTTCTTTTATAGGACCCTTGCTTCTTTGGGTATGGTAGCAAGCCACTGGGATTGGGCATTAATGGGTTGATGACGTCACTTTTGGACATGTGTCAGTTGCCTAAGCTACTGCAGCTTCTGTTGGAGTTAAGGCAGTTTCTGCTAGAACTATTGCCGGTATTTTTGGCTAAGTTGCCTCTTTTGGAAAATTATATGTTTAGTCCATGGTTTTATTACAATATAATTTTGGTAAATAATAGCCTAGTTGGTTGATATTTGATGAAGTTTTAAAAATGTAATTATGGTCTCTTTATGTTTTAACCAAATCTTGGAGAGCAAGGAGAACATTTAATGCTAGATATGAGACATTAATATAGATTTAGCCATGTGCTTGGGATTGATTTAAATGAAAATAATAATATAATTTATATGAAATAATATAATCACATTTTTATAATTATATTATATGATAAACATTAATTTTTATATAAAGAGCATGGGGAGTTTTATCATTTTAAGTGTTATGTGATATGAGAGGCCTACCAGATGCTACCTATTGCACACTAACCCTTCAAAGTTCAGGGAATTGGGGAAGACATGCCAAGCAACATGTTAGAGTTACATGCTCACATGCTTGTATGATGTTGTTGGCTATGCCTTGCTTGGATTATGTGTTTATGTATTTATTCCCATGATATATGGTTAGATCCTTGTCTTCACATGCTTATATGCTTGGATTCATGTTCTTCCATTTTTATGTGCTAAGTTTCTACATGTTTACATGCATGTTTCCATGCCTACATATCTAGATCTATGTTTTCATATGCCTATGTGCTTGGATTTACATTCTCTACATGCTTTATGCTATATTCCATGTGCTTGTGTGCTCCATGCCATGTTTGTGTGCCTAGACCAAGCCTATGTTTCTCATGCCATGTGCTATTGTAGTCCTTTTGTCGCTTTGTCATTCTTTATTGTGTTTTGGCCTAATGGTTTGAACCCGATCTAGATCCTATGGTCTTTGTCATCATTTGTATACCTTGGCCTATATCAAAGGGTTTGGATCACTCCTATTTGCATGTCTATGCTTGCTTGCTTCTATGCTTTATGCTCGTGTTAGCCTCTCTTGTTCTAGGCTTTGCCATGCTTGATGCCCATAGCGAGTTTGTGATTGTGTGGTTACATCCAATGCCCGTAAGGCCTTGTATGGATGTAACCATTTGGGATGCATCTCTAGATGCTGGGTTGCTCTGTGCGTACATTTGCCAATTTTCACTCTGCACGATGATACGCTTACCATGCTTGTTTGTGCCACCCGTTGGCTTTCTATGCATCTTTACATGCTTGCTTACATGTGTATGCATGAGTCTTGCTTGCTAGTGTGTCGTCCGTGCTTCAACACAATGAAGCTATGGACATTCGATCTAAACCTACATTTGTCCCTCTCGAAAACCATCTTTTGTTTGCTTTCTTGCTTGTTTTCTTTTTTACTATTTTTCTTGCTTTCTTGTTTCTTTGCTTGCCATGCCTATCATTCTTATCTGCTTTATGCCTTTTCGTATGCTCTTTGCATCTCTTCCTTCCATTGCTTGTCGACTGGTTTCTTGTCTTTGCCTTTGCATGTACACATAGAGTGAGGACGCTTCAACCTAGGGCATAGTCTCCTAGGCGCTAGCAAAAGGGGCGCGGGGGCAAGCATGTCGATAAAAGCCAAGTGACAATGTTTAGTAGATTTCGGAGTTTAGCCCTTCCCTTTTGGTTTTGTACTTTTTAAAACCCATTCCTTCCTCCTCCCTTTCTCTCTTAGATGGGGTGTATTAGGCATATCATGCCATGTACCATTTGTCCTCATCTCTAGAGTATGGCGACCCCTGTTTATTTTCTTGCACTTATATTTTGGGCCATGCTCTAGGGATTTAGGCATTTACTTTCCTGCTCTATGTGCTTGCATTGTGTTAGGACATATGTGGTTTCACTTGTTAGAGAGCATATGTCATTCTTTTATTTAATTGGCTAATCTTTTGACAAAACGCACTTTACTTGTAATTGGGCAGATCTAGGATGTGTTGAAATACTTCAAGAAACTATGTTTCAAGATCAAGTGTAGAAGCCTTCAAGTCTGTCCAAGAAAACAAGCTGAAAGTGCAAGATTACTAAAACTCGACAGCTAGTATTTGTCGAGGTTTAGAGAACTGTTCTAGCCCGTAAGCTTGACACCTGCTCAACAGATGCTTGATAGCTTCTATCTGTCGAGGTTTATAAAAATCAGAATTCTGATATGATTTCTTGGAATCCATGAATGTGTCTTTGGGCCTTCTTTTCTCCTAACCCTAGACATATAAAAGGATTGTTTTAAGGGCCATCAAATAGTTCACAAGTTGCACAAGCATTGAAAAAACTCTGTTGAAGCAAACTGTGACCAGAGACGAAGTTCTTGCCCTAGTTCATCTCTTCTGAAGAAGTTGTTGTGTATGTGCACCTTTGGGTTTTGTGACCAAACATCTTCATCACATAGGATGAACTGAAAAACTTTGTAGCCAACCTCTCTTTCAAGTTGGCGTTGAAGTCGCGTACTGGGATCCGCACATTGGTTAGTCACGTACTTGGGAGCCGTGCATCAAAAGGGGAAACTGTCACTATAGAACAAGTCCAATGGGGTATTGTGGTAAGGGTTTAACTGTAGGTTGGTAAGGTACTTGGGATTTCTTTACTTGTAACCGCTTGTTGTGATAGTAGTGGAGTTTCGGGAGTGGTGACCCAAAAATCACCCGGTGGGGTTTTTGCAGTAAGGTTTTCTCCATTAGTAAACAAATCACCGTGTCATTTAATTTTCGCTAAATTTTTAGTTAATTGGTGATTTGTTTGTGCTACTATGCGTTTGCATGATAAATTGATTAATTAATAACTTGGCTAATTAATTAATTGATTTAATCACAAGGGGTCAATACATTTTTGGCCTGTCAAGTGGTATTAGAGCAGGCACACTCTAATTAGGTCTAATCTTTGCTATGTTGATCCATTGACCCCTGTTGTCATGGCTGTAACCAGCTTGAAGAGATCTTTGTTTTCAAATACATCTTGTTTTTCTAATCACTATTTGTTTGAGTGTCTCAAAAAATACAAGTCTAAAAGTTATTTGAATTCTCTTATGATGACTATTGGAAAAGATCTTAGTTTGGCTAAAAAGAAACTAGACTGTCTCAGAATGAAAATGTGCAAAGGAGTTCATCTGAGAAGAGTGAAAGTTAAAGACTTAGCTCATAAAAGGCAGTTGAGTGAAAGAACTATTCCCTTTGATTTGTCATCTAAGCATGAAGTGTGTTTCATGATGAAGTCTGCATTCAAAGTGATGGACACATGTCTGTGGTACCTTGACAGTGGTTACTCAAGACACATAACTGGAGACCGATCTCTCTTCAAGTTCTTCGAGTCTAAGAAAGCTGGCAATGTTCCTTTTGGTGATGGAAGCAAGTCACAAATTAAAGGGAAAGGAATCATATCTCTACTAGGACTGCCGGGCATTGCAAATGTTCTTTATGTAGAAGGTCTAAGGGTGAATCTATTGAGCATAAGTCAAATATGTGATCAAGACTTCATGGTGCTATTCTCAAAGGGAAAGTGTCTTGTCATGGATGAGTACGGAAAGAAGCTCATTAGTGGGGTTCGCACTTTGGACAACTGTTATGGATTAGTTCTTGATGCTGATATTGTGTGTAATAGCATTCGTTTACCTAATGAAGATCTATGGCATCAACGAATGGGATGTGCTAGTTACAAGCATCTATCTATTGTATCTAAGCATGAATCAGTCTTAGGGATACCAAAGCTTAATTGAATGAGCAATATGGTGTGTGGACCATGTCAGCTTGGGAAACAGACGAAAGCTAAACATCCTGGTACTCAAACATCAGCTACATCTAGGCCATTGGAGCTTCCACATTTAGATCTTATAGGTCCAACCAGAACCGAGTCTCTTGGTGGTAAGAGATACATCATGGTTGTGGTAGACGACTTCACTAGATACACTTGGGTTATTCTACTTCGATCCAAGTCTGATGCTCCTGTGCACATTGAGGCTTTGTGCACAAGATTGCAGAATGAAAAGAGCCTAAAGATTGATCGAATTCGAAGTGACCATGGTAAAGAATTCGAGAACTCATACATTGAGTCTTTCTGCACAAGATCAGGCATATCTCAACAATTCTTAGCTCCTATTACGCCTCTGCAGAATGGTGTGGTAGAAAGAAAGAATAGGGTTATTCAAGAGATGTCAAGAGCCATGTTGCATAACAAAGATGTGGCTAGAAACTTATAGGGAGAAGCCGTAAACACTGCATGTCATACGGTTAATAGGGTGTACTTCAGACCCGGTACCAAAAAGACTCCCTATGAGTTATGGAAAGGAAGGAAGCCAAATGTGAAGTATTTCAGAATCGTTGGAAGTACTTGCTTCATTCTCAAGGATAGAGAGAATGTGGAAAAGTTTGACTCTCAGAGCGATGAAGGCATATTTCTAGATTACTCTTCTACAAGCAAGGCTTATCGGGTATACAACAAAATAACTATGAAGGTAATGGAGACAGTAAATGTCGTCATTGATGAGTCTTCAGATTCTAGTTCTGAGAAAGGCATTGAGGAACTCCCCAAAGAAATTCTTCCTCCTGAGCCTAGGGAAGTTCAAGACATTGTTGAACAAGAACCTGTATCCCCAAGTACTCCTAGTATTGTGGAAGACTTTGCAGACATTCCCACTTCACCAGATTATGAATCTCATGAAGAAAAAGGACCTTCCTCTAGAATCAAATTAAATCATCCTCCAGAAGTTATTGTGGGAAACATGAATGAACTCACATTAAGGAAACGTACAGTTGATAAATGTGTTGCTAACTTTATGTCTTATTCTTGCTACTTGTCATAGGTTGAACCCAAGAAAGTTGAGGAAGCATTACAAGATGAAAGTTGGGTCGAAGCAATGCATGATGAACTACTTCAGTTTCAAAGGAATGATGTTTAGACTCTAGTACCTAGACAGAAAGGTAAGCACATCATCGGTACAAAGTGGATATTCCGCAATAAGACTGATGAAGAAGGCAATGTGATTCGCAACAAGGCTTGACTTGTAGCTCAAGGATACTCACAAATGGAAGGAGTAGACTATGGTGAAACATTTGCCCCAACTGCCCGAATGGAGTCCATCAAAATTCTCCTTGCCCTAGCATGTCATCTGAAGTTCAAACTTTATCAGATAAATGTGAAGACTGCTTTCTTGAATGGGCTGCTTAAAGAGGATGTTTATGTGGCTCAACCAAAAGGATTCATTGATCCACGATTTCCAGATCATGTGTTGTACCTCAAGAAGGTACTTTATGGGTTGAAGCAAGCCCCTAGAGCTTGGTATGATAGACTTACACAATATCTGGTGTCGCATGGGTTCACAAGAGGAAAGGTTGATCAAACACTCTTCATTAAAAAGGAAGATGTCGAGTTGATTGTTGCACAAGTGTATGTCGATGATATCATCTTTGGTTCAACTAAGGATGAACTCGCTCATGGCTTCTTAAAACTCATGCAAGCCAAGTTCAAGATGAGTATGATTGGAAAGCTGACTCGCTTCCTTGGATTGCAGATTCGCCAACAAGATTCAGGTATATTCCTATCTCAATCTAAATATGCTAAGAATCTTGTGAAAAAGTTTGGTTTGGAATCTGCTAGTTCTGTTAAAACCCCTATGAGCCCAAATGTTAAACTCACTGTAGACTTGTTAGGCAAGAGTGTCGATCCATCTCTTTATAGAAGCATGATAGGTAGTTTTCTTTACCTTACTACTAGTTGACCTGACATTAGTTACAGTGTTGGAGTATGTGCTAGATATCAAGCTAATCCCAAAGAATCACATTTGACTTCTTTAAAAAGAATTATAAAGTATGTCAAAACCACTGCTGACTTTGGTGTGTGGTATAGCGAGGACACAAATGATGTCTTAGCTGGGTACTCAGATGCTGATTAGGCTGGCAATGCTGATGATAAAAAGAGTACTTCGGGGGGTTGTTTTTATGTGGGTAACAATCTTGTCTCCTGGATGAGCAAAAAGCAGAACTCCATCTCCTTATCCACTACAGAAGCTGAGTACATCGCCACCGGTAGCTGTTGCACCCAACTCCTCTGGATGCAAAAACTCCTTCATGATTATGGTATTTGTCAAGAGCATCTCACAATTTACTGTGACAATACTAGTGCCATCAATATCTCTAAGAACCCGGTTCAACATTCTCGAACCAAACACATAAAGATCCGACATCACTTCATTAGGAAGCTTGTCGAAGATGGTACTCTCACTCTTGAGTTTATCCACACTGATGATCAAAAGGCTGACCTGTTCACCAGACCTCTTGACAGCAAACGTTTTGAATTCCTTCGTCAAAACATTGGTGTTATCTCCATGGATTGATCTTCTTCTCCCTTTTTGCATTTGCATCTAGTTTTATGCTTTACTTTGTTTAACATGTTTTTGTTTGTTTACCTTCAGTTTTGTTTGCTTTGTTTTTAAAATAAAAATTAAAAAAAAATTGAAAAATCAGAAAAATACAAAAACAGTGCGTGTTTTGTGTACTTTGGTACTTGTATACCTTGGATGGCTATTAAAACAAAGTTCTCTAAACTTTGTATTGTTTGTAGCTTAGATGAGCACTCTTATGCACAACTAAGCAAGTGAGCTTTGTGGCTCTTGTTTTTTATGAGTAAGATTAAGTTATCTCTTGGACTTAACACTCGTATCACTCTTTTTGACGGGTAGGACTAGAAAATCCTAAGAGAAAGGCATAAATAACCTTGTCACCACTGTTGCCCGCCAATCATAATATGACACCTGTATGCTTTGGCATAGCAAAAGTGCAATGTCAAAGACACACGTATGCTTTGGCATAGCAAAAGTGCAGTGTCAAATGCTTAACATCTTGGTATTTCTTTTCTCTCTTTTATATGCCCATGCATGATATGCTAAAATAAAAGAAAATATGCAAAGAAAATAAAAAGCAAAAAGATCAAAAATGCTTTAAATATGATTGCAAGCGTGTTTTCTAGGAGATGTGGAAGTTATAGGATGTACCTCAAAGGTGATAGTCCCCATCAAACAGTTATGATTGTGTGTGAGTTAAAGTTATTTTCTCATATCTCAAATTGTCATAACATGTATACACATATGCAATCTTGCAATGTTTTTCACACACAACACGCAATATTCTTTGCTACTCTTGATACATGTGCAGGTACAATGTGATTTGGCCATCACAAGATTTTACATGTGCTAATGTATGCTCTCTAAACTGTCTTGACTCGTTTTTGAAATGTAAAATTAGTTAGACTTGTTTAGTGTGTGTGTGTGTGTGTGTGTGTGTGTGTGTGTGTGTGTTTTTAGAGGATCCATGTGCTTGTAATTTTTGTTGAGAGATGATTTTGAGAGCTTAATATGTTGATTGGATCATTGATTGAGTTGCATGTCTGATTGCATTCATGTCTATGTTTTTCTCTTATCGAAAAACTATTTTTAAAAGCAAGCTTGACACCTCCTTGATATCTCCTCAATACCTAGCTATCTGTCGAGCTTCTTAAGCTTTTTCCTTATCACAATCTCGAGACCTCCTAGACACCTGGTGGATCGATCGAGAAAGTTTCTGTCTCCTCGATACTTTCTCGACACCTGGTGGATCAATCGAGCTTTTGTTCTTGGTTCTGGTAGTTTGTTCCTCGACACCTGCATATGTCAACGACCATTTCCTTGACAGCTGTCTTGACACCTCTTGATACCACATCTGTTGAGATTTACTGAGGATGCTATATAAGCCCTAATCGCGATCCGGTTCTCATTTTCTCTATCTTTCTCGATCTGTCCGCGCCTGTTCATCTCCCAAACTCCTTTTTCTCACTCAAAACCATCAACCCACGTGATTTTCGGCCCTTCCTTGGTCCAAATCACTTGGTATGATCTCTTTTCCCTTTATTCTTCATGCATTTCATGTTTTTAAATCTTAGGTTTTAGGGTTTTTCAAAATTGATGAGCTTTTCTTGAAATTTTGGGATGGGTTTTCTTTTAAAGGTGTTCAAAATCTCATACATTGCATCACATTTGCATTATAATGATATTTTCATGCATTTAGATGTGTGCAATATGTTTGTGCATCACTTTTGCATGTCATATGTTCATGCATTCCCCATGCATACGTACTCTGTATTCAATATATTTGATATATTTGAATTGTTTTGGGACTTTTCTAATTGTCTCTTTCTCTTTCTCTCTCATTTTGTTTACATTAGTAGTGTTTATGTCACCTAAGCGTAAATCTACTCCTACTCAGAACCCTCTTCGTTCTGGAGCTTCCTCCTCTTCTGATTCTGTTCCTCATAATCTTCAGTTCCGTGATGATAATGCCCACAAGACATTCTCGAAGAACGTCTTTAGACGAGGTGTTCATTCGGAACACCAAGTCATTTTGGCAGACTTCGTTGACATTGACCTTCCCTCTGTCATTCACAGTAAGGGATGGGAGTCACTGTGTGACGTCCCGGTCACATGTCCTCTCATGCTTATTCAGGAGTTTTACTTTAATATGCACGGGATTGATCGTTCAGTACCTCTTTTCTTTACTTGCGTTTGAGGTACGCGCATCCCTGTCACACCGCAGCTTGTTGCGGATGTGCTTTAGGTCCCTAGGATAGAGTTTCCTGACTATCCTTCTTGTGAACGTCTACAGACTGTGTCCAAGGATGAGCTCATATCTACCTTTTGTGAGCGCCCTTCGGAGTGGGGTAAGCGTCAGTTTACATCATGACGGCCTTTTGCTGAAGGTCCTAGATTCTTAAACATGGTGATGACTTTTGTACTTCATCCACTTTCTGACTACAACTCCATTACAGAGCCTCGTGCTCGATTTTTGTTATCTCTTCTTGAGCATCTTACCATAGATTTTCCTTCTCATTTCATTTTGTCTATTATAGATGTTCATTTAGATGCGGTGACCCGTGATAAGCTCATCTTTCCTTCTGCTATCACGAGGATTCTACGCCATTTTTCCATTCTTTTCCCGTGTCCGACCATTTCACTTTCATGTGTGCCATAGATGCCGCTACTGTAAAAAGTAGTGCAACGCAGTTTAGGTCACGACAGCCGGATTCCACTCCTTTCTCCCGATCAGCTCCATCTCATTCTGCTTCATCTACATGCGCTCCTTCATCCTCCATGAGCAATGTGTCCCTTGGAGACATCATGGCGCAGTTGTAGCGCATGGATACTTGCCTTGATACACTCTCCACTGAGTTGTATCAGGTGAATGTTCATGTTGGTCGTATTGCACGACGACAGGTGACTATGGGTGGTTTTGCTCTTGAGGCTACTCCTTCACAACATCCTCTAGCGGCTTCTGATTCTGAGGATGATGATGACGAGGACGATGATGCTTCAGATGATGATGATGGAAATGCTAGCTCTACTGATGAGATGTCTACTTGACACTCTACCCTTTGTCACTCTTGACAAAAAGGGGAAGTAATTTTGGATATGAGAGTAGTCACTTTAGGGGGAGAGTTAGTATAGGACATTTTTGTTAGGGGGAGTGTTAATACTTAAGGGATGTAGTGAGGATATGATGTATCTTTTTTTTTTTTTTTCTACTTTTTAGATACATTGTTCTTGTATATTCTGTCTTGTGACCACTTTTTACATACATTATACTTATTTTCTCTATATGTGGATGTATGTTTCTTTCATCTATCTCTATAGGTGTTGTTTCTTTTCTATCTTTATACACATGTTTCTTATACTTGTATGCAATCTATTATTTCTGTTTCACACTAAGATGCCTTGATGAGTTTTGTTTAAAGTGTTTCAAAAATATATATTGTCAAAGTCTACTTGCCATAAACTCTCTCCTTGCAAAGTTTTTCAAGAGTTTGTGTTAGGATAAATTTTATTGTATTCAACAAGTGAATATGAGTTGAGTGATTTATGAATTCTTTCATATGTTCATTTGTTTGTTGTGGTTTTGTCACGGATTGCCAAAGGAGGAGGTTGTTAGGACATATGTGGTTTCACTTGTTAGAGAACATATGTCATTCTTTTATGTAATTGGCTAATCCTTTGACAAAACGCACTTTACTTGTAATTGGGTAGATCTAGGATGTATTGAAATACTTCAAGAAACTATGTTTCAAGATCAAGTGTGGAAGCCTTCAAGTCTATCCAAGAAAATAAGCTAAAAGTACAAGATTACTAAAGCTCGACAGCTAGTATGTGTCGAGGTTTAGAGAGCTGTTCTAGTCCGTAAGCTCGACACCTGCTCGACAGATGCTCGACAGCTTCTATCTATCGAGGTTTATAAAAATCAGAATTCTGATATGATTTCTTGGAATCCGTGAATGTGTTTTTGGGCCTTCTTTTCTCCTAACCCTAAACATATAAAATGATTGTTTTAAGGGCCGTCAAATAGTTCACAAGTTGCACAAGCATTGAAAAAACTCTATTGAAGCAAACTGTGACCAGAGACGAAGTTTTTGCCCTAGTTCATCTCTTCTGAAGAAGTTGCTGTGTATGTGCACCTTTGGGTTTTGTGACCAAGCATCTTCTTGATCTTCATCGCATAGGATGAACTAAAGAACTTTGTAGACAACCTCTCTTTTAAGTTGGTGTTGAAGTTGTGTACTGGGATCCGCGCATTGGTTAGTCACGTACTTAGGAGCTGTGCATCAAAAGGGGAAACTGTCACTACATAACAAGTCCAATTGGGCATTGGGGTAAAGGTTCAACAGTAGGTTGGTAAGGTACTTGGGATTCCTTTACTTGTAACCGCTTGTTGTGATAATAGTAGAGTTTCGGGAGTGGTGACCTGAAAATCACCCTGTGGGGTTTTTGCTGTCAAGTTTTCTCCATTCGTAAACAAATCATCGTGTCATTTAATTTCCGTTGTATTTGTAGTTAATTGATGATTTGTTTGTGCTGCCATGCGTTTGTATGATAAATTGATTAATTAATAACTTAGCTAATTAATTAATTGATTTAATCACAAGGGGTCAATACATTTTTTGCCTATCACATTGTGCATGATGTATGTATATATATACTTGCTCACCCTTTTCCGGTGTGATTGTACAGTTCGTGTCACCTAAGGCCAAGCTATGCCTAATTTCCATTGTGAAGGTAAGGTGACATGTCGCCGGATTTTCGTCGCGAAAATCTGGCACTTTGCTCGAATGCCTTAGGAAAGTATAGATCGAGACCACACCCATTCAAAAGCCAAACCTCAAAACCCCCATGCATGCAAAGCCCTGACAGCCAATGCCAAAATCATGTTTTTTATTGCCAATCTTCTAAGATTAAGGTTTTATCAAAACAAAGGACTGTCTTTGGACAGGCATTGTGGGGTGCCTAACACCTTCCCCACACGTAACCAAACTTCTGGATCTAAGAATCAAGATTTTTTGCCACCCACATTAGATTAGGAAAAATTCCTTTTTTCTTAGCCTAAGATTGGTAATAAAATCAACTAGAAACAGGTGACCAATAACATCTTAGAAAAACCCAATGATTGGTGGCAACTCCACTTACCTTTGGTAATCTCTTAAAATTTGGCCTAGATTCTTGCCATAAAACCAATGGTAGACCTACCTTCCTCCACTGAGAGAAAGAGCACCTGAAGCCTCGCGCAAACCACGCCAAACACTACACATATGCACACAACGCGATACCATTCCAGAGAGAGGGGCCTCCAACGGGCCCGCGCGTGCAAGAGCGTTGCCACGGCAGGTGGTCGAATGAAGGCCCAACAACAGTTCTCTGCCATTTTCAAGGCTAGGCGTCGACATCAACTTTGAACCGCTAGAGCTTTACTGAACATACTTCTTGGCCCTCCAAACCATGACTCCCAAAATTCCCCCAATGAGAATCATGAGCTTAGATCAAGAACTAAAAATGAGATGTTGTGCCATGAGCTTGAACTATGGGCTTTGATGAGATAATATCGCCATGGGTTTGGAACCATAAGCTTCGTGAATGTGGGCTCTTTTAAGCTTTAAAAGATGGTTTTTCCAAAATCCATAATTTGCTGATATGGTGAGAGCTGCCAATGAAATAAATTCCATGTGGTGTGAAAAATTTGTCCTCAACACTAGGTTGTTAGAATTATGGTTTCTCGCTTGTGCTATGTTTTCTACTTTGTTTTTCTAGGTTAGGGTTTTGAGTAAGTCCCATGCACGCATGCCATGAGCATGCGTACGCAAATTAAATCTTGCATACGTAGGCTTCAGGCTGCATACACAGGTGCTTGCCTAGAAAACCTAATTCAGATTTCTTGTTTGTTTGTTATGCTTATTTCATATATTTTGCCTTTGTTTAAATCCTACTCACATGTTTATACGTATTAAAGCATCTATCTTGTATGCTTGCTTGTCTTTAACATGTTTAGATTAGGTTTCATGTTTGTTTCTTGCTTTGATGCCATTACATTCATTCATATGTTCATGCATCAATGCCATAGGTGTTGTGCTGCTGCAGGGTAAGAAAAGGGTAAGTCATGCATCAAAAATGTCCATGCATTTATGCTAGGGTTTTATTTTGATGATATGATAGAGTATGCTTAGGTGTTTGATTAAGGTTTGTAATATGTTAATTCCTTGCTGCCATGTTTAAGTTGCTGCCTTGTTTTAGATGTATGATAGGATTTTCATATGCTAGATGAATGTTAGGCTTTCTTGTGTGTTTGGCTCTCTTTTGCTTTTGGATAGACATGTATGTGTTTTGGGATGAAAGATGCCATGTCGTATGTTAGATGCATGTTAGTGTGTAAGAGTTGAGTTAGTTTTTAATAGGGTTAAGGTATAAGACACAATGAAGGGAAGCCAACCTTAGGGTTAGACGATCTTAGGTGCCTAACACCTTCCCAAAAGCATACCTAAACTCTGAACCCATACTTTAGTAGTAAGATCAAAAGGTCCTTCCTCAAAGGGACACTATATATATGGTTCCTAGACAACTGTAAAACTAGGTGGCGACTCCCCCTTTGTGCCCACACCTACGTACGCAAAATTCTGCATGTGCACATAAGAAGGAAATTGCACGCACATAAACTAAAGAATAGATACAAGCATGCAAGAATAAGCCTGTGTACGCATGAATACAAGTTGTGCACACAAGAACATGTCTACGCACGCAAGCCCAAATCTGCGCATGTAGGAATGAACACAGAAGGGTGTTCTTCAATATTTTCCTAGTTTTCTCAACCAAAACTCAACCTAAGTATGTTTCTACCCCTCTTAAAGTATCAAGTTTTTATCTAAACCCATCCCATAACAAAACCCATGCATTTATAAGCTTAAAAAAGGATTAAAATGGAAGATCAAAGGAAAACTTGAAAAATGAGAAAAGTTTGAAAAACTTACTAATTCGGCCCTTGCACCCTCTGAAAGGTGTTGTTGTAATCTATAGGTCAAGGAAGGAGCTGCTGTTAGCCTTACTGCTCCATTCGAGCGGGTGAAATGGAAGGAATCGGTGGAAAGGATGTAGGAACTCTTCTTGGGTGCCATTGCAGGAGATGAGAGAATTTGAGAGAGAAAATTTGAGATTGAAGAGAAGGAGAGAGTCAAATTGTGAGGGAATGAGAAAAAGGTAGAAGGTTTTTGTAGAGAGAGTTAGAGTATGTGAAGAGATGAGGTAGATGGAAAAATAAATAAATAAAAATAAATAAAAAATAAATTGGTAACCGTTAGGAAAAAAGATGAAAGGTGGGAACACACTTGGTTGCTAAATTACATGTAGTTTATCTAAAAAAAATTCAAATATCCGCATGGAGTTCCCAGAAGGCTATAAGTGTAAAGGAAATTAAAAAACACACCCAAAAATGACAAAAATGCCCTCGTAAGCGAGGGGCATAAAGACCCTAAAAGAGCATCCCTAGTGGATCGAAAGCATCAAAAGCATCCTCGATGGATCAAAACCATTAAAAATATCCCAGTGGATCAAAAGCATCAAACATCCCTCAGTGGACCAGATATCATCATGAAAACTCCTCCGTGAGTCAATATCATCAACTAAATCCCAAGTAAATCTAGTATCATAGATGGACCCCCCATTCCCCCATAAGTCTAAGGCATAGAAGTAGCTCCCTTGAGAGTTACAAAGCAAAATTTCCCTAGTAGAGTTTTGTAAAATCCCCTCAAGGGTGGAGTCAACATCAATCTTCAGTGAGTCACAAGAAAGAAGAAGATAGTTATTCCCCAGTGGAAGAAATTTCCCTAGTGAACAACATACCATCAGAAAATCCCCAATAAGCTACCCCTCCTTAGTGGGCCGTACACCATCAGGACTTCATGGTCGGTCGGAATCATCACCGAAACACTTTTCAATAGAATTATACTCCCCAATGAGTCCTCTAGCATCCCCAGTGGATCTTTCATCCAAAAATAGTCAAGCAAGCCAAAACACAGAACTTGCACACATATCCTTCGGGAATTGAATATGTAGGCACAAATCCTATACAAGTCAGAATTCAGGCACATATCTCGAAATATGCAGTCACAGATCCTATACAAGTCAAAATTCGTGTACATATCCTCTAGGAATTAAACCTGCTAGCATGAAACCCCATACAAGTTAGAAAGGAAGAACACAGAACTTGTGCACATATCCTCCAAGAATTGAATATGCAGGCATAGATCCTATACAACACAAAATTTGTGCACATATCCTTTGAGAGTTGAACATGCCAGCATATCATACAAATTTCACACACATATCCTACGAGAATTGAAGAGCCTCGCCAGAATAGGTAGAGATAGAGATGGAAGACAAGTACCACCCGGAGAAGTTTGAGGCAAGAGCCCCAGATGGACACTATCCTTTTATGCTCGCAAGAGCACCCTTCTTTGTTTGTTTGAGCTTGTAAAAGCACCTTTGTTTCTTTTTTTCTTTTTAGTGACTCTAGGATAGTGAGTCACTCGCCTTTTACTTGCAATTTGCAAAACAAGTTCTGGGATAGTGAACCTGTCGTTGCTCATTTCCCAAGCAATAAAGGTGGAAATTTGGACATACGAATCCTACGTAGCTCTTCGAAGTTGCACCTTGCCCCACGTATACGTGATGTGTGTCGTGTGCGTGGATTGGGCCCGAGCCATACGTCAAAACAAAATGTGTTGTCTCTTATTATTTTGATTCTATTAGCAAAGCTTACAAATTAAAAGAGGGGAATCTACAGACACCGCATTTTGTACCCCTTACAACTCGGGCCCCCATTTCCCAATGATGCTAAATTCTATGACCCAATGTTGGTTTAAGGCCCAATTAAATGTTAAACTGACTTGAGAAATGCTAAAATGAAAAATGTAACTTTTAATGAGCAAATAAATATATTTTTTGAAAAATAAGACCAAGAAAACCCTCGCTATGCACAAGCAAGAATCGGCCTGCGCATGTAGCTTTCTACATGTGTACGCAAGCATGATCTTGCGCATGCATAGCAAATTTTAGAAACCTAAAAAATGCAAGTTTTCTGCATTAATGTTGAGGTTTGGAATGAATCCCACATTGTCTGGGAGTTGTTCCAAACCTCTTCTTTCATACTATAAGTAGCCTTACATGGTATATTTTCAAAACACACAGAAATCCCATGAAAAAACACTAAGATTCACTAGAAATAGTGAATCCAAGGAGTTTTTCTCAAAATATCTTTGAGTCAATTTTCTTTTGATTAGGGCCTTTTTTGGCCTTGATCTTTGAGTTTAATATTACTAATCACTCTTTTTATTGATTGTGAACAGATTTGACTAAGGGGAACGGTCGAAAATCAAGCTTTAAGAGCTTTTGTTTGAGGTATCTATTCTAAAATTTTATTTTCCTTTAATTTTCTTTTCTATGCTTTGATATTTCTATTTGCTTTATTTCCTTGCTGTTAAATGTTTTAGTATTCTTATATAGCTTAGGTTTATACAGTTGTATGTTTTAAAAGCATGTTAGGTTGCTAGAATTTGTGTTTAAGAGTTCTACCCTATTTGTTGTGTTTTTAGGGTTTCCGAGCAAAAACCCACGTGGGCATAATCTTGCCTCCACACGTAGACTTGATTATGCGCACACAGGGTTCTTCATGTGTGCACATGAACTAGCTCAAAAACCCTAAATTTTATTGATTTATTTTTGCTTCTTTTTTCATATGTATACTTCTAGTTTAGATCCCTTTCCATGTATTCTTGGTTTAAAGACTCTATTTCACATGTTTGTTTGCTTGTTTGCTTTTCACATGTTAGAATTAGGGTTTATCTTGTGTTTTCTTTGTTTTATACCATGTACATGCATTCACATGCTTATGCGTAATGCCATAGGTGCTAAGTTGCTACAAGATAAGTGAGGTAAGTCATGCATTCATATGTATATGCATGTGTTTGTTTTATAAGCATAACCCTTCTTTGATGAATATATGTATGCAATGCTTTTAATGATGACATGATGTGCTTGCTGCCTATATCCCTGCCTTGATTTAATGATACATTTTGCTGCCTTGTTTGAGATGATATGTTATGCCATGATTAGATGAATGTCAGGGTTTGGTTGTTTGCCATGATAGATGTATGGTTAGGGATGATTGATGCCATGTTGTTTGTTTGGCTGCATGTTAGAGTGTGTATGAGTTAGAATAGCAATATTGAGTGTGTCTTTAATAGGGTTAAGACATAAGATACGATGAAGGGAAGCCAACCTTAGGGTTGGGTAGTTTTGGGTGTCTAACACCTTCTCAAGACCATACCTTAACTCTAAACCCATATCTCTGGTAGTAAGATCAAATTGTCCTTCCTCGAGAAGACACTATATTTATGGTTCCTAGACCATTGCAAAAACTATGTAGTGATTCCCCATTTCCGTTGCGTCCACACATGCAAAGAGACACAATATCAAAGAGAGCCAAACAGGGGAAAACAAACATGTTAAGCACATGAAGGGCAAACAAACATGTTATCAAACAAAAGGGTGTGTCTTAGGAGGACAAATGTAGGTTTGGATCAAGTGTCCATAGTCCTATTTAATTGGAGTATGGATGACACATGTGCCATCAAGCAAAATTCCTAAAAAGGACTTAAGGTCTCAGGTATCAAAGACGGGTCTAAACCTGCTCAAGATTAGGAATTAGGCTTGATGACATAAGCAAGCCAAACGGGTGGCACAAAGCAAGCAAGGCAAGTATAACATTGCATGGAGAGGGGAAAGGGTATGCATAAAGCAAACCAACATCACGGGGATGTATTCTCACAAATGGTTGCATCCAAAAAGCCATAACAGGGACAAATGCAACCAAGCACAAGTAAGTGGCCCCAAAGACTAACAAGCACAAGTCCACGAAGAGCACCAAGCATGGCAAAACCTAGATCTAGGCAGGCAAACATGGATATAAAGTATAGAAGCAAGCAGGGATACACATACATAAAGAAAATGACCCAAACCCTTTGATATAGGCCTAGGCCTAGACCACAAGATCTAGATCTACACCCTACCTAAAAGGCCAAAATGCAAGAAAGAGATATATAAAGAGACAAAAAGGCTATAGAAGCACATGGCATAGCATCCAACATGAAGATCTAGATACATAAACTTGGCACGAAGCACATCAAGATATAGTTCTAAACATAAACATGGCAAGGAGCACATATACATGTAGATCTAGGCATAAACATAGCAATGAGCATATAGACATGTAGATCTAGGCATAAACTTATAAAAAGCACATAGACATGTAGATCTAAGCATAAACATAGCAAAAAGAACCTAGACATATGGATCTAAGCACAAACAAGGTATTTAGGCATATCTTAGCACAAAAAGGCTAGGCCAACATCATCAAAGCAATAAAATACGGTAAAAACAAAGTAGACATGCTAGGAAAGCTATAAAACATGCTAGGAAGCAAGATAAAGCAAGAGATATACTATGGAAAACAATAAAGCATATTATAAAGCAAGATAAAGTGAATGATGTAGATTGTAGATAAAAAGCCACATCTAAACCCTTAAAACCTCAAATCCAAGGTCCTAAGACCAAGGAGAGGAAAAAGAACACTACCTCTTGATTTTTGAGAAAAGAGAGAAATCAAATGTATTTGAATGTGTTTGGAAGAGAATATGCCTAGAAAGTGCTCCAACAATGCCTAAATTCGTTGTCAATGAAATTTGGGGGCTTGGGGGGGTTGAATAGGCTTTTGGCATGCTTCCTAAGACTTGGCACACCTTTAATGTGTGTTGGGTTGGGTATGCTGACATCAGCAATTTCATCTTTTTCCTGCCTGAATTTGATCACATATTTGAAGGTCTTCCCAAACTCCGATTGAGCTGATCTTGGTGTCCCTAGAAATTTTTGGATGTCTAATTTCTAGAACACTAAAGAAATTGAAATTCCAACAGTCAAGTCAAAAGTTATGGCCTCAAGAAGCATGCTGACGTGCTTTACATGGTTTTCAAAATATCTCAACTGTTTTAATTCCAATTTCAACCTACGAATAATCATTGGAAAGGGAATTCAATAATCTTCGTAATGACGCTATTCTCAAACCATTCTAACCATTGGATCAAAATTATGGTTTTTGGTGCTCTCGAGAGTCAAACCTCAAGTCAAACTTGGTAAAAGTTAAGAAAAATCTTCAAGTGGCGTGGATTTGATGAAGAAACATGAAAAATGTTATTTTAGGATAATTTTGACCAACTATGACTTTCAGTCAACCTATGTTTGACCAGGGGCATTTTGGTCAATTTGACCTAAAATGGCACTTCGAGTGCTCTGATGCCCAAACGGGTTGTGTCACGTCAATCTAGATATTTCTACGGCCCCATGGAGAAAAGTTAATATTTTTGAAATTTTTAGGGTTAGACAATCAAATCGAGAGCAAAAAAAATACAGTATCTACAATTCTTATACATTAAAAAAAATAATAATAAATATATATATATATATAGAGGTTCTTGGCAAAAAATGGTGTTCTTTCTGGTGGAGCTTTAGGCTTAAACATTTTGTGTAGAGGTTGTTCTAGCCATACGATATTTTTTGGGCTATTGTATCTTGGAGGAGACAAGTCAGAGAAGGTCTGCACCTATTACAAAGTTTAACCAATCAAAGGTTTTAATCTCTTCAAAGAGAGCGAGTATTGCACCTCAATCCAAATAGTGTTGTGTACTTTTTAATCTCAAATAAATTATAGTGTCGTGTCTCATTATTATTTTGTTTGCACCAACAATATCTATTTAATATATTCACTTATCTCACTACGACAAAGTTGGCTCTTTTCAAGGGCCAAACTCCTTGAAAAAAAAAAAAAAAATCCTTGAGAACAAATATTTTAAGAGTCTAAGGCCTTGTTTGGATTTTGGTGAACTAAGTTAACAAAACTGAGTTTTGTTAACTTATAACCCAAAATTTGTGGGGCCCACAGCCATAACATTGTTTGAATGATTTTTGGGTGTGCTAACTCAGTTAATGAAACTGAGTTTTGTTAACTTATAACCCAAAATTCATGGGGCCCACAACCATAACATTGTTTGGATGATTTTTGGGCGTGCTAACTCAGTTAATAAAACTGAGTTTTTAGATAGTTAGGTTAACAATTTCGGAAACTGCTTGATCTTGTTTTCAACTTATGAAATATGGGATATCAGTGGCAATTTTACAATTTTTCAGCACAAATCGGTCTGCAGTGTGTAGTCCTATAACTGCAGGCTGAAGCTTCAATGGATCTTTTTTTTTTTTCATTTCCTTTGTTTCAGATTTTTTACTCCATTTTCACTTTACTCTTCCTGCAACTTTCTCTCTTCCTCCACTCACATTTGCTCTTTTCCATTTCATTTCAAAATTATGATGAAACCGAAGCTCTCACAATGCGAAAGAGAATGCATCTGTGCTCACTGTTGCTAACCGAAGAGACCTAAGATCTTCACCGGCAAGCTGTCACTCCACTTGATCAACTTTGTAGATCTTCTCCCAGGTGAATAATCTAAGTTTATAGACCCAAAATTGAAGCTTTGCGAATAACAGCTCTGAACATTTTTTAGACCTTTTAACACAACCGGATTAATCTAGTTAATTAGCCAAGTGATTAACTTAGTCAAATTATGCAAATCTAGGTTATCACAATCAAACAATCATATCAAGTATATAGCAGCGAAAATATAAATAACACAAAGATATGATCACCTAGGAAAACCAAACCTGTAAAAAACCTGGAGAGGATTTAACCTAGCTATCCTCAAGGTAAACTTGAATCCACTATAGAAAGAATTGAAGTTTTACAATAAGACTTAGACCACTAACATCTTATTGCTACCCACTAGTAAAAACTTACTGACACGACCACATGCAAGCTCTGAAACCACGGACTCCTTCTTTCTTGGATTCTCCAACAAGTACAAGCACCCCTGCTTGTGTATCATTAAGCTCTTATGGCAGCAACTGAATGATCATCAAGTTCTTGAAGAAAATCTTGAATCTTGATAACCCTAAGCTTGTGTGAAGGAAAGCTCCTCACAGATCTCATAAGAGATTCACACAAACAGCAATATGAGCAACCTCTAAAACGTGGCTAGGGTTTGCCTTATATACCTAGGGCAAAAACATAAAACCCTAAACATTTTAGGAGTTAGGGTTGAGTTGGAATTATGCAATAAAAACGCAGTCTACCCGAGATTCGATTGATCGAGCCTAAGCTTCGATCAATCGAGCCAGGCCGAGATGCACAATAACTACTACATTAACTTGATTCCAACTTTACATAAAATAACCAACTTTGAGCAAGTCTAAACAAGGCTAAACAACCTGTTTTGATCATGGTTTGCCAACAATACATATTAGAGTTCTAAATACATGAAATCCTAAGTCTTTAGAACCTAACAAACTCCCCCTTTGGCAATCCATGACAAAACACAACTAAAAGCTCAAAGTTTACAAAATAAAGCCCTTTACATAACAAATCAAATCCTAACTACTATCCATCAATTGCAAGTGCATATAGCAGCTCAATTGAATCAACCTATATTTCCTGAAATACTCAACAAACTCATAAACGCATGTGTGGAAAATCAAGTAAACAAAGTAAATTCTTGATTTCACCAAAGCACAAAATAAAGACATATATCAAATGAATAATAAAAAAAAAATATAAGTCAATAAGTAGTGACATGATCCAATGTACGTCGAATGTCTGAATCGTCCAAAGTAGTCGATGGAGGAACATCAGCAGCAACAATAGCACCAGATGCCTTAGCCTGTGCATCACCTGTAAAAGAGGAAGGAGGGGGTACAACACCAGAAGATTGAACACGAGGAGGCCTCAAATGTGCAACCCTCAAACGAAGAAAAGAGGCACCTATAGGACTAGTAATATGGACAGCCTCAGACACAGGGAAACCATCTAAACCTAAAAACAACAAAATCCTATGAATGAAGATAGGATAGACAAGAGCATGACCAACATCGCTACTCCTATGAATCTCGTTTAAAGAACGAAGAAACAGATGAGGAAAAGAAATAGAAGCACCAGAGACAATGGCATATAAAAACACACATCGCTCAATAGGGATGGTGTGGAGATGAGAGATAGGCCACGAAGAATGACACGCTATCCTAAGAAAAATATAGGTAGTCTCAGGAAGCTCAGCGAACGTGATCCAAGGATCAGAACCCCACTGGATAAAAGACCCAGTGATGTATGACATGACGTCATCAAGGGGTGGAGACTCCTCATAAGGATAGTTAGGCTGCTTAACAACTGGAACCCCAAAAGCCTCAGCCACTACCCTAGGGGTAATGGTGAACTCAACACCTCGTATCCAACTCCTAACAAGGGTGTTGGTATCATAGACATGGCAAGAGAGGTTCAAATAGAACTCTCAAATCAGGGCGGTCGGAGGTGGATGATCTATCTCTAACAAGGACAACCAACCTCGACTCTCAAAGTTTGCTCTAATGGCAGGATCTAACTCATCTAGCAACACAGAATGCTTAGCCTAAATTTTCCTCATACTGTTCAGCTTATCAAAGGCCTCTCTACTTTTGGCATCCTTAAACAACTCACTCCTAGAGAAAGACTCAGAAGAAGAGGAGGGAGTCCTATGGGCTCTAGTCTTCCTAGGCATGGTGCTAAGGAAAGGACAAAGACACAAAGCAGAACTAAAAGAAAAAAAAAGAAAGGAAAAACCAAGGGCAGACTACAAATTAACACAAAACAGATATAGATCAAAAATCTATATGATGCATGAACAATTTAAATGTCATGATGCATGCTCTAATGTAGTGAAAATAGGTTCAATTTAAGTTCAAATTCACAAAATTGGCTTGAGCATAGAATTTCTAACAAAAACCCCAAAAATTTGAAAACCACTTGTATGTTTTTAAAGAAAATTGACCAATTGATCATCACACAAGTTAGAAAACAGATTAGAATGATCAATTACATCAATCCAACAAACCAATTTCATCAATTTTAACCCAATTGAACAAAAACCCCAAATAGGATATATTCAAGCCCTAGAAAATCCAATATCTCATAACCCACAAAATTGATCAAATTAAACATCATGGATCATGTTTATAACATCCAATAACAAAAACCCATTGATCAATTGTGAAAGAAAAGATCAAAAACACCAAAAACCCCCAAAATTTTCATAGGTCCGAAAATATCACTTAAATGCATGAATTTATGCATGAAATCATGAAAATAAATGAAAAAGAAAGGGTATAAAGGACTTACCGGCCTTAGAGGAGAAAATCCTTGCAAAAATAATGGTAAAAAATGACAAAAAATTGATGATTGTGCTTTGCCGAGTCGGAGAGAGAGAGAAAAGTTGAAAAACTTTTGAAAAAGTGAAGTTGAACAAGTCAAACCAAGATTTTTTTAAAACCTTAATCACAATTTTCAATTGATCGAAAATCAGTTTTGATTAATCGGATCAGATAGAGACTCACTTTAATTTTCAATTGCAATTTCGATTGATCGAAGAACAGATTCAATCGATCGAAATTGTAAAAAAATGAATTTTTGAAAATCAAGAGAATTTGATGGAACCTCTCCTCAAAGCATTGAAGATTACGTATAACATGCATGAGTATGAAATGAAATGATTTTCACAAACCCAAGATTTAAACCCAGTTTTCCAAAATTAAGATTTTCAAACACATACCCCTTTGAATTCTCAAGCAACAACTCTGTTTTGCATAAAACTCAATGTATTTTCAAACTTTGTTGGTCAGACCAAAAACACATACAAAAACATGTACAAAGTTTACCAAAGAGTAACTTGTGTAGTGTGTGCAATTAGCAAAAGCTTGAGATACATGTGAGGTGATATGTGAATAGCAATCAATCACAAAGTCTACAAAATTCATCACATAGAATTTAAAAGAGACTATCACCTAAAGAGTTACATCATATAACTCTCACATCCCCTAGAACATAAGCTTACAATCATGTAAGTTTCTTGATTTTGCCTCATATTGTACACGCCAATTTTAATTTATTCAGAAACTTATTAAAAAGCCAGGATAATGTACACACTAATTTTAATTATGTGATTTGGCATCAAGCCTAATAGTACACACCAATTTTAAGCATTAAGCAATTAAACCAAGGCTACATCTTATGTTCTTTTTGTGCATGTGCTACACTTTTTCGAGCACAGAATCTTACGATATGCACTAAGGTGTTCATGATTAGCTAGTGAATAGTGGCGAGATGGTTATTTACGCCTTTCTCAAAAGGTTCAAGTCCGACAATCAAAAACATGTGACTTCAAGATCAAGACAAAGTGATCAAAAACTGTAAACATCTTTCCCACACAACATGCACTACAAAGTTTCAGCTAGTAAAGTGCAATAGATAAGCTCATCAAAGCTAAACAAGGGTCACAAACATGTTATGTGAAAATAAATTGACCAACCTTGTTTTCAAAAGCCAAGAGAGTAAATACAAAACATAATTTGCTCCTTTTTTATTATTATTATTAAGAAAAATAGTCTTAGAATGAAATGCATGAATGTTATGCAATGCAAATCCTAGAAATAAAAAGGTAAAAGAAACCAAAAAAAAAAAAAAAAAACAAAGGTCACTAAAGATAGAGCAATGAAGCATAATGACCATGTCAGAAAGACTCAATTAGATCAAACCTTTTGCATCCAAAACCTCTTACATGCATACGAGCACTGGAGTTCATATTCACATTAGAGTGATTTCCAACTCCGAAATTAGAATAAAGGTTTAGAGCCTTTACCAATTCACCAATAAGTGCCATTGGATCTTGTGCTTGAGACACAGGCACTTTCGGCTTATTTGATCACTTAGCTGCTTGCAGCTTATAACAATTTGGACAAATGTGTCCAGACTTTCCACAAAAATGACAAACCCAAATAGGTTTACCATGCATCTTGTTCTTAGTAAGGGTAGACTCCTTAGGTTTGGACTTTTTCAGATCAACCTTAATCTTCCTAGGAGGTGTGACCTCTACAAGTTTAGTAGTCTCACTCACAACCTCACTCACAGGGGGTTCAGAGGAAGAAGAAGGAACAAAGTTTGTGAAATTTGGTGCAGTCACAGAGATGCTTTCAACAAAACCTAATCCCGATTTGTCAGAATGAGCCTTTTGAACACTTAGCATTTGATCAAGTTTAGAACTAGTAGATCTAGCAACAGATAAATCATATTCCAAAGATTTAACTTTATCAAGCAAGAGCATATTCACAGTTTTCACATTGTTCAAAAAATCATTAGCATCAACCAAATTAGCAAGCAAATTTTTCTTTTCAAGCTCAAGAGAAGCAATTTTCTTTAAGCCAACATCCTTTGTAGCAACTTTGCAAAGTTTATTGTAGGCTTCTTGAAAATCTACATCCTCAGAGAGTTCCCCATTAGAAGGGTTCTCTTCAACAGATACACTTTCATTGACTACAGTAGTAGCAGTGAAAGCAATGAAGTTTCCCTCCTCGTCACATCCGGACTCATCATCAGAAACTTCATTATCACTAAGGGTTACAACCATAGCCTTCCCCTTAGACCTCAAGTATGTGGGATATTCAGATTTCATGTGACCATACCCTTGACATCCAAAACATTGAGGACCCATAGAATTGTTTGAAGATTAACCAACTTTTTCTCTAGGTTTTTCATTGTTATTAACCTTAGTATGATTATTCTTCCTTACTCTCAGTGATAGCAGTCACTTTGGGTCTAAAGTCCTCAGTCAAAGATCTAAGAATCTTCTTAACAATTTTAGGTTGATCATAGATTTCACGTAGATTATATGCAGAATTAACAATGTTATTTAGTTTAGCATAGAATTCATCAAAAGATTCATCATCAGACATCCTAAGATTCATCATCAGACATCCTAATGCTTTCAAATCTAGATGTTAATTGCTGCAACTTATTAATTTTAACTGTCTTAGTGCCTTCATGCACAGTTTGGAAGATTTTCCATTCAGTGTAAGCAACCTCAACATTAGAGATTCTCTTAAATTCCTCCATAGAAACAACATTAAAGATGGCATTCATAGTTTTGCTATTGAACCTAACTGCTGCTTTTTGAAAAGTTTTCCACTCACTTACAGGAGTAATGGGGTTCTCCGATCCGTATTCAACGGAGTTCCAGACTCTCTCATCAATTGATTTCAAGAATGCTTTCATCCTTACTTTCTAATATGCATAATTATTCCCATCAAAGTGAGGAGGAATAACCAGATAGTGTCTGTGTTCCATGACAACAGGGGTCAAGGATTAGCTCAGAGATCAAAAGATCTACAACAAGAGAGCTATCCGCTCTGATACTACTTAAACAGTTTTTAGACCCCTTAACACAACTGAATTAACCTAGATAATTAGCCAAATGATTAACTTAGTCAAATTATGCAAATCTAGGTTATCACAATCAAACAATCATATCAAGTATATAGCAACGAAAATATAAATAACACAAAGATATGATCACTCAGGAAAACCAAACCGGTAAAAAACCTAGGGAGGATTTAACCTAACTATCCTCAAGGTAAATTTGAATCCACTATAAAAAGAATTAAAGTTTTACAGTAAGACTTAGACCACTAACATCTTATTGCTACCCACCAGTAGAAACTTACTGACATGACCACGTGCAAGCTCCAAGACCACGGACTCCTTCTTTCTTGGATTCTCCAGCAAGTACAAACACCCCCGCTTATGTATCTTTAACCTCTTATGGCAGCAACTAAATGATCATTAAGTTCTTGAATCTTGATAACCCCAAGCTTGTGTGAAGGAAAGCTCCTCACAAATCTCACAAGAGATTCACATAAATAGCAATATGAGCAACCTCTAAACCATGGTTAGGGTTTGCCTTATATACTTAGGACAAAAACATAAAACCCTAAACATTTTAAGAGTTAGGGCTGAGTTGGAATTATGTAGTAAAAAAGCATTCTACCCGAGATTCGATTGATCGAGCCTAAGCTTCGATCGATCGAGCCAGGCCAAGATGCACAATAACTACTGCATCAACTTGATTCTAACTTTACATAAAATAACCAACTTTGAGCAAGTCTAAACAAGGCTAAATAACCTGTTTTGATCATGGTTTGCCAAAAATACATATTAGAGTTCTAAATACATGAAATCCTAAGTCTTTAGAACCTAACAAGCTCGCTGACAGTTTATCCATCTTTATCCATGTGTATCAGGGGTTGCCTTCAAATTTGCGTAGTAATATTCTGTGACCATGCTCTCTCGTTAAGAATAGGTTACCGTTTTCTACTTCTTTATTACAAGCCAAAGTAACAAGATCCATCATCCATGACAATTTCAAGCAATATTTGTTTGCTTGTATTTCTTGTATAAAATTTTCAATGAGTACCTTGTGGTAAGGGAAAGAAAATGAAAGAAGGGAACCTGTGCCTGAAGTGGGAGGAAGAGTGTTTTGGCTTGGTTGTTTCAATCCTTTTCAGGGTTTTCAGATGGGAACAAATGAAAGTGGAGAGGAATAGCAAAAGAAAAAAATGAAGGATGAAGGAGAGGGAACGCTGGTGTGGGTGTTTTCTATTATGTGCAGTGTTAGTGGGTGGATCCACCATTTTACCAAAAAGTATAGTTAAAACTTGAGAGATGTAATTCAGTTTTGTAACCAAACAGAAATTGAAGAGGTATTTGAGTTAAAGAGAGATTTAATACACGAATTATGGGTTAAGAGTTTTAGTTTGAGTTACGAATTTTGGGATATAGGTTATGAGATATGGATGATGAGATATCCAAACAGGGCCTAATTGACCCTAGATAACCATCGAAACTTATACAATCAAAAATGAAGTTTTGATGAACTTTGTGGCCCTCAAAACAAGTGCTATATATTTTATTGAGAATTGCCAACCCTTTAAAAAATTATAAATTTCCAAAGGTTAACAAATTTAAAAGTACAACTCTTAGTAAATAAGGTTATTTAAGAATCTCGTAATCCTAAAAAAAAAAAAAAAATCATAATCATCCACAAGAACCACATATAACAAAATCTTTATACCAAAAACACAATTATTATGTAACTGGGTCCAAATATCGTGCAATGTACTATAGCCACATACATCCAAAGTCCAACGTACTACAAACACGTACATCAAAAGTCCAGATCCTCGCACGCCTCAAGGTCTCAAGGTACTATCTGCCATTAAAGAGGGAAACAACTAAAAACCAAGCAATTCTGCGCAAATCCAAATCTATATTCTTAAGTTTAACAACATAATATGATAAAGAATTAAATTATCAATTTTAATACTTAGAAAAGCAAAACCCATAACAACACACATCACAATCAAATCTTCAACGTCAAACCCAAAATTCCATTCTCTCTCCAATGGTCAATATTGTCTTCTTGGTGGTTAATTTCCACAAGTTAACCATCAGCATAATTCGTATGAATCATAATACTAATCTCTTCATGGCGGAAAGTGTTTCACAAAATAATAAATACCCATTTCCTCGTGATCCAGATTTGTCATTTTTCGTAAGGAAAACTATCCAACTAACAACATCTTCCATTATAACAAGACAGAATCGTAAAATATTGCCAAGAAAACAGAAATTACCAAAAAACAAGAAGAAATGAATCAGATACAAATAAAAAGATCAGGAAAAAATACCTATTGAGAAGAGAAGCAGATTTGGCCCAGAAAGAGGGAATGACAACAAGAAGGAAAAGAACATTTGCCACAAAACACAAGGTCGACGTTGACGTAAACACCCAACCCCACCGTACCATTTCTTCCATAGTAGCACATCGGCAACTACCATAATCAAATCCAAGGAAACAAAGATTTTGTACCATATACAATTAATCAATCAATCAATTAACAAGAAGACCAAAAGATTATAGGAAATTAGGAAAGATTTTCAACTTCCATTAATCTTCAGTTTAACAAGCTGTACTGAGTTTGGTAGATTCTCATCATGTAGGCAATAAACATAACCAAAAGCAAAGGTAGCGATCAGAGAACAAAAAATAAAATACAACGTAGATGAAGATGAAGAAAAAAAACACTAGAACTGAAACTAGAACACAAACATAGATCACAAAAGAATATTCCGGAAACATATTTCCATTGTCTAAGATAGTAGCATAACTCCACAAATATTATATTTATTTGAGTTGATCTTCATACCTTAGTGAACACTACTAGATTGAGCTGATTGTGAGGTGATATAACTCAACATTTGCATCATCATATTGTCAAAATGTCTTCTTTATTCGGCTATTTGATTAACTTGTTCCTCAAAATGTTTTCTTTGTTCTGCCATTTGAATAGCTTGTTGTTCCACAAAATGTCTAATTTGATCTTCCACTTGACTAGCTTGTTGTTTCAGCATGCCCTTGAGGTGCTTTACTTCTTCTTTCAATTCTGCATCAACCTCCAAA
This sequence comes from Quercus gilva, assembly GCA_023621385.1. Classification (NCBI taxonomy): domain Eukaryota; kingdom Viridiplantae; phylum Streptophyta; class Magnoliopsida; order Fagales; family Fagaceae; genus Quercus; species Quercus gilva. The sequence goes on along the minus strand of CM042476.1, from coordinate 103,771,386 downwards.
CGTTTGTGCTCATATTCTTGGAGTCGCTTCTCAAGGTCATGCATTCTAGATGAGTAGGAACCCCATAACTTGGAAGGAGTGACACCAGTGCCAGAGCCATGAACTTGTCCATGATGCCCAGGTCCAAACACCTCCACAAACCTTTGGTCTTGAGATATCTGCAATGCCCCCTCATTCACTTGAATAGTAAGATTCCTCAATGTCATCTAAAAAGAAAATAACTATATAACTAGCTATATTAATATAATTAGAAGATTTTATACCAATGCATCTTGTGTTGATTCATTTACTGCTTGCCTATTAGCTTGCACATGGGTGATGTCAAATAATTTGACTCTACTAGGGTGGTCATGACCTGTCTTCTCTTTCTACCATTTGACAAAACAAATTAAAAGTAGATAGTAATTAAGTATTTAACTAGGAGCAGATAGAAAGTACCTTGTGACACAAATAAATGAAAGATTTAAAACTCTAAATATTGGTGTACAAAGGACTAATAAATACAAGCAGTAATAGTAAAAGGAGAAAAGATTGTGTAAAGATACTGGGTATAACTTGGAAAGGCCAAGGAATATGATTTACACCTTTATCTTTTTCTCATTGAGTATAAATTACACAAATTCTAAGTTGACCACTACACATAAGTGAAAGTGCAATGAATAAGTTGAAGCAACTAACCCATTATACTGAGAATAAACCGCTAGTTCAAGTTGAATTGAGCAAGAATATATTAAAATCTATATATTACTAAAAACTGAAGCGTAGTATTTATTGTTGCTACGCTCCAGTTAAGCCACGTCAGCATCCACCTTATTATCATTTTCTTTCTAATTTTCCTATAATTGTTTTTGACATTTACTTTTTATTTTATTTTAATATTTACAATTTTTCCACCCTTTCTTCATCCTTACCTTTTCATCTCCCCACTACCCTTACATAAATATTATTCTTCTTCTTTTCATCTCCCCACTACCCTCTACATAAATTTCTTCTTCTTTCTCTTCATCTTCCTTTATTTTGTCTCTTCTTATTCACACTCTATTACTATAAATTGGTAACTATCTATTCCATTCTATACATGGTTTTCTCTCACAAAAAAAGGTTCTCTCTCTCTCTCTCTCTCTCTCAAATTTTCGATGAATTTTTTATACATTCTTCTATTTATGCCAAATTACTAATCTTTGGTAATCCTTTTTTTTTTTTTTACACTGGAATCATTATGCTCATTTCTCACTTAATTTAATCGGATAGTTTGCCGAAATTCAAAAAAGGGTTCTCTCTCTCAATTTTTCGATGAATTTTTTATATATTCTTCTATTTATGCCAAATTACTAATCTTTGGGAATTTTTTTTTCTACACTAGAATCATTATGCTTATTTTCTCACTTAATTTAATCGGGTAGTTTGCAAGAATTCAAGTAAAGCCAGACAACAAGGAATTTTGCGGCATTAGAGAACACCTGAATATATACTAGCCAAAAGTTGAAAGTCGGCAAATTAGTGGAGCTATGATTAAGCTTCAAACGGGATTGATGGTATTGCCAATGTTCTTTAATTAGCATCCTTATTTCTATTTCTCTATATATGTTTCCTAGAATTAGTATTAGTCTCATTTTTATTTTCTCTATTATATTCTAGGTAAACCAAGAGTTCTTTAAAACTCCACATTGGTTAATGCCATTTAGATTTGTTTTTTAAATTGTTTTTTTTTTTTTCTCTTTAATTGTTAAATGTTACCCTTTTTTTGCTCTTTCTTATAACTCTAATTAATGTTGATGGTTCTTTTTTTTTTCTTTTTCTTTTTTGGGTTAGTTAAGGTTGATGGTTCTTTCTTACAGATAAAAGAAAAAAATGAAAGCAATTGAATTCTGTATAAACCTGTACCTAAAGGGGACAGGAGCCTTTGTTTATTTTAGTAGAGACAATATATTAAAGGGGCATATCCTTTGGCCATTGCATTGCATTTCTTAGCGTAGTATTTACTAAAAACTGAAGCGTAATATTTATTGTTGCTACGCTCCAGTTAAGCCACGTCAGCATCCACCTTATTATCATTTTCTTTCTAATTTTCCTATAATTGTTTTTGAAATGTACTTTTTATTTTATTTTAATATTTACAATTTTTCCACCCTTTCTTCATCCTTACCTTTTCATCTCCCCACTACCCTTACATAAATATTATTCTTCTTCTTTTCATCTCCCCACTACCCTCTACATAAATTTCTTCTTCTTTCTCTTCATCTTCCTTTATTTTGTCTTTTCTTATTCACACTCTATTACTATAAATTGGTAACTATCTATTCCATTCTATGCATGATTTTCTCTCACAAAAAAAGGTTCTCTTTCTCTCTCTCTCTCAATTTTTCGATGAATTTTTAATACATTCTTCTATTTATGCCAAATTACTAATCTTTGGTAATCCTTTTTTTTTTTTTTTTTTACACTGGAATCATTATGCTCATTTCTCACTTAATTTAATCGGATAGTTTGCCGAAATTCAAAAAAGGGTTCTCTCTCTCTCTTTCTCTCTCAATTTTTCGATGAATTTTTTATATATTCTTCTATTTATGCCAAATTACTAATCTTTGGGAATTTTTTTTTCTACACTAGAATCATTATGCTCATTTTCTCACTTAATTTAATCGGGCAGTTTGCAAGAATTCAAGTAAAGCCAGACAATAAGGAATTTTGCGGCATTAGAGAACACCTGAATATATACTAGCCAAAAGTTAAAAGTCGGCAAATTAGTGGAGCTATGATTAAGCTTCAAACGGGATTGATGGTATTGCCAATGTTCTTTAATTAGCATCCTTATTTCTATTTCTCTATATATGTTTCCTAGAATTAGTATTAGTCTCATTTTTATTTTCTCTATTATATTCTAGGTAAACCAAGAGTTCTTTAAAACTCCACATTGGTTAATGCCATTTAGATTTGTTTTTTAAATTGTTTTTTTTTTCTCTTTAATTGTTAAATGTTACACTTTTTTTGCTCTTTCTTATAACTCTAATTAATGTTGATGGTTCTTTTTTTTTTTTTTCTTTTTTTTGGGTTAGTTAAGGTTGATGGTTCTTTCTTACAGATAAAAGAAAAAAATGAAAGCAATTGAATTCTGTATAAACCTGTACCTAAAGGGGACAGGAGCCTTTGTTTATTTTAGTAGAGACAATATATTAAAGGGGCATATCCTTTGGCCATTGCATTGCATTTCTTAGAGGTTAAAAGATAAAGTTTGTCATTATAGGAAAACATTTTGGGTGGGGATAAGGGCGTCATTTAGTTTGCTCTAAGAGTAACAAAAGATCATATTATAAAGGAAGCCCACAATCATATCGCATGCTTATTACACTAACCACGAGCACAACCCATTATTCTCTCTCACCATGTTTCTACTACATTTGCATTTAGCAACCTAAGATTAGAATTTATTCCCAATAGAAGACTAGTAGAATCATTTAGTTTTTATAGGAAACTAGCCGCAAACTCGCACGATGCGTGGGAATATAAATATTATGCAATGAAGTGTAATATATAAAAAGTAACAATTACTTCAAGCATTGTCTTTTTTTCAAAAAAAAAAAAAAAAAAAAGATTTTTACACTTTTTTTTAATCTTTTTATCTCTACAAATATATCATTTTAATATTTTTTGTTTATTTCATTAATAATTTTTAAGGTGAACCATATTCTTCTAACTTTGTTGTAGTGTGTTACATTTGCTTAATATACAACTCATCTCTTAACGAATAAGGAAATTATCATAATAATAAAAAATTATCACAAAATTACAATGTTAACTTAACCAAAATTAAAATAAAACTACATAAATAAAAAATAGATTTTATAATAATTTATTAGTCAAAAAATTAGAAGGCCTATTCAAATTTCTATTTCCAAAAACAACTAAGTATTAATCCATACCAAAATTCAATCAAAATTATAAAAGCGAAAGAAAAGACTTTCTTATGGGAAATTTAAAAAGCACAATCCTAAAACACATATTAAAAAAAAAAAAAACCATCAATCTTAATTTGAGTTATAAGAAAGAACAAAAATCTTTTATGTGCAATTGTTCTCTTTATTGGTATTTATTGTTATATATTTTATTTTTACTTTTTGTTTCTTCTCATCTTATGTTATTCAACATTTAAATTCAGTCACATCTTCAACACCATTAAATTATTTATATTTTCTCTCTTTTTATTTTTAATAATTAAACATGGAATATTTTATTTAAATAATAAAATTATCCTTAAAAAATTGTACTCTTCTTTTTTTTTTTTTTTTTTTTTTTTTTTTTTACATTTACACTTTGTCCAAGCTTTTTCCTTACCTTTATCTTTTCATCTCCCCACTACCTTCTACCTTAATATCACTATTCATCTCCCCACATCTTCCATATCATTAAATTATTAATATTTTTCTCTCCTTTTTATTTTAAAAATTAAAAATTAAAAATTATACTTAATTTCAATAAATAAAAGTGTCATCATAAAGTGGAGTAATACTAGGGACACACTCATTCTCAAACCCAATACATTAAAGAAAAAATATAATACAAAACAAATGCCAATTGGGAAACACTAAATTAAAAAAAATAAAAATAATGAGGATATCAAACCAAATATAATATAAAGAAACTAATAGTTATGGATATACTAACTTAAGGGTAGCAAAATTAAATGAAAAAAAAAAAAAACTACAATGCATATTTAATGCAATAAAATCATCGTCAAATTTTCGAAAACAAAGAGGTTGTAAAGAGAAGTAAAAATAAAAAATAAATATGACCAATATGGAGAATAAATTTTATAGTTCAATAAAATCAACTGTTACATTAACATAAAAAAATGAATCAATAATCAATAATTATACACAATCATAACAATATATTTAAACTTAAAACTAATCAAACTCTAATTCATAACTAAAAGGAGATGTTCTCATGTAATAATAGAAATTACATAAGAAGTAAAGTTAAAAAATTTTAAAATCCCTTTTTTGACATTTCATTTAACTTTATATATATATATATATATATATGTATGTATGTATGTATGTATGTATGTATATATATATATATGTAATCTTCCTACACAATTACAGTTAAAAATCTAATAAACAATGCTACATCTCATTTATCACCTCTGTTATGAAAATCATTAGCCAGTAAATATATGATAATGGTAAAAAATGTTATAAATGAAATTATGGAAAAAAAGTGATAAAACTAATTAGCTACTATCATTATGAAGTAATAGTCTATGATTTTACACATCTAAAGAAGTGGAATGTATAGAGTTTACTTAAGGTATATGTAAAGATTCACATTAAAAAAAAGATATGTAAAAATGTATATTTTATAAATAAATAAAAAGGTATATGTAAGGTTTTTATTAACTTAAAAGAAAATGAAAATTCAATTATTAACAACAATAACAACAACAAGAATAATAATAATAATAATAATATAGGGGTAATTACATTCCCCTTCCTTGAGGTTTGAAGAAATGACACTCTACCCAAAACTTGAAAGGAAAAAATATTTTCACCCTTTACATTTTTTTAACCAAACTTTGTTAAATTAATATTAAAATATTGTGTACTAACCTGCCTGTGCTTAAGGTAGGTTCCAAAATTATCCTTAATTCTAAAATTAAATTCTCTTATTTTAAAATTTTAAATTAAAGTGTATTTCAAAATAATAAGTAATGTCTTTTGCTTTTCTTTTTGTTTTTTCCCCTTTTCTTTTCCTAATGAGTTATGGAGAGATTTGTCATTTCAAATCTTTTGGTATTTTATAAAATTGTATTTTAATTCTAAAGTTATGAGTAATGTCTTTACTAACCATGATTAAACATTTATAAACAGATTCTTAAATAAATTTAAAATATTTTGTTATTAATATAAACAAAATGGGAGAGTGTTATTACTTATTACCCCAAATATATTTAATAAGATTACCCTAAAAAAAAAATATCTCGCACAATGCGCGGGTCTGCGACTAGTGTTGTCTAATTACATATTCGTATATTTTAGTAACCATATTCCAGAAGCTTAACAACTTTACTTATTTATAAAAAGTACAGATACTAAAACCTGAGAGCTGATCAAGCCAAAATGAATAGCTTCAGAAACTTCAACCTAGATATAACTTATAAGTGCTTTTCTACTTATAATTTACAACTCAAAAGGCTAGAATGAATGAAAGCTGTCCAAACTCTACGTTCTACATTTATTTTCTTTTTAAGCCAAAAATATGCTTTTGAACTTCCCAATAGGCAAAATAGTTGGCATATACCTCTTCCGCATTTTGTTGTTGGAAACTCTTTGAATCAGAAGTATGGACAACATCGGTTTTGCTCTGATTTTCCTTGTTTATCAAAGACATGTCCTACATTTAAGAATGATAAGTATGCATTAACTACATTTATGATAACATACTAACCAAAAATTTCAGCCAAACACCACAGAAAGTCAGTCCCATAAACCCCTGTGATATATACCCATAAACCCACAAATCCACAAGACAAAAGTTTAGAATAAATTTGATAATAAATTCTTTTTAAGTACATCATGACTGTAAATTCATCATTTTATAAATATAGAACGCAGTAAGAGATGAACAAGAATTCCAGATAAACATGTACAGCCATCTCATTGATCCAAAGATTGTCCAGTACAGTCATTCTTAAATGCGTTAATTGCTACATTGACAACAACTTCTAAACACCCAACTATATTTCTCAGAAGACTTGGCACTGTCCTTTAACAAGACCAATGACTCCAAGCACAAGATCACCAGCACAATAATATTATATCATCCAAAGTAGAAATAGAAACGAATTTTAACAAATAATTTTTACCTATCAAAAAAAGAAATAGAAACGAATGCATAGCTCAGATACAATTCTAAGGCAATATACAACACCATTCTGAATTGTTTTCTGAAAAATTAAACAATTTAATACTTACAGCTCTACCAAACCCAAAAAAGCCAATTTCTGCTATGTTAGGAATACTTACATCTCTTTCAGTTTTGAAAATTTTCTAAACATATCACTCAACTAGTTATTCAGCGGATTGTTAACTACCCAGATTTTTGCACCCATCAACAAAAAAAATGAGAAACAGTGTTTCTAAAAAACTAGAATAACGAACGTTATATCCCTCATACTAGGATGGCTTGCAAACAGGGACGGACCTAGGGGGGGCAAACGGGTCCCGGGCCCCCCTGGGCCCAAATTTTTTTTTTTTTTAGTATATAAAATTTTCAAAAAAACAAGAAAGTAAAGGGCTTGCCTCCCTTGGTTTTTAGCTCCGGCCCCCCCGACATGAAATCCTGGGTCTGTCCCTACTAGCAAAGACTATTAGAAGAAGTTAAAGAATGAAAATTTTCTCTAAAATTTTGTTGAGAAAATTCCAATGGAAGATATGAAAGTAAAAAAACAAAAACAAAGAGATAGATTCAATGTTGGGTGGAAGAAACAGAGAGATATACACCACAATGACATATAATCACAATTTTATCTTTACTTTTATCAGGTAAGGTAACAACAACCTAAATAGAACAAGTAACGATGTCAAAGTCAGAATTACAACAACAACCACAATTGGGATGAATTTTGCACTTGAATCAACAAGAAAAGGAAGGAAAATTCTTGGTAATCATTTCCGAACAATCATTTTGTATTATTTGAATAGAGTTAGATCATGTTATGTAGTCCTCAACTTTTACCAACAATACTCCATCTATAGCTTCAGCTACCAGAGTGAAATTTATAAATCACACACCAAAACCTATATTCACCAAAATTGAACCCTAAATCACACATCAAAACCAAACCCTAATTGTCACATTCAATCAATAAAAACAAAGACAGCAACAAAAGCAATACACAATATTCAATCAAATGAAAAAGAAATCAAAGAAAATAAGAGAGAAGGAGCCTAAATACTTTGATATCTTAGAAGTTTGAGCGAAATAGAGAGGGTTTTTGTTTCCCAATCTTGTTTCAAGGGATGTATTTGAAAATTCTTAAAAAATTTAGAGCGAAAACTCACGGGTGTGCCCGCCCTATTTTCCAATTCTTATTTCAATGGTGAGAATCTTATTTCAAGAGTTGTATTAACTTATTTCAGAGGTCCTCAATAAGTCTAGTAATTGTGTTTGACTGGACAAACTTTAGTGAACTCTTGAAAAAAAAGGGTCGAAACAGGTTAAGTTTCTTGTAGTTTCTATGAAAACATATAGAACGAAAGTTTACTTTATAGAGTTAAAACTCTGGCCTAACTCTTGAGGTTTTATAGATTTCAAAATCAGCATAGCTGATGTGCATAGGTAAAACAGTATATCCAACTCTTACCCACATACTATAGGAATCGGAGCTTAATTTGTTATGCAGTGTAAGAGCAGTGGCTCTTAACGCAACATGGATCACACGCATATTTTGAATTGTAATGAAATAAGAAGAAATTGAACTACAGCAAATACAGAATAAATCTTACATTTTTTAAAGGAGAGAACTTCCAGTTGTTGGTGAGAAATTTGTCACTACCCAACCTTCTTGTAGCATCTTCTACAAACTCCTGCGGCATGTTTGTTAAAATCAATTCCTTCAGAAATGGTAGCTCTTCTAATCCGTCTGAACTTTCAGCTTTTCATATCCTCTAATTTCTAATTCAAGAAGTTGGGGCATGGAACCTTCCTCTATTGTCAACTGCTCAAGTCCGTCTAGCTTCCACAATTTCAAGACACGCAGTTTAGGAAAATTCCCATGATGACAAGTCATTTCATTTCCTAGATTGGAGCCAGCAAAAAGTGTAAGGGTGTTCAGCTGAAGTAGCTTCCCTAGCTCCGGCATTGGGTCATTTTCAAGTTCAGACATCGACAATCTAAGGATTTTGAGGTTTCGAGGGAGGTTAGCTATGTCATTTTCTTTTATCTTTCCAAACAAATATAAGCTCGAGAGAGACTGATGGTCCTTCATAGGATGCAACGCCAGCTCTGAAGGTTGACCGAATGGATCTCTTGATCTCAACCTTAAGGTTTGAAGGTTGCCAAGTCTTGAGATGCACTCGGCTGTTTTCTCCGCTGATTCTGAATGGCATGGCAGTCCCAATTTCCTAAGACTAATGCAACTGTTCAAGCCATATTCCTCAGGGTCCGTAGAACCAATTAGAAGCCCCATTAAGGTGTGAAGGTTGGTCAAATGCACTTTTGATGGCTTTTGAATGGACACCTCCTTCATATAGAGATATCGAAGGCGCTTTGCCTTCCAAATGGGATTCGGCAATGTGGTTATATTAGTGTACTTCAAATCTAAAGACTCGAGACTTGGCAGATCCCCAATAGATGCCGGACATGAGTCCAGACCAGTCCACCGCAAGCCCAAGTACCTTAAATTTTGCAACACCCCAAGTTTCTCAGGTAGCAAAGGTTTGTAGACACCCTCCAGATCGATCACCTTCAGCAGTTGAAACCCTCTCCTATTGATTATTGTTTTAGGCAACATACCACTTTCCTTGTTGGATGTATCTTGTTTTTTGACGTTGAAAGAAACATAGGAACATAGATGTTTGATATTTTGAGATTCCATAGTCGACTCGGTGTCAAATTGATTTGCAAGTCTCCGAATATTAAACTCAAGCGATTCTGCAGATCTACAATTTGACTTGCGATGGTGGATGTGAAGAATTTCTATATCCTTAGCTTTTGGCAAGAACTCTTCATAGAGATAACTTGGCATACGACATGTTTTATGGGTTCCATCTGACTTCAATCTTGCTATTTCAATCATATTTCTACACAATAGTTCTTCCAAGTTTCTCTTGGCCACATCTTCAGGGACCTCACTCTCATTAGGTGAAATTTGAACAAATCCCTCTGCAATCCACAGCCGCAACAACCTCCGAGTGGGGATCTCATACCCTTTTGGAAACAGAAGGAAATAAAGGAAACAAGGCTTTAACACACGTGGTAGTTTTTGATAGCTCAAAGCTACAAAATGTGGGAGAGATGATTCACCTCCGTCAAAATAATCAATTACCCTCGACCACTCACTTGAATCCACGGTTGACAACACTCCTAGTAGCGGGATTGCTGGAGGCAAACCGTGACATATTCTTAAAATGTCTTCTCTGAAGTTGTTTATGACTGAGCTATTTTGTGGTCTACTTACTTTTTTTAAGAACAATGCCCAACTCCCCTGCTCAGATAACGGAATCAGATTCAATGGGCATTTCCATGGATCAGCATGTGATGCCACATTAGAGTCACGGGTAGTGAGGATGACCCTACTTCCATTCACGGCGTCCGCAAAGGGACATGCAAGCCTGGACCAGACATCAACCGTGGGGACATCATCCAATACTATAAGAAACCTGAACTCCATTAGATTCTTGAAAAGCTCAGCACACAGTTCCTGCCCGCTCATAAGCTCCACCTCCTTCAATTCACGAAGAGGAATCTGTTTGAGTATGGTAAGCAACAGATCCTTATATTCGATATCCTTATATTCAAAATCCTTGGGAACATGAAGCCACGCACGGCACGGGAAATGTTGACGAACATCTAGCATGTATAAACAGTCCTTGCCATGGCTGTCTTACCAAGTGGTTTTGCGCTGACCAGTGAAATCACACGGAGGCTTTTCTCATTGTCGTCAAACAGTCAACCTACTAGCTTCTTTTCCTCATCTCCACGTCCAACAAGTACTACATCAGCGTCCTGATGATCATCATGTTGATGGCAGCAGGGGCTGTGGCGTTCTTCTCTCTCAGTGGTGTCCTGATCATGATCAGGATCATATATAGCTCTTAAGTTCTTTACGAATTTCATCATCTTGTAGCTGAAATGTAGCTGGTGCCATGATGGAATTGGTAGCAGCTTTAGTGGTGTTCTAATAGTTTTCAAGATACCCTTTTGTCTCCTTTGTGCGGTGGTGAAGAGGAAATTTTCAGTGATATTTTCTGCAGAGTAAACAGTGTCTAGAAGCTGAGCCTCGAGGTCACTGGGATTCGCTGCTTCGAGGATGCGCAAAATTCTTTTTAGTTGCTCAATGGCATTAGCCACACGATTTCTAAGTCCTGGAAAGACAAATCTTTCCTCGTCAAGCAGCCTCTGTGATTTGACTAATTTCTCTAATAATATTGAAACGGGCACATCTGTTACCAGAGTCAGGGCCGAAGCGTAGATCTGGACATGCACTACAAAAAAATCGTCCTGTCCCAGCGTTTTTTTCCCGACGTTTTTCAAAACCGTTGTTATAGATAAGCCTGTACCAGCGTTAAAAAGCGCTGGTATAGGAAACCCTATTGCGGCGTTTTTTCCCAGCGCTTTACAAACAACTGTAATATGGGGCCTATAGTGGCATTTTTAAAAAACGCTGGTATAAGACGCCCAAAAGCGCTGGTATAGGGTGACCCTATCCCAGCGCTTTTTGAAGCGCTGGGATAGGTCTTTCTCCATAAGGGAATGAGGAGACCTATCCTAGCACTTATACTTATGGAGGGATTTGGTAATTATCAAATGACCAATACTCCCCTAAACCTAGAAAAAGACCAACGTACCCTCCAAACATCGAAAAAGAGCAAAAACACCCCCGATACCTAAAAAAAGACTGATTTACCCCCCGAACATTATAAATGACTGAAATACCCCCCAAAACATAAAAAATAACCCAAGCACCCCCTAAGACATCGAAACTGACTGAAGTACCTCTTGTGCCTAAAACTAGCCAAAATAGCCTCGATTATTTGAATAAGACCAAAATACCCCTATAAGTTTGATAAATGACCACAATGCCCCCAAAAAGATAAAAAAATGTCCAAAACACAACTGACACCCAGAAAAGGACTAATACACCCCCAAAACATAAAAAATGACCGAAATACCCCCAAAACATCGAAATGACAGAAATACCTCCAAAATACATTAGGTATAACTTGAACCCAACCATATATTTCTTAATTCAATGTGAATTTTGACAAACCTACTTTTAGATTACATTATCTTCATATATTTTTCATGCTTACAAAATTTCAAGGTGAATAAAGATTAATAGCCATGTCATCAATCAATTGTTTAAATTCAAGTTTTTGTAGTTTAAAATAACGCATAAAAGATGAGCAGCTAAGATCAAATGGTAAATTACATCCGATTGGCATGAAAATTGCATGCATGTTAAGAACATATAGAACATGTAATGCAACGGTTGGATTTTCAAAATATGAATTCAATAATAAGTTATTGATTGGTGTAACATTTTTTAGAGTTACATCAGGTGTAACTAAAACCCAACCCTATATTTCTTAATTTTTTTTTTTTTTTGGTTGGGCCACAAATTGGGCCCAATTCCTAAACGGGGCCCGCGGTGCCCAACTAGGCTGGTGCAGGCCTCGAAAAAAAACCCGGTACCCTAAACAGGCCGAGTCTGGGCCACGGGTCTTGCCCCGCAGGTCGGGTCCGGGTATGGAAAAACCCGGCCCAAACCCGATCCATTGCCATTCCTAAGCATACTGACTAATGCCAAAGCCATCTTCCTCATGGAGCTTAAGGAGAAAACTTTCATTGACATCAGCTCCCACATATTTGACACAATTGTGGAAGAGACCAGAACCACTTCCAGGCCCAAACTGATCTTTCCTAGTCTTCTTATGAGACTGTTTAAAGCAAAAGGTGTTGCAATCCCTCAAGATATTAGTCCCATGGCTCCCCTATCAGCCATAAACAAACTAACCCTCACAAGGATACAAGTTCATCTTCCAGGTGATGAAGAGAAGGGTGACCAAGGAGAAGGTGATCCTATGGAAACTGAAGCAGAAGCTGCAGGACAATCAGTCACACCCAAAAGCAGAAGCAAGAGGAGTAGAGCTTCAACCTCATCAGCTGCACCTCTAGGTGCACTTCAGATCATCCAGGAGAGTATTGATGGACTTAGAGAAGTTCAGAATGAGCATACTGAAAGGATGGCAGCAATTCAGGATCAGCTCAACGTTCTTTCAACCAAGTTTAACAGTCTTAACTCCCAACAGTGACCCTTTGGCCATTCCAGTCAAAAAGGGGGAGAATTCTTGAGGGGGAGTGCCTTTTTAAGGGGGAGCATGTTATAAACAGTGTTTACTTTATGTTTAATGCTTTTTGATACACTATGGTTAATATATTGTTTTTATAGTTTAAAACTCATGGTTTTGTTTGATTTTGAAACTTTAGTTTATTATATAATTTTATGATGTTTATTCAGTGTTTATTTACTCAGTTTGTAGCTATTGCTTTTGTAAGCTTTTAAGGTTTTAGGTCTTTGTACCCATGCTATGTAGCTTTTGTACTTGATGGTAAATGTCATGCATTTTTCTTTCAGTACACCACTCTTGTGCCCTTGTAGGATCTTGTTCCTAGATGCATATATGTTTTGTACGTTGGTTGAGTAGTGGACATGCAAATAAGCTTATTAGCTTGCATGTCTGGATGTTCATTCCTTGAGTGAATGAGCATTGTGATCACTAGTATATAGTGATTGCTGTTTTGGTCAAGACATAGTTTATTGTTTTATCCCATTTTTGCTTGATCGCATTGTGCTTGCTACATATGCATTACAAGTTTTCTGCATACAATGAACTTATTGTGTTATTGTATTTCAGGAGATTTTTTGGTCTTATGGTTCAAGAGCTTCACAGATTCTAGAGTTAGGTGTGAGTAAGTTTTCCAATTGTTTCCAACTCACGCGTTAAGTCTACAATTTTTTGTAGGGTTTTGTCATGGAATAGCCAAAGGGGGAGATTGTAAGGTTAAATTTAATCAAACATCTTGTTGGCTTTATTTCGTGCCAATTTGCTTTTTTTTTTTCAGCACTTAGAAACCTTGTATTTAGGTGGGATTCATGTAAGGGTAGTGAGTGAGAGAGTGTGAAGAAATGCTTAAAATTGTGCAAGGATGCAGGGCTTCGCGGCCGGGACTCGTGGGTGACTCGCGACTGGCAAGCCGCCAAATGCAGCACATGAGTGAAGCATGCGAGAAGATGCACAGTCGCGCCAACTTCATTTTCAAATGGATTATTGACCACTTGGAGGGCGGCGGAGAGGTTTTACGCCGAGGGCTTCAGTTTCCTCTTCGATAACACATTGTTGTGTTGTCCTTGTGTTTGCATCTCTCTTCCCTTAATCTTTACCATTTATTTTCTGTTGTGGATGTGATTTTAATTGGTTTAGATTGTTTATCAATTCTGTTATAAGCTTGTTATTATTTTTTGCACATACATTGTTTGATATAAAGCTTGAATTGGTATTTTGTTGTTTGGGGGTCTAAAGTGTTTTCAACACTATTTGAACTTTCAACCTATTACCAGGTTCTAGCCCAATTTTTAAAGCCCCATACCGAATGGCACCTGTTGAGTTAAAGGAATTAAAAGAACAGTTGCAAGAGCTACTTGACAAGGACTTCATCAGTCTTAGTGTTTCCCCTTGGGGTGCACCTATGTTGTTTGTAAAGAAAAAGGATGGGAGCATGCAACTTTGCATTGATCATAGGGAGCTGAATAGGGTGACAGTGCGAAATAAATACCTTTTACTAAGGATAGAGGATTTATTTGATCAACTCCAAGGAGCACAGGTTTTCTCTATGATTGATCTTCGTTCTAGTTGCCATCAATTGAAGATTAAGACTGCTGATGTGCCTAAAGCCTTCCGTACAAGATATGGTCATTATGATTTTTTGGTGATGCCTTTTGGTTTAACCAATGCACCAATAGCCTTTATGGACTTAATGAATAGGGTGTTTAAACCCTTCTTAGATAAATTTGTTGTGGTTTTTATTGATGATATCTTGATATATTCCAAGAGTGTGGAGGAGCATGAGAATCACTAGAGGTTTGTACTACAACTATTGCAGGAGAAGAAGTTGTATGCAAAGCTTAAAAAATGTGAATTTTGGTTAGACAGTGTTGCATTCCTTGCGCATGTTGTATCTAAAGATGGGATTGTTGTTGACCCTAAGAAAGTGGAAGTAGTAGTAGAATGGAATAAACCGAATAGTGTGATAGAGGTTTGTAGCTTTTTGGGACTAGCTGGTTATTACAGGAGGCTTATTGAAGGATTTTCTCACTTAGCCATGCCTTTGACTCATTTAACCCAAAAGGGAGCTAAGTCTGAGTGGATCGGAAAGTGTGAAGAAAGCTTCTAGGAATTGAAGAGAAGGTTGGTGTCAGCGCCCATTCTCACTATACCTTCAGGTAATGGAGGTTTCACCATTTATATTGATGCCTCTAGGAAATGCTTGGGGTGTGTTCTTACGCAACATGGGAAGGTAGTGGCTTATGCCTCTAGACAGTTGAAGCCTTTTGAGTAAAATTATCCCACACATGGCTTAGAGTTAGCTGAGGTGGTTTTTGCTCTAAAAATTTAGAGACACTATTTGTATGGAGAACAATGTGAGATATTCACTGACCGCAAGAGCCTCAAGTACCTCTTTACTCAAAAAGAGTTGAATATGAGACAAAGAAGATGGTTGGAGCTACTGAAGGACTATGACCTGACTATTAGTTACCATCCTGGAAAAGCCAATGTGGTAGCTGATGCCTTAAGTAGGAAGTCTGCAGGAAATTTGGCAGCATTGTTGACTACAAAAAAACACATCTTGGATGATTTAAGGAAGATGAGGATAGAAGTACGGTTTCATGATGCAGACGCACATCGGGCAAACCTTAGAGTTCTGCCTACCTTGATTGAAAGGATAAAGATTGCACAAAGTAATGATCCTCAGTTGCAGAAGATAAGAGATTTGATAAATCTAGGCTCTCAATTTGAGTTTTACATTCATGTGGATGGATCCTTGAGGTTTGGTAATCGGCTTTGTGTACCAAATGATCCAGACCTTAAGGCAAAAATTCTAAAGGAGGCTCATAACACGAGTTACATGATACACCCAGGTGGCACTAAGATGTATCAGGATTTAAGGGAGACTTTTTGGTGGAACAACATGAAGACGAAGATTTCTCAATATGTTACTCAATGTCTAGTGTGTCAACAAGTCAAGATGGAGCATCAAAGACTAGTTGGATTTTTGCAACCTCTTCCCATTCCAGAACGGAAGTGGGAGGACATTACTATGGACTTTGTGACAAGGCTGCCTAGAACTCCTACTAGTAAAGATGCAATTTGGGTGATTGTGGATCGGTTGACAAGATCTGCACACTTTTTGGCCATTAGGGTGGATTTCTCACTCGAAAGGTTAGCTAGATTGTATATCAATGAAATAGTGAGATTGCATGGTGCACTTGTGTCTATTATGTCTGATAGAGACCAATGATTTGTGTCTCAATTTTGGGAGAGTGTGCATAAGGCAATGAGTACTAACTTGAAGTTTAGCACAACCTTTCATCCTTAAACAGATGGACTTTCAGAAAGAACTATACAAACATTAGAAGATATGCTGAGGGATTGTGTAATTAATTTCAAAGGTTCATGGGATGAACATCTACCTTTGGTGGAGTTTGCATATAATAATAGCTACTAAGCAAGAATTAAAGCAGCACCATATGAGGCTTTATATGGTAAGAAGTGTAGGTCTCCTATATGTTGGGATAATGTTGAAGAAAGAAGATTGTTGGGCCCTGAGATTGTACAGCAAATAGTAGATAAAATTCAAGTGATTAAAGAGCATCTCCAAACAGCTCAGAGTAGGCAGAAGAGTTATGCAAACCTTAGAAGAAGGAAATTAGAGTTCCAAGTGGATGATCATGTGTTCTTGAAGATTTCACCTACTAAAGGAGTTATGAGATTTGGTTCTTGAAGTAAGTTGAGACCTCGTTTTGTAGGACCTTTTGAAGTCTTGGAGAGGATGGGTAAAGTTGCTTATAGGCTCGCCTTGCCACCTTCTTTATCAGGGGTGCATAATGTTTTCCATGTCTCAATGTTGAGGAAATATGTTCCAGACCCTAGTCATGTAGTGGATTATAAGCCTCTAAAATTAAGAGATGATTTAACTTATGAAGAGCAACTTGTTAAAATTGTGGACAAGGAGAAGCAAGAGTTGAAGCGTTGTACCATACATTATGTCAAGGTTCAATGGAGGAATCAGTCTGTGAGAGAGGATACAGAGGAGTTGTAAGATGAAATGAAGGAGAAAACTCAGGTATGTCAAGTTTAAAGGACTAAACTTATTTTAAGGGGGGGGGGGGGGGGGGAATGTAATACCCCAAAAAAAAAAAAAATTTAAAAGGAGGGGTATTTAAGTAAATTTATTTATGGGGTCAACTTTTAAAATTAACATTGCTAAGGGGTTTTTTTAGAAAATAAGGTTGAAACTCTAGTTATACATGGTCTAATTTTTAAGTCAGCGTATAATGGCAGAGATATTTTGAGAGAGAAGACTACTCAAAGGACTGAAGTAGAAAAGGATTGACTACACTCTTGAGGTAAGAGCTTAAGAAATTTTATTCTTTTGTCAAATTTAGACTTTATGAGGTATTAGAATCATGGAAGACAATTCCGTACCGTATCGACCGGTATTTATCGTACTAGTGTGCACATCGGTACAGAAATGTAGGTGTTTCGTGCCGGTTAAAATACCGGTCATGCCGGACACGTTTCGGCCGTACCGCGAAATATATTGGGTTTCGGCCGGAAATTAGATATCGGACCGAAACAAAAAGCTGTTGATGTTAACAAACACAGTGACCCAAAAACGTTGTCGATCAACGTTCTCGTGTGTGAGACTAGAGAGAGAGAGGTCTAGAACCTGGCTAGCAGACTAGCAATGACAATATTCTCTTCATCTTGGCCTCACAGTGGTGACAACGAAGCTGGCTGGCAGTGAACGGCACCACTAGCATTCATTGAGGCTGAGAAACATAGTTGAATGCTTGATCTGCAAGAGAGGGAGAGAGAGATCAAATCCGAAATGTGTGTTGACTCAATTGATGGGAAGAGATACATGTGGTGGAGTAAAAAGTGAAAAACTGTGTGAGACTAGAGAGAGGCCTAGAGGTTTAAATTGTGTGAAGTGAAATGAGAAGTTGAAGTGAAAGTGATCAGAAGTAAACGTGTATGGTGGAGTAAAATATTGATGAAAGATACTTGGAAAATGTGAAAACTAAAATGTATAAAAACTCACGTTAGCTTTTAAGTTCTTTGGCTTTATCAGCAACCAATTTTTCTAATTATTTTATGGGTCCAGTTAATGTGTGTCCTTAGGGCATACATTAAACCATTTTTTTTTTTTGGAAACATTTTCTTGGGAATTGAAAAAGCTATTAATACTTTTTCAATTCTTGAGAAAATATTTCCAAATATAATTAATTGTTGTGTGCCCTTAAGCACACATTAGCAAAATCCTTATTTTATTTGATTCTACCAAACCCATCCCACTTATTTTCTATTTATCTCATCTAAACCTTTTTGTTGATTTCTTTTTTTTAGTCTTATTTTTTTAATAAAATTATAAGCTTAAATAGTTTAACTGCTTAACAAATTAACTTTTACCAAATAATTAAATTTAGAAATACACAAATAATATATACTTTTAAATTTATTAATATATATATATATATATATATTATTTTTTAAATATAGTAGATGATCCTATGTAATTTGTGTTAACTTAATTATTTGTATTATTTGTTTTCTTTGTATGCAATGAACAATTGAAGTAATGTTTTATGGTAAACAGGGATTTTTGAGGTAATGTCTTATGGTAAATAGAGATTTTGTGTGTGTGTGTGTGTGTATTAAATATATGAATAGCGATAAACCCAAAATGGTACACTAGTATTGATTGGTACTCGAAATATATCGTACTGCTGGCCAAACTGGTACAGTCTTCGATACGGTATTGACTTCCTTGATTAGAATATTTACTTATGTGAGTATTTTAGCCAACAGTGAGACTTTCTTTAGCCATGGCTGCATGGGTGTGGTCTATGAAATTTTCTTAAAGGAATTGAATCGAATTAATGGAGAAAAAAAATGCTTGACAAAAAGAAGGAACACCAACTTCTTTCTAATATATTATTTGTTTATTGACTTGGTAGAGGAAGAATAGAGTTTCAATAAAAGCTTGTGTCAGAGATTTGTCCTCATGCCAAAAGAAAACTAGAGGCGGTAGTGGCAGTAGGAAAAGAAAAGAAAAAGAAAAGAAAAAGAACACGTGTAGAACTTTAGAAGATGGTCCAGGCAATGCTTTTGACTCTAAATGATTTTATGTATCCTAGGCTTTGTTAGTGGTAGTAGAGGATATATATATATATATATATAATACATGGATTTTTATTTTGAGATAATAAAGAGAAATTATTGGATATTTTAGTAGTCTTTCTGTTGGCCGGGGTACCGTTATAAGTCATTTTTTTAAAATTATTTGATTATTGAGTAAAAATATTTGAAAATTGTTTTAGGTGATACCTAAGGATTTTAGAGAAAGTGTTAGGAAAATGTTTCTTTTGGAATAGCTTTTGGAGGTAAGTAACCTTATCCTAATTGGTTTTATTTTGCGTATTTTAACTACTAAAAATTGTTTACAGTTGTTACAATTTTATTTCTATTGTATTACTAACTTCAAGTAAAGAATTATCACAAATATATTTGATTACTAAATATATGATGTATTTTATTTAATTGTTTTTAGCTATACTAATTCAAAGTAAAGAATAAAGAATTTTCACAAATACATATGAGCATCAAATATAAGAATTATTTTATTTAATTGTTTGTTTTTTTTTTTTTTTTAGCTATATTGATTTAAAGTAAAGAATATAAAAATATCATAAATAGATTTGAATATTGAATATATATGATTATATATATGTATTTGAATAAGATATATTTTTGGTAGAAACTATGATTTCTTTTATATGATTATGGATAATTTGACTATGAATTGATTTTGATACTTAGCCAATGAGAGTTATTCATTGATACTCTGATACCTAAACCAATGGGGGTTATTCATTGGTACTCTGATACCCAACCAATAAGGGTTATTCAATTGTATTCTAATACCCAAACTAATGGAGGTTATTCATTGATACTCTGATGCCCAGTCACGGGGATATAGTGTGACCATAGTCATAAGATTGTTAAGAATATGAATTACGTTTGAATATTTGAACTATTTTGAGTCCTTAAAACTACACATGTGATTTTGGCAATGTTTGAGTAGTTGAACTATTTTGAGTCACTAAAATTGCTTATGTGTTTTACAACCTATTGTAAGTTATAGTTTTTGATATATGGAAAACTAACTATTTTCTAAACCATCTATGATTTATTTGTAAGATTAAAGTATGTGATCTATGTGTAACTTATTATTTTAAGACTATGAATCTTCTTCAGTTATTTTGAAAACATATAGTATGTTATAACTTTTGAAGACTCATATTACATCTTATTACTTTATAGATATATTGCTTGATAGAACTTATTAGAATTTTGGTTACTTATTGAGTTATCAATTCGCACCCTCTTTCTCCTTTCAAATTTTGATAAGGAAGAGTAGCATATGTTTGGGCTTCTGCTGGGATGTGTGCATGAGTGAAGTTTAGGAAATCAATGGAATAAGATTTGAACTTTTATGTTGAAGATTACCATTTGTGTAGACTTTTAGATTTAAAGGATTTAGTTTATTTTTATTTTGATGTTAGAAGATTATTATTGGAGATCTTTTGAGAATTGCATTATTGAGGATATTTTGAAAATTTTTTGATGAAATTTTTTTTTAGGATAATTATTTAATTGTTAAGAGGGCCTTACACACTTGTAGGGTGTAAACTTTATAAGTGTGTGGCTGTTGTCACGTGCCTAGCTCTTACTTGGGTTCGCGGCATGGCAATGATATTCTAGATTAGGGCATCCCTCTGATCTAAAACTTCAATCTTTAAGCACTATTATTCCTTTTTTTTTATATAATTGTTGTATTAGGTATTATGTACGTTGTTAGACCCCTTAAACACAAACAGATTAACCTAGTTATTTGGCAAAGTGATTAACTTAGGTAAATTATGTAGATCTAGGTTAACACAGATAAAATATATCATTGAAACAATGCGGAAAATAAATAACACAACGATATGATAACCCAAGAAAACCAAACCAGTAAAAAAACTGAAGTGGATTTAACCTAGCTATTCTCAAGATAAAACAGATCCACTATGACAGAATTGAAGTTTACACAATAGAGACTTAGACCACTAACATCATATTCCTACCTTGAGTAGAAAACTTACTACCACGACCACGTGACAGCTCCGAGTCTACGGACTACTTCTGTTGGTTTATTTAGACCCCTTAAACCACAGTTAGATTGCGTAGCCTAGTTAATTAGCCAAGTTGTTACTTAGTCAAATTAAGCAATTCTAGGTTAAAACAATCAAATAATCATATCATGCATATAAAACATATAAAGCAGCGGAAATAATAAAGAACACAAGATATGATCACCCAGGAAACCACACGGAAAAACCTGGGGAGGATTTTACCCACCGATCCTCAAGGCAAAACGGAATCCACTAAGAAAGAATTGAAGTTCTTACAAAAGGACTTACAAGCTCCCCGCTTGACTTCCTAATGCTACCCACCAGTAAAACTTCCTGACATGACCACGCGCAGGCTCCGAGTCCACGGACTACTTCTTTCTTTGTATTCCTTCAATCAGCTACAAGCTCCCCGCTTGTTTATCTTTAAGTTCCAATGGCTGCAACCTTGTTGATCATCAAGATGTAGAAAATATCTCTACCTTGAAAACCCTAAGTTTATGTGAAGGAAAGCTCCTCAAAGATCTCACAAGAGATTCACATAAACAGCAAATATGAGCAACAAAGACTTAGAGAGGTTTGGGTACAAAACCCTAATAAAGGAGGCACAAGAGGCACTCTAATCTCTCTCATCAGAGTCACAAAAACGTTCTAGGGTTTTCCTTATATATAGGAGTGTTTTACTTGAACCCCAAGACGTTTAAATAGAGTTTGGGCTGAACTGGAACTCTGCAGAAAAATAAATTTGTACGTGGTTCGATCGATCGAGTCTAATTTTCGATCGATCGAGACTTACAGATTTAGTCCAATAAATTCTGCAATCACTCGATTCCAATTTTACAAATAAACATACTTTGAGCAAGCCTAAACCTAGACTAAATGTTTTGATCATGGTTTGCCAACAAAATACAAATTGAAGTTCTAATACATTAATTCCTAATTTCTTAGAACCCAACAATCTCCCCCTTTGGCAATCCGTGACAAAACACATCACAAACATGAAATGCTCAAAGTTACAAATAGCCCAATACAAAGATAATGCTCATAACAACAAATCCAATCTTAACTACTATCCATCAGTTGTAAGTGTAGACAGCAGCCAAATTGAATGCACCTGTATATTCCTGAAACACTCAACAAACGCATAAACGCATGTGTGACAGAAAAACAGTAAATCAACAGATAAATTCTTGACTTCATAAAATACAAAACAAAGACATATATCATGAATAACTCATAAATATAAATCAATGAGCAGTGAACAAGAAACAGAAATAAAAACATAAGTAAACTAACTCTCCTCCTAAGTTAGATACAACAAAAAGTTTTTATTTTCTTCCCTTTCAAAAATAATTTCAACTCCCCCTAAAATAGACAAACATGATTCCCATAAATCAATAATTTCTCCCCCTTTTTGTCACGTATTGACAAAGACAACTCATACAAAGAGTAAACAGTCAACATACGCAATAAAGGATAAGAGAAAATAGAGAATCAAGGGGAACACAAAACAATTCAACTCTATAGAAAATAGAGACAGCTCCTCCTATGAACAACACAGGTTAAAAAAAAAACTTTTCTCCCCCTATAAAAATAGGAAAAACAAAACAAGTTGTGGGAAAAACAGTTTTGGGGAAAAATAAAGGGGTGGGAGGAAAATCAGCATCAGCAGCAGCATCACCAACAGGATCAGGAACATCCTCACCAGCAGGACCAAAGTTAAAAACACACAAACCAAAGTTAAAAACTAAGGTGAAGATACACATGAAGAAAAAATATTCTTTCTTTCAATAGAATGCAAACATGGCACTATGTGACCCATAAACAGTTGTATGAGTAGAGAAAATATTTGCACATTGATTATCCATCATATCTCTTAAGAAAAAAATTTTCTACAGTTCACACATAAAAAAATGGCATATACTAGAAAGTACATAGCTCAAAAATTAATCAATCAATTTTTTGATCAAGTTGAGTACCCAATGTAGCAAAGTGTATGCATGCTATGTGTGAAAACAATGAGAGATATGACTGCAAAACTGCAAGATGAATACAGAAATCAATGCAATGCATGTGAATCTTAAACATAAAAGATGCAAGACAAAATATGTCATGATGCATGCTCTAATGCAGTAAAAAATTAAGTTCAATTGAGATTAAATTGACAAAATTGGCTTGAGCACGAAGTTTCTAACAAAAAACCCCAAAAATTGAAAACCACTTGTTGAAATTTTTAAACAAATTGATGAATTGAGCATTACATAACACAACTCACAGAGTATAATGCTTAATTACATCCAAACAACAAGCCAATTTCATCAAATTCAACTCAATTTCACAAAAGCCCCAATTCGGATCAAGAACAAACCCTTTTTAAAAACCTGATTCACGACTTTCGATTGATCGAAAAATACATTTGATCGATCGAATGAAACAGTCATTTTTAAACAAATTAAAACACTTTTTCGATCGATCGAAAATCAAAATGGATCGATCGAACTGGACAGAGGCTCACAAAATTTTTGGGAAAAAAAAAACAGTTTTGAAAAACACAAACCTAATTTTGAAAACAACTCCTCAAAGCATTAAACAACGAAAACTAAATGCATGAGTATGAGATGGAATGCTTTTTCAAAAACCCAAAATTTAAACCCAATTTTCTAAAAAAAAACAAGTTTCAATCATTTTCCCAATTTCTCAAACTTTAAATACATTTTGCATTAAGATCAAGGAACTTTTAATCTTGGATGGCCACAACAAGATCACACACAATAAAATGTACCAAGTTTAGCAAAGAGTAACTTGTGTAGTGTGTGCAACTAACAAAAGCTTGAGATACATGTGAGGTGATATGTGAATAGCAATCAAACACAAAGTCTACACAATTCATCACATAGAATTTAAAAGAGACTATCACCTAAAGAGTTACATCATATAACTCTCACATCTCCTAGAACATAAGCTTGCAATCATGTAAGTTTCTTGTATTTTTGCCTCTTATTTATGTGAATTGGCATTAAGCCTAATAGTACACACCGGTTTGAATTAAGTGAAATGGCATCAAGCCTAATAGTACACACCAGTTTTAATTAAATGAATTAATTGAGGCTACACCTTATGTTCTTTTTGTGCATGTGCTACACTTTCTCGAGCACAAAATCTTATGATATGCACTAAGGTGTTCATGATTGGCTAGTGAACAGTGGTGAGATGGTTATTTATGCCTTTCTCAAAATGATCAAATCCGACAGTCAAAGAACATGTGACTTCAAGATTAAGACAAAGTGATTAAAAACCACGCACATCTTTCCCACACAACATGCACTACAAAGTTTCAACTAGTAAAGTGCAATAAATAAGCTCATCCAAGCTAAACAAGGTACATAAACTTGTTATGTAAAAATAATATGGCCAATCCTTGATTATAAATCCAAGATCTATAATACAAAACACAAAATTTTTTTTGGTTTTAACAAACTTTATCACCACTTGTTGAGATTTTGAAAAAAAACTTTATGACCAAAAACAAAACAAAAAAACACACATTGTGCTAAATGATCAATGCAAATATAATGCATGACAATGCTTAACTAAGCTATAGAGGGTACACAAACAAGAAATATCAATTTCTTAATTAACCCTTGAGTACATGTACAAACTAGTACATACTCACACAAGATCAAAAATAGCTTAGCATACTATTTAAGTTTCTCCACAATGTCAAGCATGTTTTAAATCAAGAGAGATATCATAACTCATGTAATCCTCAAGGAAAATAAAAACAAGACACAAAATAAAATATTTTTGTCTTTTTGAAAAATTTTCAATGTTTTTGGATTTTTTTTTTATTAATAAAAAAAAAACTTAGAAAAAAAAAACAAATCAACCAAAAACAGAAACAAGACATGTCCACAAACAATAGAAAGAATTAAAACAGGGACAAGTCAGCAACACTCACCTTGGAGAATCTTTTCTCACCCATATAGCACGAGACTTCGGCTTTGTAGGTGAAAATCCATGGGAAGCAGAGTGTATTTGAGGAATTACACCAATCTTCTGAGAAAGACTAAAATCCTGCAAATTCCTTTCACAAGCCAACAAGCTTAAATTTTTCAAAAGCATATGAAACAATTTATACGGACTCATGGCAGGAGAAATATCATCACATATCCTAGATTGACATACAGAATGCTTAAGTTTCAACTTATGACAATTAGGACGAATGTGACCGGAGACACCACAAAAGTGACAAATAGGAACAAATTTAGGAACATCAGTATTCCTAACAGCAAATTTAGTCTCAGATTTTTGTTTTTGCCTCAACAAAGAACAATTTGGTCGAATATGGCCAACAACACCACAAAGATGACAGGTAGGCACAAAAACAGATTTATTATGTTCTCTAACAGTAGGTTTAGACTTAGGTTTAGAAACTTCAGCGTCTACATCATAACTTTTACCTTTGTCTAACCTAGCACAATAAGCTTTTTCTTTATTATTCCTCTTGAAAGGAGGGATATAAACTTTTTCAATTTTAGGCTTAAGAGAAACAGAAACACTTCTGTTATCATCAGCAGGCTTGGTACTAGTCAAATTTTCAATTTTAGCTTTAGATTCAACTAACTCTTGTTCCAAGCT
The DNA here is from genome assembly GCA_023621385.1 of Quercus gilva. NCBI lineage: Eukaryota > Viridiplantae > Streptophyta > Magnoliopsida > Fagales > Fagaceae > Quercus > Quercus gilva. The sequence continues at coordinate 103,745,507 of CM042476.1, read as the reverse complement.
TTTCATCTTCTCATCTTGAGAGGAAATTTGATTTTTCAAAAAATCATTCTTTTTATTAGATTCAACCAATCTAACAAACAATTCCTCTTTTTCAAGATTAGCCAATTTTAACTCTTCTTTGAATTTCTTAGCAATTTTCAAAGATTTAGATAATTCCTTACGAAGAGTTTCAAAAGCATCAAAAAAATCAACAGAAACAATAGTGTCCTTTTTATTCAAAACATCACAGGTATCAACAAAATCAGCAGAAGCATGAGCAGAAACATGATCAGAAAGACATTTCAAATTATCCATGACAACAGGAGTCAAGGATCAGCTCTTAGATCAAAAGATCTACAACAAGAAGAGCTACCCGCTCTGATACCACTTGTTGGTTTATTTAGACCCCTTAAACCACAGTTAGATTGCGTAGCCTAGTTAATTAGCCAAGTTGTTACTTAGTCAAATTAAGCAATTCTAGGTTAAAATAATCAAATAATCATATCATGCATATAAAACATATAAAGCAGCGGAAATAATAAAGAACACAAGATATGATCACCCAGGAAACCACACGGAAAAACCTGGGGAGGATTTTACCCACCGATCCTCAAGACAAAACGGAATCCACTAAGAAAGATTTGAAGTTCTTACAAAAGGACTTACAAGCTCCCCGCTTGACTTCCTAATGCTACCCACCAGTAAAACTTCCTGACACGACCACGCGCAGGCTCCGAGTCCACGGACTACTTCTTTCTTTGTATTCCTTCAATCAGCTACAAGCTCCCCGCTTGTTTATCTTTAAGTTCCAATGGCTGCAACCTTGTTGATCATCAAGATGTAGAAAATATCTCTACCTTGAAAACCCTAAGTTTATGTGAAGGAAAGCTCCTCAAAGATCTCACAAGAGATTCACATAAACAGCAAATATGAGCAACAAAGACTTAGAGAGGTTTGGGTACAAAACCCTAATAAAGGAGGCACAAGAGGCACTCTAATCTCTCTCACCAAAGTCACAAAAACGTTCTAGGGTTTTCCTTATATATAGGAGTGTTTTACTTGAACCCCAAGATGTTTAAATAGAGTTTGGGCTGAACTGGAACTCTGCAGAAAAATAAATCTGTACGTGGTTCGATCGATCGAGTCTAATTTTCGATCGATTGAGACTTACAGATTTAGTCCAATAAATTCTGCAATCACTCGATTCCAATTTTACAAATAAACATACTTTGAGCAAGCTTAAACCTAGACTAAATGTTTTGATCATGGTTTGCCAACAAAATACAAATTGAAGTTCTAATACATTAATTCCTAATTTCTTAGAACCCAACAACTTCTTTCTTGGATTCACAGTAACCACAAGTACACCACTTGTATTTCTCTTTAAGCTCTTTGTGCAGCAACTGAAATTATCATCAAGCTCTTGACATGAATCTTGATTCTTGATAACCCTAAGTATGTATGAAGGAAAACACCTTTAGATCTTACAAGAGATTCATACATATAGCTTAAACACAACAACAAAAGGAGGTTAGGGTTTTTCCTTTTATACTTAAGGCAAAACATAAAACACTACATGTCATATGGACTTGGGTTGAGTTGAAAATTCTGCAGAAAAACAATTTGCACGAATTTCGATCGATCGAGTCTAATTTTCGATTGATCGAGCCTTGTAGAAAGTCAATAGTAATTTTCTGCAATTACTCAATTCCAACTTTACATACAAATACTTTGAACAAATCTAAAACAAGACTAAACGTTTTGATCATAGTTTGCCAACATTACATAATGAAGTTCTAATACATTTAAACCTAAAATCTTAGAACCTAATAAATTGAAATTCTTGGATGTAGAGATTAAATGTTAATCTCATTTGAATATGATCCATAAGTCCTTGTTAGAATCATTTGATCAATTCAGATTGTTTTGAAAATAAATTCTTTTTATATTATCTAAATTGATAAGTGAGTTCTATGTAATGGAAGACATCCTAAAAGCTATGCCTAGGATCTATATGATTTAATTCAAATTCTTAGCCTAAAGTGAAAGGTAAGGATGGTAAGAAGAGAAATTATAATACTAAACAGTTGAACAAGCTAGTTGCCCTAGTAGTTGTCAAAAGGAAATTAGACTCAAAAGTATGACCAAAAGGAAAGTGTTTTCATTTTGGTAAACCTAAGCATTGTCCATAATTATCTTCTAAATGGAAATTTATATGTTTTATTTTTTAAAGAGAATGTTTCCATCCTTTGGTATTGTATGTTTTGGTACTTATGTCTAGATCTTATTAATCTATATGATATTTAAGATTGGTGAAAGATGGGCTTTTAGAACCATTATTTTATTATATTCCCAGTCTATGAATTCTATTTAGAGGATAATATGATCTAGGGCTCCTTTTTGTAAAGGAATAAAGTTCCAATGACTTCTTTAAGTCAATACATACATAAAGGAGGAATAGGTCTCTTTTAAAGGTAAATTGTTCTAGAAGAAAAATGTCAGTATTTGTTGTAGGACAACTATAAAATACATTTAGAAATGAGATGGTTGTATTAGATACATTACAAGACATTATTCTGTAGATAACTATTACACTTGTACAATATCATAGTGGGAAGATTATCAAATAGATTCATACTTTTGGAATAAACTTTTGAAGTCATTCTATAAGAATATGAATTTGACCGTCGGTCCTACGTAAAGGCAATAGATAAAATGAATATGGATTACTAGATCAAGGTTATGTGAATAGAATTGGATTCTATTTATAGTCTAGAACTTGTAGAGGCGCCTAGTGGCATTAAGCCTATTGTTTTCAAATAGGTCTACAAGAAAATGAGATTGATAGATTAGAAGGTGAAAACCTTCAAAATCAAGACTAGTGGTGAAAAGATTTGTTCAAAAAGAAATGGTTCGACTACGAAAAGATTTTTTCACCAATAGTCAAGTTTGATTCTATCAAGATTCTCTTATTCATTATATTTCATTTGGATGAAATATGACAATGGATATCAAGAAAACTTCTTTTAGTAGCAATCTTGAGAAAAACATCTATATGATGTAACTAGACTTGTTCATAGCAAAGAACTAGTAGTGTTTAGTATGCAAGTTGTTTAAAATTCATTTATGGACTAAAACAAACATCTGAATCATAAAATATCATTTTTGATCTAGTAATCAAGTTGTTTGATTTTGATCAAGTATTAAAAGGCCTTATGTGTGTAAAAGCTATATAGAATAATAAATTTCTTAATGTATGTTGATGACATTCTAATCATTTAGAATGATGTAGAGTTATTGTCATCAATGGAGTTTTTTTATTGTCTAATCTAGTTTGATATAAAGTACTTGGAAAAGACTAGTCACATCCTAAGAATTAAACTTTGTTAAAATTTAGAAATTAGGACGTTGGGTCTATCTTAAACTGCTTAAATAAATTAGATTCTAGTCAAGTATAGCATGTAATACTTTAAGAAATGATTCTTCCCTTTTAAGTTTGAAGTTCCTTTATATAGGACAATAGTCCTAAGTCATAGAAAAAGAAGAGCATATTAAGACGGTTCCTTATTCCACATCAATAGGAAATCTTTATGCTATGCTATATACTAGACTAAATATCTATTTTGCGGTGGACATGGTAAGCAAATATCAATTGAATCTAAGATCACTTAATTTAGTGGGAGTAAAGCATATACTCATATATCTTAGGAGAATGAGAGATTATATGCTTGTCCACCAAAGTGAGGATTTGATGGTTACTGGTTGTACAAATAATGACTTGTAGTTTGATTGTGATTCATGAAGTTAGACTTTAAGATATGTGTTCATCTTAGGTGGTGAAGATACACATTAAGCATACATATTATCTTATTAGAGAGATATGAGTACGTGAGATGTAGTAGTAGAAAAGATAATTCAAGCAATAAATATGACTGAAACTTGTTTCCAAACCTTACCTTAGAGTGACTATGAATTACTTTAAAGGGAAATAAGTGTCAGATATATGGTAAATTGTCTTTGAGGGCAAGTGGGAGATTGTTAGGGTTTATGCCCTAAAATCCAATTTATTGGCATGTCATAAATAATTAAATTGTTTAATTATATGAGACTATTTATAAATGAACTAATGGGACATTATCATATTCCTTGAAATGCATTGTATGTGATTTATGTGATTTAGTCACAGAAGATATAAATCACAAGTTCCTTGTAAACTCAAAATGTAGTTTGTAGTCGGTGATGAAAATTGGGCGTTTCATCTGTGAAGACTATAACATATCAACTAAGATAATTTGTATTGACCATGGAAGTGGAGACTTCTAGTTGATGTGTTTATGTGTCTTAAGAGTTAAGACATATTAAACTGGACAGCTGTGAGATTAATTATTCAATCAACAACTGTCACCTGAATGATTAATCTCACGACTTCTAATTTCATAGTCTCTTAATCCTGAAAAGGGCATCAAATGATATTATTAGAGTCTTGGGATATAATTTATTAATAAGGTTTAGAGTGTAATTATATTTATATAGTGGTATTAAATATAATTAATGGTAACTTTGGACTTGTCAAGAGTTGATAGAAAAACCCAAGACCTATGGAGCTAGAGTCTTATTTGTTCCCTTTTGTTAGGTTCAAAAGGTTTAGGAATTTATGTATTTAGAACTCTAATTTGTAATATTGGCAAACCATGATCAAAACAATATGTTTAGTCTTATTTAAACTTGCTCAAAGTTGATTAATTATTGTAAAGTTGGAATCAAGAGACTGCAGATGCATTGGGGCATTTCGGTCTGGCTCGATCGATCGAAGAATAGACTCGATCGATCGAAAATCGACTAGATTGCGTTTTCTGCAGTTTTTCCAACTCAGCCTTAACTCATTAAATGTTTAGGGTTTTATGTTTTTGCCCTAGGTATATAAGGCAAAACCCTAGCCACGTTTTTAGAGTTGCTCCAGTTATATTGTTGCTCATACATTGTTGTTTTGTGTAAATCTCTTGTGAGATCTAGAGGAGCTTTCCTTTACACAAAGCTTAGGGTTTTGAAGATAGAGATTACTTTAACATCTTGATGATCAACTCGGTTGCTACCATTGAAGCTTAAAGAATATCAAGCGTGGGTGCTTGTAGCTGATTAGAGAATCCAAGAAAGAAGGAATCCGTGGATTCAGAGCTTGCACGGGGTCGTGTCAGTAAGTTCTACTGGTAGGTAGCATTAGGAAGTCGAGCGGGGAGCTTGTAAGTCCTTTTCTATGAACTTTGATTCTTTCATAGTGGATTCTGTTTTGCCTTGAGGATCGGTGGGTAAAATCCTCCCTAGGTTTTTTACCGGTTTGGTTTTCTTGGGTGATCATATCTTATGTTATTTATTATTCCACTGCTATATATTCTTGATATAATTGTTTGATTATTTTAACCTAGAATTGCATAATTTGACTAAGTAACAACTTGGCTAATTAACTAGGCTACTTAATCTGGTTATGTTTTAAGGGGTCTAAAACCGTTCAAGTGGTATTAGAGTAGGTAGCTCTTTTTGTTTGAGATTTTTTATCTCTAAGCTGATCCTTGACCCCTGTTGTCATGGACCATGGACACTCTCTTGTTGTTCCTCCTCACTTTGATGGGAATAACTATGCTTATTGGAAAGTAAGGATGAAAGCATTCCTGAAATCTATTGATGAGAGGGTTTGGAATTCCATTGAATACGGATGGCAGAAGCCCACTACTTTTGTGAGTGAGTGGCAAACTTCTGAAAAAGAAGCAGCAGGCTTCAATAGCAAAGTTATGAATGCCATCTTCAATGCTGTTTCTATAGAGGAATTTAAGAGGATCTCTAATGTTGAGGTTGCTCATACTACTTGGAAAATCCTCCAAACTGTGCATGAAGGCACAAAGGTAGTTAAGATCAATAAACTGTAGCAATTGACTTCTAGATTTGAAAGCATTAGAATGTCTGATGATGAATCTTTTGATGAATTCTATGCTAAATTGAATGACATTGTTAATTCTGCTTTTAATTTGGGTGAAATTTATGATCAACCTAAAATTGTTAGGAAGACACTTAGATCTTTAACTGAGGACTTTAGACCCAAAGTGACTGCCATAACTGAGAGCAAGAATGTGGACTCCATCCCTGTTGATGAGCTTGTAGGATCTCTTCAGTCCTATGAGTCTAACCTACCTAAAGTGAACAAATCCAAATTAATGGCTCTTAAGTCAGTTGATGATGTTGATGGTGACGGATTTGATGATGAGCTCTCTGCTACAGAGATTGCGTACATTGCCAAGAACTTTAGAAACTTTCTTAGGAATACCAACAGAAAGGCAAGAGGTACAAACACTGCTGAGCATAGAAATTTTAGGAAGAATGATCCCACTAAGGTTAATAACTTTGAAAAACCTAGAGAAAAAGTTGGTCAATCTTCAAATAATTCTTTGGGTCCTTAGTGTTTTGGTTGTCAAGGGTATGGTCATATGAAATCTGAATGTCCTACATTCTTGAGGTCTAAAGGTAAAGCTATGGCTGTAACCCTTAGTGATAATGAGGTTTCTGATGATGAGTCTGGATGTGACGAGGATGGAAACTTCATTGCTTTCACTGCTATAGCTGTAGTCAATGAAAGTGTATCTGTTGAAGAGAACCCTTCTGATAGGGAACTCTCTGATGATGCAGATCTTCAAGAGGCCTACAATAAACTTTGCAAAATTGCTACAAAGGATGCTATGAATGTTGAACTTGGCCTGAAGAAAATTGAATCTCTTGAGCTTGAAAAGAACAATTTGCTTGTTAAACTTTTTGATGCTAATGATCTTTTGAACAATGTTAAATTTGAGAACATGTTTTTACTTGATAAAGTTAAAACTTTGGAACATGATTTATCTGTTGCTAAATCTGCTAGTTCTAAACTTGATCACATGCTGAATGTTCAAAAGTATCTTTCTGATAAATCTGGGTTAGGATATGTTGAAAGCATCTCTGTGTCTACTCCTCATTCCACGAACTTTGTTCCTTCATCTTCTTCTGAACCTTCTGTGAGTGAGGTTGTGAGTGAAACTGTCAAACCACCTGTGAGTGAGGTAGTCAAACCTGTAGAAGTTTCACCTCCTAGGAAGATTAGGGTTGATCTGAGAGAGACTAAACCTAAGGATTCTACCCTTTCTAAGGACAAGATGCATGGTAAACTTGCTTGGGTTTGTCATTATTGTGGAAAGTCTGGACACATTCGTCCCAACTGTTACAAGCTTCAAGCTGCTAAGAGAGCAAACAAACCAAAGGTACCTGTGCCTCAAGCACAAGATCCTATGGCACTTATTAGTGAATTGGGAAAGGCGTTGAACTTTTATTCCAATCCTGGAGTTGGAAATCATCCGAATATGAATAAGAACTCCAATGCTCGTGGTGTATCTAAAAGGTTTTGGATGCAAAAGACTCGACCTAATTGAGTCTTTCTAACTTGGTCCTTGTGCTTTATTGCTCATTCCTTTGTGACCATTGTTCTTTGGTTGTTGTTCTTTTTGTTTTGTTTCTAGGATTTGCATTGCATTACATTCATGCATTTCATTCTAGGATTTATTTGTTTTCTCTTTTAAATAAAAAAAAAAGGGAGAAAAGCAAATTGTGTTAAGCTCTATTTTTTTTGGTTTTTGAAAACAAGGTTGGTCAATTTATTTACACATAACATGTCTTATGTACCTTGTTTAGCTTTGATGAGCTTATATATTGCACTTTACTAGTTTGAGCTTTGTAGTGCATGTTGAGTGGGAAAGATGTTTATGGTGTTTATCACTTTGTCTTAATCTTGAAGTCACATGTTATTTGACTGTCGGTCTTGATCCTTTTGAGAAATGCATAAATAACCATCTCACCACTGTTCACTAGCCAATCACGAACACCTTAGTGCATATCATAAGATTTTGTGCTTGAGAAAGTGTAGCACATGCACAAAAACAACATAAGGTGTAGCCTCGGCTTAATTGCTTAATGCTTAAAATTGGTGTGTACTATTAGGCTTGATGCCAATTCACTTAATTAAAACTGGTGTGTACTATTAGGCTTGATGCAAATTCACATAATTAAGAGGCTAAATTCAAGAAACTTACATGATTGCAAGCTTATATTCTAGGAGAAGTGGGAGTTATATGATGTAACTCTTTAGGTGATGGTCTCTTTTGAATCTATGTGATGAATTTTGTAGACTTTGTGATTGATTTCTATTCACATATCGCCTCACATGTATCTCAAGTTTTTGCTAGTTGCACACACTACACAAGTTACTCTTTTTTAAACTTTGTACATGTTATTGTGTGTGTTTTTTGTCTGACCAACCAAGTTTGAAAATACTTTGAGAATTATGCAAAACATTTTTTTTGCTTGAGAATTTAAAAAGAGAATGGCTGAAATTTTCTTTGGAGAAACTGGGATTAAAAATTGGGGTTTTTGAAAAAGCATTTCATCTCATACTCATGCATTTTGTTTCAATAAGTTTAATGCTTTGAGGAGTTGTTTTCAAAATATGGTTTGTGATTTTCAAAACTGTGTTTTTTATCAAAACTTTTGTGAGCCTCTGCCCAGTTCGATCGATCCATTCTGATTTTCGATTAATCGAAAAAGTTCTTTAATTTGTTTAAAAAATGACTGATTGATTCGATCGATCGAATGTGATTTTCGATCAATCGAATGTCGTGAATCAGGTTTTAAAACACTGTTCTTTGACTGATTCCAAACACTTTTTCAAAAAGTTTTTTCAAACTTTTCTTTCTCTCTCCGACTTGGCAAGGCTTCACAGTCAAATTTTTGTCGTTTTCCTCCAAAATTTTTGCAAGATTTCTCTTTCCTCAAGCCGGTAAGTCTGTTTTGTCCTTCCTTTTGAGTTTATTTACATATTTTCATGCATTTTTCATGCATTTTTACTCAAATTTTCGAACCTTTTTCTTTTTGGGATTTTTGTTGATTCCAGCCTAATTTTGTGTAATTGATCAATGGGTTTTTGTGGGGACATGCTATAAACATGATCTTGATAGTTTAATTTGATCAATTTTGGATTTTGTGAGAAATTGAAAATTCTAGGGCTTGTAATTGATCCGAATTGGGGATTTCTGTTCAATTGGGTTTAATTGATGAAATTGGCTTGTTATTTTGATGTAATTGGTCATTCTAATCTGTTTTCAACCTTGTGTGATGATCAATTCATCAATTTGTTTCAAAATTTTCAAGTGGTTTTTCAAAAAAAAATTTGGGTTTTTATTAGAAACTCTATGTTCGAGCTAATTTTGTGTAATTGAACCTAATTTGAACTGTGTTTACTGCGTTAGTTCATGCATCACAACATTGTTATTGTTCATGCATCATATAGATTTTAGTTCTATATTTTTATTGTGCTAACTTGTAGTCTGCCCTTGGTTTTGTTTTCTTATGTTCTTTTGGTTTTCTCTTTGTGTCTCAGTCTTTTCCTTAGCACTATGCCTAGGAAAACTAGAGCCCGTAGGAATGTTCCCTCACCTTCTCCACCCCCTCCTTCCTTTGACCGTGAGAAGTTTCCTAGTGAGAAAAACCAAGAGATTTATGAGAAGCTAAACATTAGGAGAAAGATTTGGGCTGAGCATTCTGTTCTCTTAGATGAACTTGATCCTGCCATTAGGGCAAACTTTGAGCATCGGGGCTGGTTACCCTTGGTGGATATTTCTGATCCTCCTCCACCTTCTGCCTTGATTAGAGAGTTCTTTTCGAATATCTCTATCCGCATCTACAATTCCAACACTTTAGTAAAGAGTTGGATACGAGGCGTAGAGTACACCATTACTCCCAAGGTAGTGGCTGATACTCTAGGGGTACCTTTGGTCCAGAATCCTGTCTATCCTTATGATGAGTCTCCCGAGTTTAGTGATGTCTTGTCTTACATCACTGGGACTTCTATCCAGTGGGGTTCTGATCCTAGGATCACCTCTACTGAGCTCTGTAGGTTGCACTATCTTTTCTTTAGGATAGCTTGTCATTCTATCTGGCCCATATCTCATGTTCACACCATTCCTCTCGAGAGGTGTGTATTTTTGTACGCTCTTGTTACTGATGCTCCTATCAGTTTTCCCCATTTATTTCTTCGTTCTTTAAACGATGTTTATAGGAGTTCATCTTCTGCTCATGCTCTTGTTCATTCTATTTTCATTCATAGGATTTTACTTTATCTTGATCTTGGTGGCTTCCCTTCCTCTGAGCCTGTTCATGTGATTGCTCCCATAGGTGCGTCTTTCCTTAGACAGAGGGCCGCTCATCTTAAAGCTGGTTCTAAACACCCTAGGTCTGAGCCTTCTAGTAGCGCACCTCCCCCCTTCTTCTACAAGTCTTGCTGGTGAGGATGCTCCTGATCCTGATGCTGATGCTGCTGCTGCTACTGATGTTCTTCCACCTCCTTCGGCCGACTTTGATGTTTATCGTACCTTGGAGACTGTCATGACTGTTCAGGTGGCTCATGGTCAGATTTTGGTGGACTTGCTTGATGAGATTCGTGCTCTGCGAGCCAACTTTGCGCATCTTCATTCACCCTCACCACCTCCTTTTGATGATGACTTGTGATGGCCCTTTGGCATTCCGTCACAAAAAGGGGGAGTAGAGTTTTTGACTTGTAGAGGAGTTTTTGTAGTTAGGGGGAGTAGTGTTTTTGACTTGTAGAGGATTTTTTGTAGTTAGGGGGAGACTTTTTTGTTTTTTGAGGAGCTTGTGGAGTTTTTAGATTGTATCTAGGTGCTTCACTTTGTATATCATTTTTGGGGATATTCATGTTAGGGGGAGTAACTTTGATTGATATACATGATATACACTTGATTCTTGTTTCTTTGTGATTCACTGCGTATTGATTTATATCTATGAGTTATTCATTTATATATGTCTTTATTTTGTGTTGTGTGAATCTTACAAGAATGTTATACCTTTTGTTTTACTCTTTTCTGTCACACATGCGTTTATGCGTTTGTTAAGTGTTTCAGGAATGTACAGGTTGATTCAATTGAACTGTTGTCTACACTTGCAACTGATGGATAGTAGTTAGGATTGAATTTGAGTTTATGAGCATTATTTTTGTAAAGGGCTTTTTACTTGTAAATTTTGAGCTTTTAATTTGTGTTTTGTCACGGATTGCCAAAGGGGGAGTTTGTTAGGTTCTAAAGGTTTAGGAATTTATGCATTTAGAACTCTAATTTGTAATATTGGCAAACCATGATCAAAATAATATGTTTAGTCTTGTTTAAGCTTGCCTAAAGTTGATTAATTATTGTAAAGTTGGAATCGAAAGACTGCAGATGCATTGGGGCATTTCCGTCTGGCTCGATCGATCGAAGAATAGACTCGATCGATCGAAAGTCGACCAGATTGCGTTTTCTGCAGTTTTTCCAACTCAGCCCTAACTCATTAAACGTTTAGGGTTTTATGTTTTTGCCCTAGGTATATAAGGCAAAACCCTAGCCACATTTTTAGAGTTGCTCCAGTTGTATTGTTGCTCATACATTGCTGTTTTGTGTAAATCTCTTGTGAGATCTAGAGGAGCTTTCCTTTACACAAAGCTTAGGGTTTTCAAGATAGAGATTACTTCAACATCTTGATGATCAACTCGGTTGCTACCATTGAAGCTTAAAGAATATCAAGCGTGGGTGCTTGTAGCTGATTAGAGAATCCAAGAAAGAAGGAGTCCGTGGATTCGGAGCTTGCATGGGGTCGTGTCAGTAAGTTCTACTAGTAGGTAGAATTAGGAAGTTGAGCAGGGAGCTTGTAAGTGTTGGGATTTGTGCCCTAGAATCCTATTGTATGTTGCTATGTACTTTATTATGTATGACATAATGTATGACTTAATATTGTTATTAATAAAGTTGTTTTATTATTATCTGAAATAATGGTAACATGAATATTTGGACATTATCATAGAGTCCATGAGATGCATAGTATGTGATTTATGTGAAAAGTCACAGAAGATATAAATCACAAGTTCTTTGTAAACTCAGAATTATAGTTCGTAGTCGGTGATGAAATTGGGCATTTCATCTACGAAGACTATAACATATCAACTACGATGATTTGTCTTGATCATGGAAGTGGAGACTTCTAGTTGATGTGTTAATATGTTTTAAGAGTTAAGACATATTGAACTAGACCGCTGTGAGATTTATTATTCTCCTAAAGACTGTCAAATGAATAATAAATCTCACAACTTATATTTGCATGAACTCTTAATCCTAAGAGAATAATGGACTTGATCATGAAGTGTAGGTTGTTTTGATATATCAGGAGTGAGATCTAAAGTAACGGTCAAAACCTCAGTATGTTGGGCAACTACATTTAGTGTTGATGGAACATATATTCTCAAGATGGAATTCATAGTCTCTTAACGGAGATATAAAATATTCCCCTGAGATAAGTTTAATGGATTTGTTATTCAGATGAGTTAGGCCTAAACACTTTAGTAAGACTAAAGTATATATTTATGAAATTGGATTTCATAAATATATGATGAATAACATTAAAAGATTAAATCGGGTACTCAAGGATCAAGATGTAGTAATTTACAAAGTGGCAGTCTACATTAATGATTTTGTATTACTACGAATATTTTATGAAGGAGTTGCATGTATAATAAAGTCTTGGGATATAATTTATTGATAAGGCCTAGAGTGCAACTATATTTATATAGTGGTATCAAATATAGTTAATGGTAACTTTGGACTTGTCAAGAGTTGACAGAAAAGCCCAAAGCCCATTGGAGCTAGTGTCTTATTGGTCCCTTTTGGTCCCACTCCAAGCCACACACTTAAGCCCAATTGGTAAGGCCCAAAAGGCCAGTCCAATTAGATAATTGGTTAGATACAAAAGGGAAAAACGTTCAGAATTGAAAGGGTAAGAAACATCATTGTGAAATGGTGTGTATGTGAGTTTTTGTCACTCACTGGTTATCCCTTTGTTACCAATTGAGAGACCACACATCTTGGGCATCTAGTGGAATTAGAGTGAAGATTGAAAGTCTTCTCAAGAACTTCTGATCTTCGGTTTTGAATTTCACCGCTTCAAGGTACATTCTCTTGTTCTCTAATTCAGAAACTTATATGGCACATGTTATCAATTGTGAATGAAGTAGATCTGTTTAAACTTATTTTTCCGCTGCGTTCACTCATTTTTTCATCAGTAAGTCCTTTTGTATGAACTTCGATTCTTTCATAGTGGATTCTGTTTTGCCATGAGGATCGGTGGGTAAAATCCTCCCCAGATTTTTTACCGGTTTGGTTTTCCTGGGTGATCATATCTTGTGTTATTTATTATTCCGCTACTATATATTCTTGATATGATTGTTTGATTGTTTTAACCTAGAATTGCATAATTTGACTAAGTAACAACTTGGCTAATTAACTAGGCTACTTAATCTGGTTGTGTTTTAAGGGGTCTAAAACCGTTCACCTTTGGTCCCATCTCAAGCCATAAATTAAAGCCTAATTAGGTAGGCCCAAAAGGTTAACCCAATTAGGTAATCAATTTTTATTTAATAAGAGTTATTAAATAAAGTAACTACCAAGGTAGTTAAAATGTATGTATGATGTAAAGAAAAGAAAACAATCTTTCTCTATAATGAGAAGAAGAACTTTCTTTGAGAATCAACGTAGAAAAAGACTGATTGAGGGACCACACTTCTTGGGCATCATGTGGAATTGAGATGAAGATTAAAGGTATTCTCAAGTCTTGGCTTTGTATTTCACTGCAGCAAGGTACAGTTTCTATTCTTTGTTCTAGAATTCAAGGTTACATATTATTTCTCATGAATGAAGTAGATCTATGTTTGTTGCTTTCGCTATGTGCTTTGTATGAGATGCAAAACCAAATTTTCCAATATAGATCTCACAAAAGATTCAACACACAACACATCAAAGACCTCTAAAACGTAGTTAGGGTTTTCCTTTTATACTTGGAGTAAAACATAAAACCTTACATGTTAAACTGGGCTTGGGCTGAATTGAAAATTCTGCAGAAAAATAAATCTGCACGTGGTTCGATCGATCGAGTCTAATATTCGATCAATCGAGCCTTATAGATTTAGTCCAATAAATTCTACAATCACTCGATTCCAATTTTACAAATAAATATATTTTGAGCAAGCCTAAAACTAGACTTTATGTGTTGATTATGGTTTGCCAACATATTACAAATTGAGGTTCTAATATATTTAGTTCCTAAAGTCTTAGAACCTAACAATTCTCATGTGTTTGCTTATGAATTTAATAAAGGATTGGAATGTTCCACATCCCTAAAGAAACAATTTATCATCTTTTAATTTGAGCGATGAGAGAACCACTTGTTTATTATCTTTGCTTATTGTCATCATTTTTTTTTCATGCCATGTAATTTTTGCCTATGACGTCCTTTGAGGAATTTTTGCCATGCCCATGGTCTTTGCCCTTATCTTTTGCCTAGATTACCCTTTCGAGTTTTCAACCTAGCAAGGTCATTTTGCCTAGGCTGCCCTTTCGGGTTTTCAACCTAGCAAGCTTTTTTTTTCTTTTTTTCTTTTTCAAATGTGGTATCTACAGAGTCTATCCATGTTGATTAGGCGAAGCATCTCTTCCCCATCCAAATCTGTAAATCTTGTAGCACCTCTTGACATAATCTTCTTAATAATAAAAGGACCAAACCATCTTGGCTTCATCTTTCCTCTCGGATCAAAAGTTTCATCTCTAAGAACTTTTAAAACTAATTCCCCTCCTTTAAGGTCTCTAGGTCTCACCTTTTTGTTAAATACTCTAATAATCCTCTTTTGGTATCCTTGTGCATGGTATTGTGTCCTAGCTCTCTTCTCATCTATCAAAGCCAATTGTTCATATATTTGTTTCACCCAATCTTCCTCTAGGACTTTGGTTTTTGCTAGTACCCTCAAAGATTTTAACTCCACCTCAATGGGAAATATCGCTTCACTACCATAGACCAAAGAGTAGGGGGTTGCCCTAGTTGGTGCACGGATAGAAGTTCTGTAACCCTATATGGCAAATGGGAGCTTCTCGGCCCAATCTTTGTATGTTGCTACCATCTTGGCTAGGATGTTCTTGATGTTCTTATCGGTTGCTTCTACTTCCCTATTGGTCTATGGTCGATATGGTGAAAACTTATGATGCTCAATGTTGTATAGTTTTATGATCGTTCTAACCTTACCCTCAAAGTGGGAACCATTGTCAGAGATAATCTATCCTTAAGATCTTCTTGGCTAACATTCTCCCATTCATATGAGGACCACAAATCCCTTGATGAATTTTTTCCATAACTTTCATGGCTTCTTCTTTCTTTAGACAACGAAGATGTATACCGTCATAGGATCTCCTATAGAGCTGTCCCTCAAATAAGATGTATTACATTGCCATCATCCTAATCAAACGACGCTCTCTTTTATCGACACTGTCCGGATATGCCCCCAACTCCAAGAATTTCATGATGTCATAATACCAAGGAATCCCTTCCTCCTCTATAACCAAGACTGAAGCTTTGGCCTTCTCTTTGTGTAGCATCCCATAACTTTGTTCAATTTCTAAGGGTCGTGTCCATACTCCTTTGGGTATTTCAACCGTGGAAGCTAAAGTAGCCAAGGCATCTACAAACTGATTCTCAGCTCTAGAGATGACTGTATACTCAATCTTGTCAAAAGTTTTGGTCAAATTCTGTAAATATTACTGATAGGGCTTTAAGTGCTCTTCCTTCACTTTCCACAACCTTTGTGCTTAAACATGATATTTTTTTTAAAGAATTTCACATTCAAAAAATCACATACCCAAACCTAAGCCTAAATCAAAATCAATTCATTTGAAATATCCAAGCCTAAATCATATTTAAACAATATAATTTTAAAACAAAACAAAAAAAACCTTACCAGTAAAGGTTTCAATGTGGTGACAAAACCGTAGAAAAAATAGTGAAACGGTTTGCTTAATCGGCCAAATGGGAAGGTAGAGGGTTTGGTGGTGGCAGAGGCTAGATTGTCTTATGTCTTGAAGCAGTTGGTAGTCTCAGATTTTTCTCCCTCTCCAGTATCCACTCCGTGCCTTCTTTGTTTATTGAAAGTCTAGGTTTTGGGTCTGCAAAATCATGTTTTTAAACTTTTTGATATCTTATGCTCAATCGATGTAGTGTTTTGGGTTTCAATTTTGTTATGATGGGTCCCTTTTTGTAGGTAGAATTGAAACATTGATAATGCCAAACTACCATGATCCAGTGAGTGACAGTTTTTTGCCTACTGCTGTTTGGTTTCATTCCTTGTGATCTCAATCTTATGTTCATGTCCTAAAGTTTATGGGTCCCTGATGGCTTGCTTACGGGTACATGATTTTCTTGAGTTTTGTTTTTTCTTCTCATTGAATCCACATATATATGCCTTCCCCTTTATCTCTGTATTCTTTGTTTTTGCAATAGTTATAATAAAGCATTGTGTATAATATGTTATAGAAGGATTCTCCAGATGTTTGAAAAGTGTAAAAGCCCGCCAATCAATATAACAAAGAATACAATTCATCACCTTTCAACGTCAAAACATTAACTTTGCCAAAAAGGGCCAAAAACTGCACTGTGCCCGGTGTACAGAATATGAGGTTCATGAATTATAAAGAAATTCTATTAGTATGGAATTACAATTTTCATTTATTGTTAAAACCCACCACTATCATAATCTAATAACATAAACATGATATGATAAAAATTCGTGATATCATAAGAATCTTACTATTAAGCTAGTCTTGTTTCTCTTCAAAGATTTTTCTTCTTCAATGATGAGATTCTCCTATATATTTTTGTTGCTATTGGATGTTAGTCATCAAGATGTAGTAAGAGCAAGTCAAAACTAAATATCCATGACATAGTCTTTTGTTTTGATATTCAATGGTGTTAAGATCTAGAAGTAATATTTTAGCTTGATTATATTTTTACACAAAATATAAAGCCAAAAAAAAAAATAAAAAAGTAACAATAATTAGTTTAGAAAACCTGCAATCACTCTTCCTTAGTGTTGATGTTGAGGTTGTATCGCCTTTGATAATCAAATCCTTCAATCCATTATATAATTCAGTCTTTAATATACATTGGTTACACCTCACACACATAACCCAATTTTCATTTATACATGTATATGCACCAACATGTAATCAATATATATATATATATATCATATACTATATATAATAGCAGAAACTGAGAAAAAGTTGATTCTTACAATTAAGGAGGTGCTGCCACGTAGGAAAAATAGCTATCTAAAATTCAGACACATTTAAGTTAAAAATTGATAAATTACATGGTTTTTTTTTTTTTTTTTTTGAAAGGTTTAGTAACGCTACACATCGTTTAAAAGTGATAAATTATAATGTTTGATTATGTTAAAATACTGTTTGGGAGCCCTTAGTATAAAAGGAAACTAACCGCTAAACCCAAAAAAGAAAAAAAAAAAAAAAAAAAAAAAAAAAAGAAAGAAAGAAAGATTGCTACTGAGAAAGGAGAGACAGATCGAGAGAAAAGAGAGGCAGAGAAATAGAGAGGCAGAGATAGAGTAGGGTGCCTCTGCCATCACCGTAAGGACGCCACCCAGATCTTCTGCCATCACTGTAAGCCTCCACTCACTACCCGTCTATTGGAATCGCTAGGTGAAGTTGTGTTTTAAATTTAAAAATTTAGGGTCTTTGGTTTTCATTTGGAGAATCAATTGGGTGTTAATTATGATTTAGATTGGTATTTTGGGTCAGATTTGGTTTTGATTAATAGATTGGTATTTTGGGTCAAAAATAGAGAGAGGCGATGAAATAGAGAGAGGCCGAGAAAGAGAGAGGCGATGAAATAGAGAGAGGGTGAGGCCTGGGACACGGAGAAAGAAACAGAGAAAGAGGCAGAAAAGTAAACACTGCATCGATTGGGCACTGTTTTTGGTCCAGCACTACCCATCTTCAGCTCCATTCAATCACAACTTTAACATCGCAACAATTTACCTCTCCCTATTTTATTTTCTTCTCACAAAACCTAAACCCAATGCATCAAACTTCTAATCCACTTCTTCCTCCAACAACATCTCCATATGCTCCTCCTCCTTACCTCTCTGGATGGCGCCTGCTTACCAAGTTGAGTTTTTCATTAGTTTTGAGTAAACTTCTGGCTTTATGGGTTTAGTATTTAATTGGGTTTTATGAATTTTGTGTGTTTGTAGTGGAAATTTGAGGTTTCAAATTCATAGATTTACTGAGATTTATAGTGAATTATTTAATAGTTTGATTAGCTTAATTTTTACTTTAAATAACTCAAAAATTATGCTTATCACCTTAAATAACCCCTAAATCCTAGATCTCTATGGATGGAGAAAGAAGCTTCGGTGAGGACTTGGGGATTTTTACATACTAATATTGCCAATGACCAAATTTTCTCGAATTTGTCCTCCAAATATTTCTCTAATGCATGCCTTACAAGGTTCTCATAGCATAAAAATTTTTAGTATATATTCTATCTTTCTGTACATTGATCTATTGGTATGGTTGTCACTCATGCACAACCCGTGGTTGAAGTTATAAGCATGGAGAATGGTGTTATGTGCTATAGTGCTGAGTTTTATTGTGATGATGATGTGAAATATTGATCTCCAATCTCACCCATTATAGTCTTAATGTCCTTTGTTTTATTTTTCTCCACTTTACAGTGGACCTCTGAGGGCTTACATTGAAGGTTTGTGTTTATTTTCATCTTTTCTCATCAGGTCCTTTTCTGTTTTTGTGTGTGTGTGAGCCGTGCTTGCGTGCAAATGTAAGTAATAAAATTTCTCAACATAATTTCACCGTGTGGTTATCTTAGTTTTAAAATATAGTCAACAAGTTGCAAGTTACAGGAAATTAGAAATATTTCTAATTGCTCCAATATTTCTACAAAGTGAAAATTCGTATCTTATTCTAAAAGTTGCATGTTTAAGAGTGATTTGGGAGGGCAAAGAGTATTTGATCTCAATCAATTCTGATTGTGTTTGTTTTGTTTGTGAAGTTAATCTAGGTATATTAGATCGTGCTCCACTTATTTATACGGGGTGAGTTGAAGCATCATTTCCAAGTTTGACTAAATGGTTGGTTGTCTCTGCAAAAGGTGGGTTGATTCCATTGAGTGCTTTTATTTTTCTATTGCATTTCAGTGACATTCAATTACAAACTTTTAAATTGATTTGCACTTACAGTTGATTTGCATTTGACTTTTTAAATTGATTTGCATTGCATTTAGGTGGTTTGAATTAGAATTCAACTAACATTTTATATATAAAGCTGTATTTATATGAAAACCATTTTACTAAATTTAGGTTGTATTCTAATTTAGAATTCAGATAGTTCAAATGTACACTTAAAAAAAAAAAATTGTTCTTCTTAAATGTTGTTATACAGTATATTTATATATTGGTTGCTGCATCATTATGTCATAGAAGTCTTTCCAATTGAATTTTTGGCTGCGCCACATCTATTTCCCTAATTTTAAATATCACATGATAACATGTATAAGCTGCAATATCTATAATGTGTGAATGGTGATTGAAGTCTGCAAGGTTTTTTATAGTTATTACAAAGTTAACAAAAAAACTTAGAAAAATTGTTGACATTTGCTTAGAAGTTGTGCAAACATGATTATTTTTGCAAAACTATAATATGGAAATTGGTTCAATTTGGTTTCTATTTAGAGGCTATGCAGATTTATTTAATTTTTTTTAGTACTATGTTGTTGCCTGTTATAATAATTTGATGTTAAGCAAGACTTTGTTGATGGTGGTTATGTAAGAAGGATTTAGTTTTAGGAAGACTGAAGCCAAAAATATGCAAAAGTGTGGTAGAGGCGACATCTTATAGAATAATCAATGGTGTGGATTGTGGAGTAATTGCAGATTTATTTGGAGGGTGTTTGCTTTTGTGGCTAAATGTCAATTGGACAAGATTAGCAATAAAGGTGAAGGGATATGTTTACAAGTATAAGGCTTTCTGCCTTGGCAGAGTCAAAGACAATCAATGTTACATGTAATACTAATCATATAGAATTTTTCTTGCATTGTTAATCCCAGTGCTCTTCTTAGTACATTCTTTACCACAATGAAAAAATAAAAATGCATGTTCCCTATAATATAAATGTGAGCTATCTTCTTCTCAAAGTTTGTACTCCTCCGCTCTCCCTGAACAAAGTTTGTAAATATCAAATGTAAAGATACATGAATAGGTGATGGTTTTTGTGTTGACACACTTTTGAATTGAATAAAATATTCTCTTCCTTATCCATTAGAAAGTGACAAGATTTGGCGTTAGTAGTTGATTGGTTTTTTTTTTTGGAGGATTAATTGGGGGTTAATTATGATTTAGATTAGTATTTTGGACAAGATTTGGTTTTGATTAAAGGATTTTGGTTAGAAGAAGTATTGTTTTTAGGGTATTTGGCTTGGCTCAATGTTTTGGGTATTTAGAATCAATTTTGAATATTTAGGTTGCTTTGATTTTGAGTTCACGTAGAATGAAGATTTGCTTTGTTACTCAAAGTGCAAACCTTTGAGTCAAGCTTTGGTTTTATGTTTAGTCTATTGGTTATCTCAAGTTTGGTTTAATCAAAGAATCATGTTATTGTATTTTAATTCAATCAGAATCTTCTTTAAGAGTAGCATCTAGATTTTTGAGGGGTTTTGTTTGATTCTTTGTTTGTTTGCAGACCCCTGCTTCTTTTCTAATGTCCTCCTTCAGTAACCCAAAGATTATTTTTTGCTTTCTGCCATGCACAGCAAAAGACCAAATCTATGGAGTTTAGAAGCTATCTGCAAATTCCAGCAATAGCAAAGTGAAAAGGTAGAGCTGTGTTTTTCCTTCTCCTATATATATTTTTGAAGCATATTTCCTAAGACTTCACTGTCATCCAAGATGATATATTGATTGTTGAATCTTATAGGCAAATTATGGGTTATTTTTTGTTGCTATGTTGCCTTTGAAAGGTGGGGGAAGGTCCACATCATCTCACTGTTTCTTCTCCTTTTCGAATTAGCATCTTCAATCTTCAATATATGTATGTTTTAATTTAAAATCTAATGCTTACACCACTCGAATTACAATTTGTCTTCTTCAATATATCTATATTAAAAATTTTTCCCCTGCTTAATTGTCTAGGGTTCTTCTTTTACCCTTTTAAAAAATAGATTGGTTGATTATCTTTCTTTGGATGCTTTGGTTTAGTTTTTTCTTTTGGTAACATTAGGGACTTATCTTTTGATTTATTGTAATTAAAAGTAAAATTTCACCTTGGATTGTTTAAAATCTTTATGTATAAGACAAAAACAAACTTTCCAGTTCAAGTTTGTGCTAAAAAGTGTTACTATTTGATGTTGCATGTATCTCTAAGGTTTTGTGGACTCCAGAAGGAGGTACTTTCAGAGTGTGGGACTTAAGGTTTTTTAGAGCTTTTGAAGATTGGGAGTTAGCTGCATCTTACTCTCTTCTTTGGCTTATCCATCCTCGTATTCCTCAGGGGGATAGGAGGGATACGCTTCGTTCGCAGCTCAAAGGGGATGGTAAGTTTGATACCCGATCTTATTTCCAAGAAATTCAGGGCAATCCAAATCTTTTGTTTCCTTGGAAGAGTGTGTGGAAACCAAAGATTCCTAAGCGAGTGGCCTTCTTCTTGTGGACAGCTACGCATAATCGGATTCTTACTTTGGATAATCTCATGCTTAGGGATCACCCTTTGGTAAATTGGTGTTGTATGTGTTGTGGTGATGGGGAGTCGGTAGACCATCTTCTGATTCATTGTCCTATTACACATACCTTATGGTCCTTCATGCTTCAGGCTTTTGGCATACATTGGGTTATGCCAAGATCGACGTCAAGTTTGTTATCTTGCTGGCATCAATGGCTTGGGAAGCACAATTCAAATATTTGGAATTTGATTCCAGGGTGCTTAATGTGGATTGTTTGGTTGGAACGTAATCGTTGCTCCTTTGAGAACATGAAGAAGACGTTGGATGAGTTAAAGGTCTTATGCCAGCGTAGTCTTTTTGAGTGGGCTCGTTGTTGAGGCTTTACTGATTCTTTGTCTCTTTCAGAGTTTATGTTTTCCCTTAGATTATCTTTCTGATTTCCTTATCTTTTGTTTTGCTGTTTGGTTCTTCTATCTTGTTGTTCATCATCATGAACTGCTTGTACTTTTATTTTTTCTCATTTATAACATTTCTCTAATTACCTATCAATATATATATATATATATATATTACAATGTTTGCTTCCACTTCCTTTGTAGTCTCTCTTTCATCTTTCTTTGCTGTGATTTTAAAAACCTTCTTATCCTGTCATTTTGTTGAATATTGAGTTCTTTGCCAGGTACAACACGGGTATTTTGCAAGAAGAGTTGCTGCATCAAACTAAGAGGTTAGGATAGCTTGATTTTCCCTCTATTTATCTCATAATTTGAATTAAATTTTGTCCATTGATCTGTTTGGTTTTGATTTGTATATTTTAATCTGCTTTTTTCTTCATTTTTTTAATTCAATGAATTCTTATTTTGTATTCAACTGAACTGTAAAACAGTTATGATTTTTTTTTTTTTTTTTGCTATGCTTTGTGATCGAATTCCTTACAATGATTGCTTCAGCTTCTTTTTGTAGTCTCTCTTTCATATAGTGCATTCTTCATTTGCTATGCTTTGTGATCTGTCCTTTTGTTTAAACATAGATTTCTAAGGTTCTTTACTAGATACAACACTTTGGTGTTTTGCAAGAAGAGTTACTGGATCAAACTGACAGATGGACGTGAGTCTAATGCTGTAAGATACATCGAACAGTTGAGTCTAGATACAATTTTACTTGATGTTTCCCTATGTTATTATTTTCTTCATTATTAGAGGCTGATTTGTTTCATCTTTAATATTTCTATCTTACTTTCATTAGAGTATAGAGTTTACTATCATTTTTTTCTGCCATAATTTTTAGGCTATAAAACTCTTTATACCGTCAATTTTCTTTGGTTCTTTTGGTTTAATTTATTTAGTTGTTATTGCATATTCCAAAATGTTTAAATGTTTCCTTAAATATCACTATGTTAGCATTTAGTAAAAGATTGGCCAAACATTAATACTTAGTACTTATGATTGCTATTTTTTTTTTCTCTGGAACTAGGTTGTGGCCTACTGTAGTAACCTAATGTTAAATAAGCCTTTGGTTGTTGGTGGTTATGCCTGAGGGATTTGGTTCCAAGAAGATTGAAGCCAAAAATCTATAACAGTGTGGGCAAGTAACAACTAATAAGTATCAATAGAGAGAGTGCGGTGTAGTTGCAGTTGATTTTTTTTTTTTGTTGGTGGTGGTGTTTTCTTTTGGGGCCAAATATCTACTGGACAATGGATATGCAAAAGGAAAGATGGCAAGTAAAAGTGCATAGGTTAGTCATTCGTAGTTGATTATTGTGTAATGTGCATATGCAGCAAAGTATTTAATATTTTATTTGTTATGTACATGTTTTTTTGCTTTCACAAACAAATTGTTCTTGACTTAAATGCAATAATTTGGAAGAGTTTCTTCTTTAAAACTGTTATGTTTGTTGCTAAATCATTTAGCAATGATTTTGTAAAGGCATGAATCTTATTTTTCATCTCTTTTATTGTCCTTGGCAAATTGTTATTGACTTGAAAGCAATAGCTTGGAAGAGTTTTTTAAATTGCTGTGTTTGTTGCTAAATCATTTAGCAATGATTTTGTGAAGGCATGAATCTTATTTTTCATCTCTTTTATTGTCCTTGGTGACATGTTATTATCTATTGTGTGATGGAAAAAGCCAAAACAATCATTGAAATAATTAACTCAAGTGCTCTTTTTCAACCTTTGGAATTATAATATGTTATATAACTTTTTGAATATAGTATTCATACAATGTAGAATATTCACTTTTTTTTTTTTTTTTTTTTTTACAATTATTATTAAAATTATGATAGTTCATGTAAAATTAGAAAGCTTCCATGTATAAACAATACTTTTATAAGAAATTTTCTGCACCAATGCATCTTTATTGCATTTGTTGTATAAGTTTTATAATTTAAAGAGTTAATTAACAAAACTGATAGAAGAGAATTTCCATGATCATATGTTTTACATGGGGCAAAAAAAAACCTCATGAAATCTACAAATATTTCTGCAATTTGAAACATGAAGTCAATCAATATCAGCTCTCTCAAGCCTCTTAGGCTCTGTATGTTTTCGCAGTAAAGGAGTGGGAGTTTCCTTCTAATATAAGAAGGTCAATTTATATTTTAGTTATTGTTCTTTTTTGTTTGTTTCACTTTATTACAGAACTTGCATTTGTATGTGTATAAAGAGAAGTAGATATATTCCTAATGAGGATAAGTTATGTAATTTAATGGTCTTTTGTTGTATATTTGCTCTTAAAAGTGCTTATTACAAGTGGCTATATTGGAAGTTGTACTGGATTTTTATAGATTTTGCATGTTGTATTCTATTTTAGTTGAGAATTTGTTTGGGTACTAAATTGGGGGAAATCTGTAGCAAAGTAAAAGTTAGTTCTATTAGTTTTGAAGGTATTATTATTATTATTATTCACAAATACAGAAGTGTGACTAATGAAAACTCTACAACTGATCAGGAAATTCTAGGAATCTTGGTGTGAAGCTCTAAAAAAATGTGACCCATAATTGGACTAATGAACCAACTAGAATTTGGCATTGGTCAAACTTACCAAGAATTACTATAATCATAATTGTGGCAACTACCTTCACTATGTTTTCTATACGTTCTTGGTCCTTTTCTCAAGCAAAATAGCAAGAGAGAGAAAGTGTTGATCTCTCTCTCTCTCTCTCTCTCTCTCTCCCCTCAAGCTTATTACAAAGAAGTATGTTATTTTGTTCATATTTTAGTTTCAAATAAATGTTGTTAGGACAACTGTTAATATAAGAGGAAAATCTTTATTGATCATGTAAATCTTTGTGTTCGTAACCAGATTTCAACATGCATACTTTAGAATGTATAGTGTTGGGTTTTAGACCCCTTAAAAACAACCAGATTGCGTAGCCTAGTTAATTAGCCAAGTTGTTACTTAGTCAAATTAAGCAATTCTAGGTTAAAACAATTAAATAATCATATCAAGCATATAAAGCAGCGGAATAATAAATAACACATGATATGATGACCCAGGAAACCACACGGTAAAAACCTGGGGAGGATTTGACCTAGCTATTCTCAAGGTAAACCTGAATCCACTATGAAAGAATAGAAGTTCATACAAAAGGACTTACAAGCTCCCCACTCGACTTCCTAATGCTACCTACCAGTAGAACTTACTGACACGACCACGTGCAAGCTCTGAATCCACGGACTCCTTCTTTCTTGGACTCTTCAATCAAGTACAAGCTCCCCGCTTGTTTTTCTTTAAGTTCCAATGGTTGCAACTGTATTGATCTTCAAGATGTTGAAATCATCTCTACCTTGAAAACCCTAAGTTTTGTGTAAAGGAAAGCTCCTCAATGATCTCACAAAAGATTCACTCAAAACCACAATGTATGAGCAACAATTCAGTGTGAACAACCTCCAAAAACGTGGCTAGGGTTTTGTTTAAATACCTAGGGTAAAAACATAAAACCCTAAACGTTTAATGAAGTAGGGCTGAGTTAGAAATTCTGCAGAAAACACAACCTGTGTTATTTTCGATCAATCGAGTCTGTCTTTCGATCGATCGAGCCAGGCCAAAAGTCATAAAAACTTCTGCAGCCACTCGATTCCAACTTTACAATGATTAATCAACTTTGAGCAAGCCTAAACAAGAATTAATACATTGTTTTGATCATGGTTTGCCAACATTACAAATTAGAGTTCTAAATACATAAAATCCTAAGACCTTAGAACCTAACAAACTCCCCCTTTGGCAATCCGTGACAAAACACAAACTAAAAGCTCAAAGTGTACAAGTAAAAATCCCTTTACAAAAGGTAATGCTCATAAAACAAATTCAATCCTAACTACTATCCATTAATTGCAAGTGTAGACAGCAGCCAAATCGAATCAACCTGTATATTCCTGAAACACTCAACAAACGCATAAACGCATGTGTGACAGAAAAACAGTAAATCAACAGATATGTAATCTAACTCTCCCCCTAAGTTAGATACACCGAAAATAAACACATTCTTGAAAGTTCACACAACACAAAATAAAGACATATATCAATGAATAACTCATAAATATAAATCAATAAGTAGTAAACATAGAATCAAGAATCATATATATAAAAAAATGTATTTCCCTACAAGAATATCCCAAAAGAAAGTATACATAGTGAAGCATCTAGATACAATCTAATCTCAAAAACTCCACTAGCTCCGCAAAAAGAAACAAAAACTCCCCCTAGCTACAAAAACTGTTCTACAAGCTCCAAACTCTACTCCCCCTTTTTGTGACGGAATGCCAAAGGATATCACAGGCCATCATCAAAAGGAGGTGGTGAGGATGAACGAAGATGCGCCAAATCAGCTTTCAGAGCACGAATCTCATCGAACAAGTCCACCAAAAGCTGACCATGAGCTGCCTGAACGGTCATGACAGTCTCCAAGGTACGACGTACATCGAAGTCATTCGAAGGAGGTGGAGGAACAGCAGCAGCAGCACCACCAACATGATCAGGAACAGCCTCACGAGCAGGACTTGTAGAAGAAGAAGGGGGTGCGGTACCAGAAGGCTTAGACCTAGAGTGTTTAGAGCCAGCTCGAAGATGAGCAGCCCTCTATCTAAGGAAAGAAGCACTTATGGGAGCAATCACATGGACGGGCTCAGAAGAAGGGAAATTATCTAAACCAAGATGAAGTAAAATCCTATGAATAAAGATAGGATGAACAAGAGCATGAGATGTAGATGAACTCCTATAAACTTCGTTCAAAGAACGAAGAAACAGATGAGGAAAACTGATAGAAGCATCA